>QAOC01017824.1:20000-43331 GCA_003255005.1 Begonia fuchsioides
ATGATGGATGTTGAGGTGGTGTTACACTTTTAAAATAGTAATTTAGATGATTTGGAAACAAAGTTGAATGTTAGAATAAAAGTTGTTAAGTGTTAGAGGTGGAAAGTGGATGAAAACAAAGGAAAATGCCAGAGTTTCAACCGTGTGGTAACACCCGACCCTTTCATCATAATTCAAAGTCTTATAAGTATATCATCTTATATTTCAATTATGATTAAGGGTATGAAATGATGATTAACTTGCTGGAATTTAATTGTTAGAATTACTAGTTGATAAAGCAAGGTCAATGTGAAAGTTGGACTAAATTAGTTTAAGTGTTGAATGGAAGTTTGAGAAAATGGAAAATGGAAAGTTGTGAATGAAGGACCGGTTGACCTATGAATACTATTAGTCGACACCTTGGTCATGAGAAACTTGGTCCGGTCGACCTACGTTAGAAACCGGTCGACCCTTGCAAGGTGAACCACCTTGACACAATGATAAGATTAGCCAATTTCAGAGATTTTAAGTTCTTCAAATGAGTTTAAATTCTGCTCATAAAATTTAATAGCCTTGTTGATTGAAATATAGCAACAAAAATTTCTCCATTTGGAGGTCTGTAGAGAAAGTTATGAGTTTTTGGAAATTTATAGTTAGTAACAAACACCAGGTTGAAAATTGATAACTGGGTAGTTTAAGTTTTCCTATTTTAACATACTACATATGAGCTTAAGTGACAAAGTAATCTTCTAAAAAATTATAGATGACATCAAAAGGAGAATATTGATAGGTCGAACAACTCGATTGAAGTTGTGGTGCAAAGGTTATCCTCGTTAGAAGTTGACAAATTAAAACTTGACTAAGGAAATATGAACTTTTGAGCTATATTTGGTGTTTCTTATAATTGATACCTTTACTCTCTGAATATGAAGTTTAGATATTCTAAAAAGTTAAAATAGAGTTAATACCAAAAATAATGGCTTTTCAATGATAGAAATCTAAGTTTTAGAATAAAAGTTATGAAAGTTTTAACTGGTAGTCGACACCCTGATTGTTGGTCGACACCTTAAAACTCTCGGTTTTGAAAACCGGTCGACACTTTGACACAAGCGGTCGACACCTTGAATTTTCAAGCTATAGAGGTCGACCTATGAACAGTGGTAGGTTGATCCCTTGCGTAGAACTGGTCGACACCTTTTTTAAAGTGTCGATCGCTCCTTGATGATATCCGAAAACTCTTCGTCTTCCACGCCTGAAATTGTTTAAGAACTCATTATGCAGCCTTAACCCTTCAAATTCCTGCGGCCTTTCATGCTCCAAAAGTCATAGGAAAGCCTCCCTTCCCTCATTCCCCCTTTTGCAGAGAGTTTTTCCTCCCAAATACTCTCTAGGAGCTTGAGTGAAAATGTGAGAGATTGAAGATTTTTCTTGAAGGAAAAGGGTGAGTTTGTTCTCAAACCCCCACATTGGTGTTGTGGATGTGTTTTGCAGTCACGAATTCTGGAAAACAAGGTAAGAATTTCGTGTCCCTCAGCTTATTTGGATGATTTAAGGATTTTATGTCTTGAATAAGTGACAAACAAGCATGCATGTGTATTAATTGGAAAGAACACATAAAAATCTTGAGTTTTAGGATGGAATTGAAAGTCTGAGGTTTAAGCACGTAATTCACCCTAAAAATGTTATGTTCTGCAATTGAATCAATTATTAAGGATAGAAGAGAGGTATTATGGTTTTGCATGTAAGAAAAAATGAGAAGGGAGTTTCAAAAATTTTAGTTTCGGATATTACAGACAGGTTTTGCTCATGGTACTTTTAAAGGGTCTTAAGATACGAATTCGGCCACAACTTCTGTATATGAAATGTAGTAGACAGAATAAGGAAGATATTGATATAAATTACATGGAATTTGGGTAATAATAGAAAGAGTTAACAGCCCTGAAAGATAGGTAAAAAACAGAAATAAAATATTGGGTACTTATTTTAGTTAGTTGTTGATTTTTAAGGTATTCTTGAAGACAAGTCAATGAAACTAAAGGAAAGTGAGTAGGAATTCAGCTTGGAAATGAGGTAAGAACTCATTGCATGTGTTTTGCCCTTTGGGGCCTACATCACAAAGAGTAGGACTGAGGTTGATGTGATTGAATGATTGAGAAATGTTAAAATGTTAAATTATTAAGCATGAAATGAATACATTATAGTTATATATGTACGAAATTTATTTAGGGTGCATAACACTGTGCACCGAACCAATAATATGGGATTGATTGGTGTTGTGTGACATTGAATTTCGTTTGTATCTTATAAGTAACGCCTAAGTACGTAAAGCACGAAATGAACGATAAAAGTAAACTTATGATTATTTTGGAGATGTTTGTGCATTGAATTCTTGAATGATATTATGCTCACAAGTATGTACTTTTATGATAAATAATCAAGTTATGCATGCATTCATATTCATGCATCATGTTTTAAGAAAAATTACGAAAGTATTTTATCATGCATGATTTCAAAATGTCGCCGAACCGTATGTTGAGAATGAGATATGGGGAGAGCTGTCTCGAGGGAGGCCAGATGATGGTAATACCCTATCTTGAGAATTCTCTCATACGACGCATGAAAAAATGTCAAGCAAGAAAAGATTAAGATTAAGAAAACTTGGGGGTGGAGTTGAATTGGCTTCCTTCCGAGTGGGCCATATGGGGCTCTGTGAGCTGCCCGTGAAGAATGCCAGATGATGTCATTCTCTCCCTTACGTGTGCCCACTTATTATGTCAAGATCATGATCAAATATCAAGTTAAGAATCAAGATAAAGAACAAAATGAAACATGGTTTTAAGCATGACATGAGCATTTTAAGCATGTAGGTGATATGAATTCTTACTGAGCCTTAGGCTCACTAGTTAAGCTTTGTGATGTAGGTGACGAAGCTCGAGATGAGGAATTTAGTCCTCATCACGTGCCATGATATGTGGATAGAGCTACTTTGGAGTGAGATGTATATGAAACCAAGCAACGACCAGTGGGTGAAGGAAGAAAGAAGTTCTAAATATTTTATTAAGTTTTATACAAACTTGTTTGAATGCATTGTCGTGTTTTGAATTTTCTTGTTAAGAATTTATGTTAACTAATTTGATGGGCAATGCATGAATGTTTTGTGCTATTGCCTATCTATGCCATGTATTGAACGAAATGATATTTTGATATATATTTATATGACGTGTTTTGTAAGTATGATAGAATCAGATTTTTAACAGTTTTTAATGTTTTACGCTTCCGCTACGATTTTAAATGAAGAGTTTTGAACGAGATTTTAAAAAGAAAAATTTTACTGCTGTTTTTAAAGAATGAGATGTTACACATTGTTCCATCAACCAGAGGCTGTTCACCTTGGAGACCTGATGCGGTTATAAGTACGACCGGGCATAGGATGCACTCGGTCCTTCGAATTTTGAAGGGCCATCGAGGACGTACCGTACACCGCGCGACGGGCGGTGCTCTTCTAGCCGCTGGATCCTACCTCCGGCTGAGCCGTTTCTAGGGTGGGTAGGCTGTTAAACAGAAAAGATAACTCTTCTCGAGGTCCCCAACGACGTCTCCTGACTCCCTAACGTTGCCGTCAGCCGCCACATCGCGGTTCAAGAATTTTAACCTGATTCCCTTTTGATGCTCGTGCGCTGGGAGCTGTCAGACAGGATTGCCCTGTCTCTTAGGATAGACTAACCCATGTGCAAGTGCTGTTTACATGGAACCTTTCCCCTCTTCGGCCTTCAAATTTCTCATTTGAATATTTGCTACTACCACCAAGATCTGCACCGACGGCCGCTCCGCCCAGGCTCGCACCCCAAGTTTTGCAACGACCGTCGTGCCCTCCTACCACCAAGATCTGCCCGTGGTGACCCCATCTTGGTAAAAGTTCTTCTTGATTGCATTATTGACTTCGGTTCTGTTTCCGGCCTAAAAATGATTTCGGCTAAGTCGAGCATCTTTGCTACCAGAATAGATCCAAGAGACCTCAATGACATCCTCCAATTTTCTGGGCTGAGTCTTGGAACTTTTCCTTTCAAATATCTTAGCATTCCTCTCTTGGTAGGAGCCCTCCATTCAAATCATTACCTTTCTCTCATCCGTAAGCTAATGGATAATGTTCTGAGCTTGGGTGCTTCCTCCCTCTCCCATGCTGGCCGTCTCGAGCTTCTTAGATCGGTTCTTCAAGGAGTAGAATGCTTCTGGATGTCCATCTTTAATATCCCTGCTGTGATCAAATTAAAGGCCATCCAAATTTGTAGGAATTTCCTTTGGGGATCAGGCAAGGTGGTTATCGCTTGGTCCACTGTCTGCTTGCCTATGCTAAAGCAATTTGGAACATTCAAGGTAATAAGGAATCCCTTTGGTCTAAGTGGATCAATCATATTTATTTGAAAGGCTGTGATTTCTAGACTTGGCCTCCAGCTACCGGGCTTCTCCCTGTATGAAAAATCTCATCCAAACCTGGGCGTTCCTTCTTGAAAAGTTTTCCTCGCTGGATAAAGTAAAGGAGATCATTCACACTTGGAAAAAGAAATCAAATTGTCACGGTCTTTCTTTCCTATACCATTCCATCCGTCCTTCTGGCATCCCAAGACCGTGGGCTTCAACTGTTTGGACAAAGTGCATTATCCCGAAACACTCTTTCACTCTCTGGCTTGCAGCCCTTGGAAGACTCAAGAGAAAGGACCACCTAAGCTATCTGGGAATCAACGATCTATGTTGCTTATGTTCACTACTTCCCAAAAACTAACCATCATCTCTTATTCTCTTGCCCATTCTCTAACTCTATATGGTCATTGATTAAGTCCAAATTTGGAATCAGTAGATCCCTATCCACCCTCAAAAGTGCGCTCAAATGGACAAAGAAGGAAAACAAAGTGAATAAAAAAAGCCATTTTGATGAAGATCGTCCTTGCTGCCTTCGTATATCATATTTAGAATGCCAGGAATGTCAAGACATTTGAGGGGATGATTTGGCTGGCAGAACACGTCTCTAGAAAGATTGAAAAGCATGTTTTCAAAATGCTTTTTTCTCTTTATTCAAAGATGGTCGACCAAATTTCCTCCCCTCTTTGCTGAATCTTATTGGTCTTTTCAATTTTTTTGCAGCTGCCTTGATTCTACAAAATGATGTTGTTTCATTGGATCTCCTCTTTTGCCCCTCTCTCCTTGATCCACTCGGAACTGTTTGCCACTTTTGTTCGTTGCTCCTCCTCCAGGGCAGTCAAAGCTTCTCTCGAAACTGTTGCCATTTTGCTGCCGCTCCTCTTCTCGATGCTGCTGCTCTGCTCGGATTTGCTGCCTCTCTAATCGTTGCTCCATCTTGCTGCTACTGCATGTTCTTCTGATGTCCATTATCTTGTTTCCTCCCCGAGGTTCTCTTTTTGTTGCCTAATGGGTTGAGCTGATAATTTTATTTTTTTGCCGCTCTTCTGCCTTAATTCTGGCTTATGTTTCTTTGCCGACTGTTTGATAGTGAGAGCTAGTTCTTATGTCTCCATTCTTGGGCTTTTTGTGATTTGGTTAGTCACAATGTTGGCTTTCCAGCCGGTTTTTTTTCTTGGGTTTTCTGGGGTTATCTTTTTGACTTATAGATTTCCCCCCGGCCCAGGCTCTAGTCTTCAACTTCTTGTATTTCTATTTTGTTTTAATTTTATTTACCTTAACAAAAAAAAAAAGAGCTCTTAGTCTGTCAATCCTTACTATGTATGGACTTGGTAAATTTTTCCCCGTGCTGAGCCATATTAAGCCGCAGGCTCCACTCCTGGTGGTGCCCTTCCGTCAATTCCTTTAAGTTTCAGCCTTGCGACCATACTCCCCCCGGAACCCAAAGACTTTGATTTCTTAGAAAGGTGGCGGCGATTTCCTATAAGCAACATTCGCCGATCCCTAGTCGACATCGTTTATGGTTGAGACTAGGACGGTATCTGATCGTCTTCGAGCACCCAACTTTCATTCTTGATTAGTGAAAACATCCTTGGCAAATGCTTTCACAGTTGTTCGTCTTTCATAAATCCAAGAATTTCACCTCTGACTATGAAATACGAATCCCTCCAACTGTCCATGTTAATCATTACTCTGATCCCAAAGGCCAACAGAATAGGATCGAACTCCTATGAAGTTATCCCATGCTAATGTATACAGAGCGAAGGCTTGCTTTGAGCTCTCTAATTTCTTCAAAGTAACAGCGCCAGAGGCAAACCAACAGACATATCCCGAGATCAAACTATGAGCTTTTTAACTGCAACAACTTAAATATACGCTATTGGAGCTGGAATTGCCACGGCTGCTGGCACCAGACTTTCCCTCCAATGGATCCTCGTTATGAGATTTAGATTGTACTCATTCCAATTACCAAACTCGAAGAGCCCGATATTGTTATTTATTGTCACTACCTCCTCGAGTCAGGATTGGGTAATTTGCGCGCCTGCTGCCTTCCTTGGATGTGGTAGCCGTTTCTAAGGCTCCCTCTCCAAAATTGAACCCTAATTCTCTGTCACCCGTCACCACCATAGTAGGCCACTATCCTACCATCGAAAGTTGATAGGGCAGAAATTTGAATGATGTGTCGCAGCACAAAGGCCATGCAATCCGTCAAGTTATCATGAATCATCAAAGCAACAGACTAGGTCAACGTCGAGCTTTTATCTAATAATTTCGTCCCTTCCAGAATTCAGGGTTTGTTGCACGTATTAGCTCTAGAATTACTACAGTTATCCGAGTAGCAAGTACCATCAAACAAACTATAACTGATTTAATGAGTCATTCGCAGTTTCACCGTTTAAATTAGTTTATACTTACACCTGCATGGCTTAATCTTTGAGACAAGCATATGAGTACTGACCAGGTAGCATTCCTTCTATGCGTCTGGATCGCATCCTCGGTTGAGCCGTCAGGGCGACATCATCGCGCAAGGAAAGCAATCGCAGCCGTTCTTAGTGCCAACTTGGGTCAAGCTCTCGACACTCTCCAATCGAAAAGGCCGACAACTAATGCGTTCATTTTCTACATCCGAGACAACGATCAACAAACACATGCACACCGCCAAAGACAATCAAAAGCAACAGCAAGAACTGAAGCATCAAATTTTCCTAGCGGGGTGCAGCACCCAGCTTTGACATTCGCCGCGTATCCAAATAAGACACCGACTAAAAGGCTCCACGAGACATAGGACATGCCGAGTTTCGGTCAATCGTACAGAAACCGACGCATTTTCCACGATGAACATGAAGCCCACTCGAGCAAACACCTTGAGAAAGAACGTGGAGCAACAGTTCATTGCACAAAGCAATGATCCTAGTAAGCTACATGCCCAAAATACCACTCACGCGCTTTTTGCTCCAACAAAGCCAAGACAAGGTTGAGCTACAACCGTGCGCCTGCCGGACCTCCAGTAACCAACACAACATATCTCTAACATCTAGCCAAGCAAGCTCAACGCGACTATCAAAAGCAAAGGCAACAATGGTTGATCGGGTCGCTTGTCAGAAGACCAGCTTCTCTGAACATCGACAGCCTGCAACCGTAGTGAACAACGAGAGATCAAGTGTGTCACAAGCAACATAGCCGCCATGACTACAGCCACGCCTACCTTTGGCCACACGAGAAAACCAATTGCTCCTTTGATCGCACACGACCAATGAGCAGGAAGACCGGTTATCGAACACGCAAAAAATCTATGGCTACAGCTGAATAAACGAGGGACAAAACTACAAGATCGGTGCCAGGGACGCCGCATTGCACGGATTGGTGCCCGAGTTTTGCGGAGTCACCACCGGCTTGCTCGCCCGAGGCCGCCCATGGCAAACGATCGCCGAGTCATTTTTTCCGAGCTTACGGCTACATTTCAGACAATAGAGGGTCGATCGAGTCGCTTGTAATGAAACTAGCTTATGATCGTCGATCGGTACAACCACAGTAAGCAACGAGAAACCGAGCTCGCCGCAAGCAAACACAGCCGCCATGAAAGCATCTGGATTGGTGCCAGGGACAAAGCATTGCATGGATTACTGCTCGAGTTTTGATGAGTCACCCCTGACGTGATCGCACGAGGCCGCCTGAGGCAACCATTCACAAGGTTTGAATTAGCACAAAAGGATTTATCGGAGTCTGAGGCATGGACACCCGCGGTGCATGCTTCAAGACATCAACGGCTAACCGAGGCTTTACATCAGAATTACCCATGCCCTTACATTCTTTCGGACCACCTAGGAGCGTCTGAAGTCACATTTTCAAAATGGCACGGACATATCCCTTGATGTCCGGAGAGAGGTCCAGCCGGCTGCATTTTGAAAGCCCCCGCGGGCGCCCATAAGCCGTTCATGGAACCACCGGCGGAACACAAGGGATTTTCATTCAAAAGAGACGGCTTTCAAGCTGCCCGAATCATAAGAGGAGCGTCTGCAATAGCATTTCAAAATGGCCCGCAGATCCCTCTATGTCCAAGATAGGGTCAACTCTGGGTCGCCATTTTGAATCAACCGCGCGCACCTTTGAGCCATCGGAGGAATCTGAAAGATCTGCGTCCAAATTCAGCCATGAATCCCCTCACTCGGTCAGACTAGGTTCATCAAAGAGTTTAAATTCAAAATGGCCCACGCCGATCCCTCGATGTTTGAGATAAGGTCAACCCCGATAGACATTTTGAACGAGCCGCCCACGAACCATCGTCGGTCAACCGACGATTCAAATTCAAATGAGACCGCGCGCGCCCACACTCATGTCAACCAAAGGTCAACCGAAGACTTTATTCCAAAATGGCCCAAATAAATCCCACAATATTCGGATCATGGTCTACTCGGTCGCCATTTTGAATAAGCCCGCGCACACTCACGAGCTATTGACGGCCAACCGAGGAACCAGACCACGTGCCACTTCATTCTGACCACCGAGAGTATTTTAGAAGCTCCTTATCCAAATTGGCTTGAACCAATCCTTCATTATTCAGAGTTTATCCCACCCGGTGCAACCTCTCGGTCAACAACAGGTCTCCCTCGATCAAGCACGGTCTTCATTCAAATTCAGCCGCTCATATCATTAATGGATCGAGCCTTCAGTTGAAGAGGAGCGTCCTTGGTCTTCCTAAGGTCAAAGAAGATCTTCCCGAAGCTAATCCTAGGCATTCATGTAATCTAAGGGCCAAAAATTTCTTTCCTCTCTTTTTACGTTTTTAGCATTTAAGTGCATCGGCCTCACACTTTAGAGGTAGAGAGAATTTGAATAAAAATTGTGCAAACGCACCTTCTTCCCGAAAGGATTGAAGCTCTTTCCGATTTACCCTTCTCCGATGAGTAATCTCCTGCCAAGAGCGTCAACCCTTGTGCGTATGATCGGTGGGTCATATCCGAGTGCAAGCATGGTCTACTAACCGGACACTTTGATTGCTCAAGTGTCTGACTTGTCCAGCCATCTTAAACTGAAAACTCCACAGGTCCCACACATTACGAGGAGCTATTATTGAAGGTTTGGTGTGTTTTGGATTTTTTTTTTCAATTTTTCATACTTTTCGAACGTCGGCCTTGCCTTTGCACCAATTCTTTTTTGTCATGTTGTCTTTCACGGTGGGAAGCCATGTCGATGCACTTGGGCTTTAGAGCAAATGTGTACGCAAGCATTAAATGACACCGCCACTTGAACGCAATAGTGCAAATGCAATCCAAATGCACTTGTGCTTGCCCCCGATAGCGTCAGGCATTAAGGGATACCTATTGGATCACGAACAACGTTTGAACCTTTTGTAAAGTTCCCCGATACCGTCCGTTGCTTTTTGTAAGTCTATGTTTTCACAACTTTTAACCTTTTGGAAAGTTCCTCATTACCGTGCCTTTCCCTTTTGTATGTTTCTATGCTTACTCGACTTTTCAACATTTGGGCAAGTTTCTCGATACCTTCTTGCCTTACCTTTTTGTAAGTATATGTTTACTCGACTTTTCAAAGTTTTGGCAAGTTCCTCAATACCTTGCCTTACCTTTTTGTAAATATATGTTTACTCGACTTTTCAAAGTTTTGGCAAGTTTCTCAATACCTTGCCTTACCTTTTGTTTGTCAATTTGACAAACTCTTGAACCAAAGGCATGCCTCGCGCCTTGCACTTGGCCAGGCCTTGATCGTGCCTTTGCTAGGCACTATGTATGATACTTGGCCTTGGGCGTGGCTTGATTGGGACTTGTTCGTTTTCCGGAAAGAATGGAAGAAACCTTTGATGTGCAACCGGAGCACATCACGGACCTAGCCTCGATGAGCACTGAAGATTTTACTAACTTAGTTGCTCATTTTGCAGGAAACATAGTCTCGAAAATTTCTTCCGAACATGATCGTGAACGACCCAAGGTCTCGATCACATGGAGTCCGACCACTCCCGGCCCCGACAAGCCCAACGACCAACACCCCGACCACCTACCAACGACCAACGGACAAATGGCTTTCGACGTGGGAGAACACTCGATCCAATCCTCTCGGATCACACGTTTCTCCCATGACGACCAATTCCTCGGCCCCCCTAATGCCGAGCTCCGGCCACATTTTTATTTAACAAGCAGATAAACCTTGGAGAAGGAAGAGAAAGCAGCCCAAAGAAGAAGAACGCACAAAGGCACACAAATGACCGCCACGGCCGAAGCATGGTCAAGTCATGGTCAAGCCACGGTCCACCCTCGGTCAACTAGGAGTCCTTGACCAAATCCCATTGGCCACTTTACTTAAAATCTTAAGTAATCCGATTATTTGGTCAAGAAAAGGACAAGGTTTGAATTAGCACAACAGGATTTATTGGTGTCCGAGGCATGGACACCCGCGGTGCACGCTTCAAGACATCAACGGCTAACCGAGGCTTTACATCAGAATTACCCATGCCATACATTCTTTCAGACCACCTAGGAGCGTCTGAAGTCACATTTTCAAAATGGCACGGACATATCCCTTGATGTCCGGAGAGAGGTCCAACCGGCTGCATTTTGAAAGCCCCCGCGGGCGCCCATAAGTCGTTCATGGAACCACCGGCGGAACACAAGGGATTTTCATTCAAAAGTGACCGCGTTGAAGCTGCCCAAATCATAAGAGGAGCGCCTGCAATAGCATTTCAAAATGGCCCGCAGATCCCTCGATGTCCAAGATAGGGTCAACTCTGGGTCGCCATTTTGAATCAACCGCGCGCACCTTTTAGCCATCGGAGGAAACTAAAAGATCCGCGTCCGAATTCAGCCATGAATCCCCTCACTCGGTCAGACTAGGTTCATCAAAGAGTTTAAATTCAAAATGGCCCACGCGGATCCCTCGATGTTTGAGATAAGGTCAACCCCGATAGACATTTTGAACAAGCCGCCCACGAACCATCGTCGGTCAACCGACGATTCAAATTCAAATGAGACCGCGCGCGCCCACACTCATGTCAACAAAAGGTCAACCGAAGACTTTATTCCAAAATTGCCCGAATAAATCCCACAATATTTGGATCATGGTCTACTCGGTCGCCATTTTGAATAAGCCTGCGCACACTCACGAGCCATTGACGGCCAACCGAGGAACCAGGCCACGTGCCACTTCATTCTGACCACCGAGAGTATTTTAGAAGCTCCTTATCCAATTGGCTTGAACCAATCCTTCATTATTCAGAGTTTATCCCACCCGGTGCAACCTCTCGGTCAACAACAGGTCTCCCTCTATCAAGCACGGTCATTCAAATTCAGCGACGCATATCTTTAATGGATCGAGCCTTCAATTGAAGAGGAGCGTCCTTGGTCTTCCTAAGGTCAAAGAAGATCTTCCCGAAGCTAATCCTAGGCATTCATGTAATCTAAGGGCCAAAAATGTCTTTCCTCTCTTTTTACGTTTTTAGCATTTAAGTGTATCGGCCTAACACTTTAGAGGCAGAGAGTATTTGAATAAAAATTGTGCAAACGCACATTCTTCCCGAAAGGATTGAAGGTCTTTCCGATTTACCCTTCTCGACTTTTCAACATTTGGGCAAGTTCCTCGATACCTTCTTGCCTTACCTTTTTGTAAGTATATGTTTACTCGACTTTTCAAAGTTTTGGCAAGTTCCTCAATACCTTGCCTTACCTTTTTGTAAATATATGTTTACTCGACTTTTCAAAGTTTTGGCAAGTTTCTCAATACCTTGCTTACCTTTTGTTTGTCAATTTGACAAACTCTTGAACCAAAGGCATGCCTCGTGCCTTGCACTTGGCCGGGCCTTGATCGTGCCTTTGCTAGGCACTATGTATGATACTTTCCACTTGTGCGTACTAGTCTGACCCACGGTGCGCCGACCATCCCGGACAGCACATCATCTTGGTATCCGAGCAAAAGGTCCCAAGACTCATTTCTTATGTCCAACCAAATGTTTACTAACTTCTACCCATTCCACTCATGATGACTCGTAGTGATGCTGTCCATGACGCCGGTTGTTATCAACCAACACGAGCGGATGACCTTTGTCCGCCGAGCTTAACGACCAAGAGGGGCCAAGACTCATGATGATTCGACGATTTTTATCGGCTCAACATCATCAAGAGAATTACCAACGTGAAAATCTTTTTCACAGTCAGTGTTTAATCAAGGAGAAAGTGTGTTCTTTGATTATTGATGGCGGGAGTTGCACCAACTTGGCCTACAAGGAATTGGTCGACAAGATGGCACTACCCACCACCGAACACCCGACGCCATATAAATTGAGATGGCTTACCGATAAAGAAGACATAGGGTTACCAAGCAAACCCGGGTCGAGTTCTCGATCGGCAACTACAAGGACTCGGTCCTTTGTGATGTGGTGTCGATGAGCGCCGCTCATTTACTTCTCGGGTGACCATGGCAATCCGACCGTCATGTAATACATAACGGTTTTACCAACCAATATTCCTTTCAAATGAATGGCCGCAATATCATCCTAGCCCCAATGTCACCGGAGCAAGTGGCAAAGGAGGAGGCCGATAAGAAGGAAGCCTCAGCCAAAATGGCACTATTCATGGGCCGAAAGGAGTTGGCCCACACTATTGACCAAGGTGCTCCCCTTGTCATACTCCTTTACTGAGAGTATGATAGTGACCTCCGTACCGACTCAATCCAGAGGAAAGCAAGGAGTTACAGCAACAACTACAAGACTTGCTTACCAAGGGCTAC
Organism: Begonia fuchsioides; assembly: GCA_003255005.1. NCBI lineage: Eukaryota > Viridiplantae > Streptophyta > Magnoliopsida > Cucurbitales > Begoniaceae > Begonia > Begonia fuchsioides. The sequence goes on from QAOC01017824.1 coordinate 33,126, forward strand.
ATACGGGAGTCATTGAGCCCATGTGCCATACCGGCACTTTTAGTGCCAAAGAAGGATGGAAGTCACCGTATGCGTGTGGACAGCCGAGCTATCAATGATATTACCATCAAATATCGATTTTCGATGCCCTGATTTGATGATTTGCTAGATGAACTTAGCGGAGCCAAATTTTTCTCAAGAGTAGATCTCAAGAGTGGATACCATCAAATCCGAATGCATGAAGGCTACGAGTGGAAGACGGCCTTCAAAACATGCTACGGGCTATTTGAGTGGCTCGTAATGCCCTTCCGGCTGACCAATGCCCCGAGCACATTCATGCGCTTCATGAACCATGTCCTCTGAGAATATTTGGGCAAATTTATCATCATTTATGTCGATGACATTCTTGTCTACAGCACAGACATGCCGAGCCACCTAAGTCAAACCCAACTATTTGGTAACCGAAAGAAGTGCGCTTTTGTCCAATGCCGCATTCATTTTCTCTGTTTCATCTTATCCGAAGGAGGCGTGCAGGTTGACGGCGAGAAAATTAAAGCCTCTGATTGCCCACATTTCCATTCCATTACACGCCCACACCTCAAAATTCCATTTTGACCGAGCCATTTTCCCGTGCGCCGCGTGAGAATTGGAAGATGAAATGGGCTTGTGAGAATTTAGGGAGGAAGGTGGGTGGACAAGTCAGACACTTGAGCAATCAAAGTGTCCGGTTGGTAGACCTTACCAGCACTCGGATGTGACTCACTGATCGGACATGCAAGGGGTGACGCTCTTGGCCGGATATTACTAACCGGAGAAGGGTACATCAGAAAGAGCTTCAACGGTTAGGAAGAAGGTGCTAAGCAAAAATTTTATTCAATTTCTCTCTGCCTTTCCAATGAAGGCCGATAAACTTAAATAAACTTAAAAATAAAAATGAAAAATAAAAAGAGAAAGAATTAAACTAGCCCTTGGATAGGACAGACGTCTAGGATCGATTGGGAGAAGATCTTCTTTGACCGAGATGAGACCAATTCGCTACCCTTCATCTGTTGGTTCGAAATATTAGAGATATGTTCGGCTGAATTATGAAAAGAGACCGTATTGGACGGGCATTCAAATATCTAGGTAACCCCCTCTCGGTTGGAAATCTGCATTCAAGCCATTTCCTCCCATTTATTAGGAAGCTCACATACAATATCATTTGTTGGAATGCCTCCTTCCTATCTCATGCTGGCCGCCTTGAGCTTCTAAGATCGGTTCTTCAAGGACTAGAATGATACTGGATGTCTATTTTCAACCTCCCCGTCTCGATCAAGCTAAAAGCTATCCAAATTTGTAGGAATTTCCTTTGGGCTTCGGCAAAGCGGTCATTGCCTGGTCCACTATTTGCCTGCCTAAGATGGAGGGTGGTCTCGGTCTTCGGGATCTTGACTCTTGGAATTAAGCCTTTCATGCGAAAGCAATTTGAAACATTCAAGCTAACAAGGAATCACTATGGGCCAAATGGATAAATCATATTTATTTAAAAGGCTCGGATTTTTGGAGCTGGATCCCAGGTTACTGTATCTCCCCCTTCATGAAAAGCCTCATCCATATTTGTTCTTCTCTCCTCAAAAAGTTCTCCACTATTGACAAAGTGAAGGCCTTAATTGATGCTTGGAAGGAAAAATCAAATTGTCATGGTCTATCCCATCTATACCACTCCATCAGACCTTCGGGCTCCTCAAGACCGTGGGCTCCTCTTGTTTGGTCTAAATGTGTTATTCGTAAGCACTCTTTCACTCTTTGGCTAGCAGCTCATTCGAGACTCAAAACAAAAGACCAATTAAACTTCTTAGGAATATCAGATCTTTGCTGTCTTTGCTCTTCTCAAACAGAATCAAACCATCATCTTTTCTTCTCTAGCCCCCACTCCACCTCATTCTGCTCTATCATCACATCCAAATTCAGCATTCGACGATCCCTAAGCACCTTAAATAGTGCTCTCAAATGGACAAAAAAAGAAAACAAAATCGATCATAGAAAAGCAAACTTAATAAAAATCATTCTTGCCACCACGGTTTACTGTATCTGGAATGCCAGAAATGTCAAAGCTTTTGAGGGAAAGTTATGGTCAGCTGAGCACATCTCAAGAAAGATTGAAAAGCATGTTTTCAAGATGCTTTTTCCTATTCACCCCAAGATGGCTGATCAAATTTCTTCCACCCCGACATGAAGAGCTCACTCCATTTTTTTGCTATTTTTCTTGCAGGGCCTGCTTATCCTCATTCATGCTGCTTAAGGCTTGTTTACGGCAACTGTCTGGCCGTTGGCGACGGCCGGAAATTGCCTCCCCAGACTTTAGCCATTTCAATTTTTCTATTCCCTCCTGGTGTTATCCCGCACTCTCTGTCTCCATGGCAAAAAAATCAAAAACAAAGCAGCCTGGTTCAAGTGGAGGTAATGTTTCCCAACCCGAAATGTCCCCTAACACGACTGATGTTGACTGCTACCAATCCTCCATCCCACCCGTACTTCCCCCTGCACCGGAGAACCGATCTGCTTCTCCGGCTGAAGGTAAGTTAGGTATTACTGTTGCTCTCCCTTCCCCTCAGATTGCCTACTGGAATTGATAATTTGACGTTGCTGAATTTGGCTAAAATAAATAAAACTGTGGCTGAAACTACTCAGATAAGTAGGCCTGGTTTTCATGCAGGCAAATTCACCTCAGATCCCACTGAAAATCCCCAAACCCTCTCCACCCAAAAAGCTGCTCATAGCCTATTTGGGAAAATGCCTGAGAGAGAGACCATAGCACTAAAACCATCCATTTCCTACTCGGATATGGTTAAAAAGAGCCAAAATCACGGTCAAGGACACCAATTATCTTTTGATCCTAACATGGTGGATGTCATCCCCCTCTCGGCCGACGACCTTTTGGATGTAGAAAGCAATCTAGGCTATACTCTAGTCGGATAGTTTCCAAATAGGCACCCGGGTAAAGAAGGCCTTAAACGTATCGTTGATGGTTGGAAATCAAATGTCAAAGTCATTCCCAACACTAACGGATGGATTTCCTTCATTTTTCAATCGAACATGGATTGGGAAAATGTCATATGCCGAGGCTCTTACTCCATCTATGGCCAACCACTTCTTCTTAAGAAACTACCCCTTGGTTTGATTTTGGGATTGATGAAATAATCACCATTCCCATTTGGGTTAGTTTCCACAATCTCCCCCTAGAGTGCTGGTCCGAAAGGTCCCTCAGCAAAATCTCATCAAGAATCAGCAAACCATTGATGACTGATCTTCTAACCAAGTCCTTAGGCCGGCTTGGTTATGCGGGGTTCTAATTGAAGTGGACATTTTGAAAGAGTTGCTTAGGGAGATAAAAATAAGCACTCCAAAAGGAAATATCATCTCTCAAGCGGTTCATTATGAAACCGAACTGGATTTTTGCACCTCCTGCTCTACCATAGGTCATAAACCCAAGTTCTGCAAGCATAACCTCAATCCCCTAAGATGTATAGGTCAATATCCTTTTGATGCAAGAGATCATGAGAAAATATAATGAAAAAAAGGCCTCCCCGAGATGTATCATCAAAGCCTATCTCTCCAAAGCCTTCAACTCGGTTAATTAGTCTTTCCTTAGGAATGTTCTAGCAGGTTTAGGCTTCCCTCCCATCTTTGTTACTGTCTCTCTGAATGCTTCTCGATGACCTCCTACTCCATCTCCATTAATGGTGGATTTTTTGGGTTTTTTAAGGGCTGCAATGGTCTTAGACAGGGGGACCTTTTATCCCCATATCTTTTCGTCATATGCCTTGAATACCTCTCAAGACTAATAAAATCTAGAACTTACAACTCTCATTTCAATTATCACCCTATGTGTGAGCACCTAGATATCACTTACTTGATTTATGCAGATGATCTTATGCTTTTAGCCAGAGGTGCTCCCACTTCAGTTAAAATTCTCCTAGATTGCATATCTGATTTTGGCTCCATTTTTAGGCTAAAGATGAACCTGGAAAAATCTAACATCTTTACCGCTGGTATCCGCCCTCTAGACCTCACTGAAATTCTACAATCGTCTGAATTAAAGCAAGGTTCCTTCCCCTTCAGATATCTTGGTGCCCCACTCTCGACTGGGAATCTCCACTCAAGCCATTTCCTCTCATTCATTAGGAAGCTCACAGACAATATCATTGGTTGGAATGCCTCCTCCCTATCTCATGCTTGCCGCCTTGAGCTTCTAAGATCGGTTCTTCAAGGAGTGGAATGTTACTGGATGTCTATTTTAAACCTCCCCGCCTCGATCAAGCTAAAAACTATCTAAATTTGTAAGAATTTCTTATGGAGTTCGAGAAAAGCGGTCATTGCCTGGTCCACTATCTGCCTGCCTAAGATGGAGGGTGGTCTCGGTCTTCGGGATCTTGACCCTTGGAATAAAGCCTTTCATGCAAAAGCAATTTGGAACATTCAAGCTAACAAGGAATCATTATGGGACAAATGGATAAATCATATTTATTTAAAAGGCTCGGATGTTTGGAGCTGGATCCCGGGTTACCGTATGTCTCCCTTCATGAAAAGCCATCCATACACATTCTTCTCTCCTCGAAAAGTTCTCCACTATTCACAAAGTGAAGGCCTTAATTGTTGCTTGGAAGGAAAAATCAAATGGTCATGGTCTATTCCATCTATACCACTCCATCAGGCCTTCGGGCTCCCCAAGACTGTGGGCTCCACTTGTTTGGTCGAAATGTGTTATTCCTAAGCACTCTTTCATTCTCTGGCTAGCAGCTCATTCGACACTCAAAAGAAAAGACCAACTAAGCTTCTTAGAAATATCAGATGTTTGTTGTCTTTGCTCTTTTCAAACCAAATCAAACCATCATCTTTTCTTCTCTTGCCCCCTCTCCACCTCGGTCTGCTCTATCATCAAATCCAAATTCAGCATTCGAAGATCCCTAAGCACCTTGAAAAGTGCTCTCAAATGGACAAAAAAAACAAAATCGATCATAGAAAAGCAAACTTAATGAAAATCATTCTTGCCACCATGGTTTACTGTATCTGGAATGCCAGAAATATCAAAGCTTTTGAAGGAAAGTCATGGTCAGTTGAGCACATCTCAAGAAAGATTGAAAGCATGTCTTGAAGATGCTTTTTGCTCTCCACCCCAAGATGGCTGATCAAATTCATGCCACCCTGATATGACTAGCTCACTCCATTTTTTGCTGTTTTCTTGCAGGGCCTGCATATCCTCATTCATGCAGCTTAAGGCTTGTTGTCTCCCCTGTTTTCTTTGGGCTACCAAGCTTCTCTCAGAGCTGCTTGCCATTCTTCTTGTTGCTCTTCCTTCTATTCGCCGCTCCTCCCTTGCTGCTGCTGCCGTGCCTCCAACTCGATCCTCAAATGTTTATTCCCTTTTTTTTCCTCTTCGAGGTGCCCCACTTGATGCCTACTGGGTTTAGTTGATCGTTTCAGTTTTTGCCGCTTTTCTGTTTGAGTCTGGCTTATGTTATTTTCCAGTTTTTCTGATTGTGAGGGATTATCTCAGTGTTCTCGGGCGTTTTGTGTTTTAGTTAGTCAGCATGTTGGCTCTCCATTCAGGTCTTTGCTCTCTCTTGCTTTCTGCTTGGGTTTTCCGGGGCAGTCATTCTGGCTTGTAGATTTCCCCTCGGTCCGGGCTCTCATCTTCACTCTCTTGTTTCTAATTTTGCTTTAATTTATTTACCTTAAACAAAAAAAAAAAAGAAAGAGCTTTCAGTCAAAAAGAGCTCTCAGTCAGTGGAGTTAGGGGATGCTCTCTCCACTTTTTGGCAATTTTGGCGATTCTAGGACTCTCTCTCGTGATTGCTGATTATCATCTCTTTGTGCCCGAATCCTTGAGAACCTTGTCGATTTTCTTCTCTAAGCTTGTTCCCTGGTTCTTCCGTGAAGTTTTTCCAAAGTTAAGCTTGTTGTTCTCTTTATTTCGGGGGCTTCTTATGTTTCTTCCACCTTTATTTTGTGTTTTCTTGAGTTCAAGCTCATTCTGCATACAAAGTTTGTGATTTGCAAGTCCAAATCTCAGCCTGCAACTTGGTTCCTCCCGTTCGTTTTACTGGTTTTTCCGGCGAAGGGAGCTTGCTCCCGATCGTTGCCTTGGAACTTGTTTTTGGGCAGCTTCTGTTCGAGCATCCTTCTGCAAATTTTGGGCAGCTGCCCATCTCAGAAGTTCAGTAGAAGCCTACACGTCATTCTTGGGATCTTGCGTTGCAAAATTTGAGGGAAAACTCCAGCCAATTTTTGCCGAGTATTCTAACTAGTAATGCCAAAGAAACTGAAGGCTAAACTTCAGTCCTCTTCTAACTATCTCGTTGTGGCATCTTGTCCCATTACCACATCAGTGGATCTGCTGATGGAGGGCATGGTCAGGCCCCCGCCGGGTTGCGGCCCCCGTTGGCCTTGATGTCGAGGGCGACATAGGCATCCCTGCCTCTCCCTCCTCTTTTGAGGAGCAAATTGGATCGCATGCACATGCTAATGCGTCCATCTCTTATGCGGACATGGTCAAAAATAGCCGAAAGAATGGCAACGGATTTCAGCTATCTCAGCTGGAAGTGGAAGAAGAAGAGATCCAGATGATCCTGACCGAAGCGGTCGAGGTAAAAAAATCTCTTGGGCACACCCTGGTCGATTACTTCCCGACTAGGCATCCTGGTAAAGAGGGCCTCAAAAAGCTGGTGCAAGCATGGAATGTGTGACAAGCTCGGGGATAGGAGAGGTGTCGGGAGAATAGCGGACAAAGGAAAATTAGCAATCTGCCGAGAACAAAGAAGGTTTGCAGAAATAGGGGAGGAAACTGGTTAAGGCCACAAATATACACGTGCGTTTGGGCTAATATTTGGTGGAATTAACTTTAAGGGACAGTCTGGGCTTGGTCCAAAATTCAGAGTGATAGCATGTGTAGAACTTAAAATGGCACGGGTCTACTTTCTGTCACACAAACAGACAAACCAGCTTTGACAGAATAGAAGTATGGGAAAGACCTCTGCACAAGTCCCAATGTAGGAAGTCTGGAAACGTGAAAATTGGCAGAAATCAACTTCAATAAAAGGGGAGGGAAATGCAATTTGTTTTGGGGAAAAAATGCACGGGTAGATTAAACGATATGAGAGATTGAAAATCAGTCGACAGTATGTTCAGACTTCAGGCACTCGGGTGAAAGACAGGGGAAGGATGAATGCACAACTCCTAAATGGAAGAAACAAGGGACACAATGAAAGACCAAATATTTTAAGACACAAATGAGGAATTCACAGACAAAATTTCATAAAATTAGCACACGGAAAACACTAGTTAGCACAGGGGTGGCTTTTGATGCACAAAATCCACTCGGTAAGGAAACCACAACAACAATAAACACCAAACAGCAAAAGATCCGAAAACAAATGGGATGGAGTGAGGGCTATGGGACTTACAAGCTTGCCTTAATCCTAATCAAGTGAGGAGGAAGGTTGGAACAAAGGCTTAGTGATCCTAGCTAAATCACAAACACCAAGACAACAAAGAAGATTGGATATTACTCACCAAAATCCCTTGAAGCCGTGAGAAAAGTGGGTTGAGAGCTTCAAAGCTACTTCATCTTTTCCAAATCTTTTCTCCTTCAAAATGCAGAGAAGAAAGGAATAAAACCCTTCTTCCCACGAGCTACATGGAGAAAATAATTACTACCTACATTTCAAAGTACCTAGCAAACCTAAAAGCATGGCAAGTGGGCCCCTCCTTTGACTTCTACACTTCAAGGAGAGATGGAACTCTAAGGTATGGAGTATCCCCATTCCTTAATGTTCCCTAATCTTTCCCACTTTCTTCCACGTAATTTAGCACAAAAATAAAATGGATGACAAGTTTCTTGCATGGTTTCTACGAAAAACAAAAAACCTCATAGATGGGCCAAACCGATGATGGAATGTCCATAATCAAATGGACTTGAACACTTGTATCTTTTGGGCTAATGGTTGGGCACTTCCATGGGCTGCTAGCTGCTGCTCCCATGAAGGACAAAGATGAAATTCAGCTTTCCTTTTCGTTGGGGCCAAACATGGCCATGGATTAGCCACCATGGGTTGGATGCCCTTGGGCCGCTCCATCTTCTGGAGGCCTCTGTAATGGCAATCGTTGGCTGGGCAGTTGTTGTCCAAAGTTTATGCTCTGCCCCATGCTTGAAACCTTAAGATGTGGGCCACATTTTTATAGAAGCACGTTTGTCCAAAACAGGTCTGGAAGGTTGTTGCAACGGCTGCACAAGCCTCAAAGGTCAGCTTGGGCCGAAACCAGAAATGTTGTTTTCATCACCATGGATGTTTTGATCACCCTTCCATGCCACGGGTACACTAAGTACCCTTACATGTGCACAAATTTAAGCTACTAATTATCCTCCTAATTATTACATAAAACTAACTAAATTATTACACAAAGTTGTCAAAAGGAAAACATGCTTTCCCCTTCATGTTTTGGTGATTTGGGGCCACCTTAATGTGCCACCCTTGAACTCCTCTTCCTTCATCAACTGTGGTTGGCCCATGAAATGCATCAACCCCACTAGACAACCAGGGCTCACCATGCCCTTCATCTTTGGCTTCTTGATTAAACCTTTATAAAACAAGCTTCCTACAAAATCAACAAACTCATTAGAAAATAGTTTGCTTCCGCTTCTAGATGTGCTAATCCGTGGCACATCAATGTGCCTACCAAGGTCATTCCAAACATACATGGGTGGATCCTTTTTGTTTTCCAGTCGGAGGGGGACTGTAAAAAGGTCCTTGCCCAAGGCCCCTACTTTATTTATGGCAAGTCCCTCCTTCTAAAGGAGATGCAGGAGTTCACATTTGGCGATGAACAGATTAGCATCGTCGTGATATAGGTCACTCTCCCAAGGCTTCCCGTTGAATGCTATAGCGCCACCATCCTCAGCAAAATTGGCTCAAAAATTTACAAACCGATTATGACGGATTTGCTAACTAGAACTCTTGAAAGAGTTGCTTTTGCCAGGTTGTTTGTTAAGGTGGACGTTTTGGTGGACCTTGTTAAAGAGGTCAAGCTAATGGATTTTAAAGGCAACCCTATTATCCAAAAGGTTGTCTATGAGTCAGTCCCGCCATTTTGTGCTGAATGTAAGACAATCGGGCATGCCACTTATTTTTCTAAAGTGAATGCCGCTCGGTCAATTAATGTCCAGGCGGCAGCTGCTGTGGCCGGCCAACGCCCACAAAAGGTATTGCCATGGATTCCAGAAAAACCGCCGCGCGCGCGGTTGAGAGTGTTGTGCTGCCTCTGATTCCTCTTATCTCGCTTCAGAGGAAAAAGAATGATAAGTAGGCCAAAGTTCCCTCAGTTCCAGCTGCCGCAGTTTCGAAGCCCTCAAAAGGCACTCTCCCTGAGCTTCCATCCAAAGTCCCTAAGAACAGCAAGAAAGCCCTGGCCCCATCTTCTAAAGATGCCTTGTTGCCTTCTCACGGTAAGGCCCGGAGCAAAGAAAAAATTGGGCAGCCCAAAGCGGATTTGGCGTGCCCTTTGCCAAGTCACCTGGCTAGTCGGCCAGGTAAGGAGGTCCCTATCAGAGAGGATAAATCCTCAGACTCGGATGTCTCTTATGATACTAATTCGCAAGGTTCTCTGTCGGAGCGAGGCTCTTCTTCTCCCTCGCTTGCTAGCCAGCACATTGAAACTCCATTCAATTTGGTCACCTCCTGAAAGAAGGCTAGAAACAGATTGAAGGAAGTTGAGCAACATATCAATCTTGGAAGCTGTAACATCCCGTTTTTTTTTGTAACATAAAAAGCTTTTCGTTGAAAATTCCTTTATCAAACATATTCATATATTTATACTTACCAAGCGGAAGCTAACATTTCAAATCACACTTACAAATAGTTAAACATAGGTCATATTTTCAAAATATAAAACTTTACAAACACTAGTTATTTGTAATTCAAAATAACCTTTTTACAAATTCTCTTCAAAACACGTGTCTTTTAGTGAGCTTATTCCACCGGTCAAAATCTCGCTTAACAACGGCAAGGCTCCACGGAAGACACTCTCCTCCTCCTTCATATTAAATCCTTAGGTGACATTTCTTCAACGTTCAAGTCATCACCTACATTGCAAAGTCTAACTAATGAGCTTAAAGCTCAGTAAGTAGTGCAAATAAAACATGCATGATGTAATGAATGATATGATTTAAAACCATGTAGCTCATTTCATTTT
>QAOC01017825.1:0-23609 GCA_003255005.1 Begonia fuchsioides
AGTGTTCCACTAATGTAAGTAAGTAATGTAAGTAAGTAAAAAGTCAGTAACAGTTCGGTTCTCGGGTCGCTAGTAAGTAAGGAAGCAGTAAGCAACGGCCTGGGAATATTAACGATATAAAACTTCTTAATCTAACATTGTATTCGTTCAAAACATAAGGTTAATGTTCATGTTTAGGGTTCTGGTTTAGGGTTCTCGCGGTTCAAAGTTCATGTTTCAAGTTTAGGGTTCGGATTTGAGGTCTTAAGTTTAAGGTTTCAGCATTCTGGTTTAGGGTTTGGGGTTCACGTTTTGGGTCTCAGGGCTCAAAGTTTGTTTTTCGAGTTCAAGGTTCAAGGTTTAAATTGAGGTTTTGAGTTCAAGGTTTTGGTTTTGGGTTTCAATGTTTGAGTTTTGAGTTTTGTGTTATACCTTTTGGGGTTTGGAGTTTGGGTTATTGATTTTGTGCTTCGGTTTTAGATTTTGGGTTTCAGGATTTGGCTTTTAAGTGTTAGGTTTTCGAGTTTTGAGTTTCATTTTTTGGGTTTTACATTTTGGGTTTCTTGTTTCGGGTTTCGGGTTTCAGGTTTCATGTAATGGGCTTCGAGGTTTGGGTTTCAGGTTTTGGGTTTTGTTTCGAGTTCGGGTTGTAGGTTCAAGGTTTGGATTTTGTGTTTCAGGTTTTTGGTTTGAAGGTTCAATTTTCGAGTCTCTGGTTTCAGGTTTTTGGATTCGGGTTTTACCTTTCAGGTTTTGGAGTTTCAGTTTCGGGTCGCGTTTTGGGTTATGAGGTTTTCTTTTGTGTTTTGGGTTTTGGGTTTCGAGTTTTTGCTTTTGGGGTTTGTTTTTGTGATTTTGGGTTCAAGTTTTGAGTCTTGGGTTTCAGGTTTTGGAGTTCGAATTTCGGGTTTTAGTTTTTGGATTTTAGGTTTCGAGATTTTGGTTTCGAGTTTTAAGTTTCAGGTTTTGGGTTTCAAGTTTTGTGTTTTGGGTTCTATGTCTTAGATTTGAGGTATCTTGTTTGCATTTTGGGTTTCCAGTTTAGGGCTTAGGGTTCGGGTTTTGGGTTTCAGGTTTTAGGTTTAGAATTTTGGGTTTAGGGTTCAGGGTTCATGGTTTGTTTCACGTTTTTTTTCAAGTTTCATGTTTTTGTTTCAGGGGTTTAGGTTTCATGTTTTGGGTTTCAAGTTCAGGGTTTGTTTTTTGAGTTTTGGAATTCGAGTTTTTTGTTTTCGTGTTTTGGGGTTTTAGGTTCGAGGTTCGAAATTTGGGTTTTGGGGTTCAGGTTTCATGTATGAAATTTTGGGTTTTGGGTTTCAGGTTTCATGTTTTAGGTTTTGGGTTTCGAGCTTCGGTTTTTGATTTTTGGGTTTTGAGGTTTGGGATTTGGGTTCAGAGATTGGGTTTTGGGTATTGAGGTTTGAATTCAGAATTCGTGTTTTAAGGTTTAGGTTTTGGGTTTCTTGGTTTGGATTTCAGGTGTTTGGTTCGTGTTTTGGGTGTCAAGGTTCGAGTTTTCGGTATTGTGTTTCAGGTTTTTTGGGTTTTGAGGTTCGGTTTTTGAGTTTCAGGTTTTTGGTTTTAGGTTTCGGTTTTTGTGTTTAAGGTTTCGTGTCGCGTTTCGGGTTTTGAGGTTTCGTTTTGAGTTTTGGGTTTTAGGTTTCAAGTTTCAGCTTTTAGGGTTCGTTTTTTTTGTTTTGTTTTGGGGTTCAAGTTTCGGGTCTTTGGTTTTTGGTTTTGGGGTTCGAGTTTTAGGTATAAGTTTTCGGGTTTTAGGTTTCGAGAACACAAAATCTGAAACCCAAAATCCAAAACCAAAAATCCAAAACTAAAAACCCAAAACCTGAAACACGACGATGAAACCTGAAACCTGAAACCTGAAACAAAAACCCAAAAACTTGAAACCCGAAACCAAAGCCTGAAACATAAAACCTGAAACATAAAACCGTAAACATGAAACCCGAAACCCGAACCCCAAAACCCAATACCCAAAACTAGAAACTTGAAACATGAAACTCTAACTCTCAACTCGAAACCTAAAACCCAAAACTAGAAACCCAAATGTAACATCCCGTTTTTTTTTATCTAAAAAAACAATGAAAAGCCGTGGTAAAATTGTTTTCTTTTTCTTGAAATTTGTAAACCCTTAGCCCTAAACCAAAAGCACTTAGCCCTAACCTAAAAACCTAAATCCTTTAGCCCAAATGCCTAAGCCCTAAGCCAAAAGCCAAAATCCCTAAGCTCTAATCCATAATCCTAAACCCCTAAATTCTATGTCCTAATTCCTAAACCATATGGATAAGCCATAAGCCCAAGCTCTAAGCCCAAAGCTCTAATCTCAAAGGTTACATCCCTAAATCCTATGCTTAAAATCCTAAGCACTAAGCCAAAAAACCTTAGGGCAAATCCATAAATGCTAAGTCCTAAGCCCTTAGCCCTAACCAAAAGCACTTAGCCCTAAGCCTTAAGCCCTAAGATCAATGCCCTAAGCCTCAAGCCCTAATCTCAAAACCCTGAACCATAAGATCTAAGCCTTATGAAAAAAAAAACCCTAAGGCCTAAGCCCAAAATCAAAGACCTTAAGCCTTAAGCCCTAAGACTAAAATCAAAAACCTTAAGCCCAAAGCCTTAAGAGCAAAGTCCACGCCCTAAGCCCAAAGTCCAAAGCTTTAAGCCCAAAGCCCTAAATCATAAGCCCTAAGCCTTAAGACCTAATCACAAAGCCCCTAAACCATAGGCCGTAACACTTAATTCCTAAGCCATAAGCACTAAGTTGTAAGCCCAAACCCCTATGCCCTAAGCCCTAACCCTAAGCCCTATTCTCAAGGCCCTAAGCTCTAAGCTGTAAGACCAAATTTTAAGCCATAGGCCCAAAACATAAGCACAAGCCCTAATTACTAAGCCCAAAAACCTAACCACAAAGCCCAAAGCACTAATCCCAAAGCCTAAAGTCCTAAACACAAAGCCTAAAGCCCAAGCTCTAATCCCTAGCCCTAAGCATTAGGCCTAATACATAAGCCCTAAGCCCTAACACCAAAACCCTAATCCTTTAGCCCGATTCCCTAAAACCTAATACCTAAGCCTAAAGTTGAAGCTCGAATCCATAGCCCTAAGCATTAAGCCCTAATACATAAGCCCTAAGCCCTTACCAGAAAATCTTAATACTTCAAACCAAAGCCCAAAGCCCTAAGCCCTATTTCCTAAGCCCAAAGAACAAAGGCATAAGGTTTTAGCCGAAAGTCGCAAGCGCAAAGTCCTAAGCCCTAATTCATAATTTCCTAAGCCATATGCCCTAGCCCTAATCCCTAAGCTCTAATTTTAACGTTTAAAACCCTAAGACCTCTACTCAAACTAGCATTGAGCGTAAAACCTTAATCCTAAAGCCTAAACATTAAGATCTAAGTCATTAACTCTAAGCCAAAAACCCTAAATCCTAACCCCTATGTCGTAACGCTTGACACCTAAGCCAAAAGCTCTAAGATCTAAGCACTAATCCCAAAACCCTAAGTCATAAGCCTTAAGCCATAAGCCCAAAGCCCTACGCCCTAATTTCTAAGCCTTAAGCCATGTGCCCTAAGTCATTAATTGGAAACCCTAAGGCCTAAAGTCTTAGCCCAAAGTCAAAGTTCTAAGCTCGAACAACTAAGACCATAGCCCAAAGCCTTTAGCCTTTAGCCTAAAGCCCTTAGCCCTGAACCCAAACACCTTAGGCCTAAGCCCTAAGCACTTAGACCTAAGACCAATGTCCAAAGGCCTACGCCATAAACCTACATCCTATGCCCGAAGTCTTAAGCTAAAATCCTTGAGGTCTAAGCCCTAAGCTCAAACTTCACTTCCCTCAACATAATGCCTTAAGACAAAAGTTTAAAGTCGTAAGGCCTAAGACATAAGCCTAAAGTCTTAAGCCTTAAGCCCTAATACCTCAGCCTATATGATTTGGACCTTGCCCATAGCCATGAACCCAATCCTTAAACCCAGAGGTAAAGTGACACGCTCCAAAATGCGGAGGAGTTGGGAAAAAGGAGAAAGCACAAACAGCCACGGCCAAAGGCCTACCCGAGAAGAAAATTCATGAACAGGGGAGGATTTTGGCTCTGTCACAACTTCAATTGCGTACGGGCTATAAGTCCAAGACTTAGGGGATATTGAGTTCAAATATTAAACTCCAACTAGTCCAAATTTCAGACCAAATGCATGTGAAGATTTTAAAATGGCACAGGTGCCTTTTCAAAAGTAAAAACAGACAACACACACACGTTTTGGCAGTGAACTAGGTGGAGATTAACCTCTGCACAACTCCCAATGGCGAAGACCTGAGAAGTAAAAACAGACCACACACACACGTTTTGGGTTTCAAGTTTCGGGGTTCGAGGTTTTGGTTTTGGGGTTTAAGATTCAAATTTTGAGTTTCGCATTTTGGGGTATGAGTTTCGAATTTTAAGTTTTTGGTTTTGAGTTTCGCATTTTGGGTTTTGGGTTTAGTGTTTCGAGCTTCGTTGTTCGATTTTTGGGCTTCGGGGTTTAAGATCCAGGTTTGGGTTCAGAACTTGGGTTTTAGGTTTCGAGGTCTGAATTTGGATTTTTTATTTTTAAAGGTTCGGCTTTTGTGTTTTTGGGTTTGGGTTTCGAGTGTTTGGTTTAGGTTTTGGCTGTCGGGGTTCGAGTTTCCAGTTTTGGGATTTAGGTTTTGGGTTTTGGTGTTTGGTTTTTTACTTTTATGTTTCATGTTTTGGTTTTGGGGTTTTGGGGTTTCAGGTTTTTGGTTTCATGTTTTTGTTTTTGTGTTTAAGGTTTTTGGTTTTTGGTGTTTGGGTTTTTAGTTTCATGTTTCATGTTTTGGTTTTTGGGTTTTAGGGTTTCAGGTTTTTGGTTTCATATTTTAGTTTTTGTGTTTAAGGTTTATGGTCGCGTTTTGGGTTTTGAGTTTTGGTTTTTGGGGTTCGGTTTTTATGTTTTGGGGTTCAAGTTTTGAGTATTGGGTTTTTGTTTTGGGGTTAGAGTTTTCAGTTTTAGTTTTTGTGTTTCAGGATTCAAGTTTTAGTTTTCGAGTTTTAAGTTTCAGGTTTTGGGTTTCAAGTTTCGTGTTGTGGGTTTCGTGGTTCAAATTTTCTGTATATTGTTTTAGGTTTTGGGTTTCCGGTTTAGGGCTTTGCCTTCGAATTTTCTCTAGGTTCAAAATTCATGTTTTGGATTTTTGGGTTTAGGGTTAGGGTTTTTGGTTTCAAATTTAAGTTTTCTGGTCTCAAGGTTTTAGTTTCGAGTTTTGTGGTTCGAGTTTTGTGTTTCTGCTCTCAGATTTTCAGTTTTGGGTTTTAGGATTCGGGTTTTGTGTTTTGAAATTTGGGTTTCTCATTTCAGGTTTTGGGTTTCAGGTTTCGGGTTTCAGGTTACGGATTTGAGTTTTGGGTTTTGGATTTTGGGTTTTGTGTTTTGGGTTTTGGGTTTTTGGTTTTGGGTTTTGGGTTTTGGATTTTGTGTTTTGGGTTTTGGGTTTCGAGTTTCAGGGGTTATTTTCAGTTTTCAGTTTGAGGATTTGGGGATTGGGTTTCAGTTTTCAGGGTTTGGGTTTCAAGGTTTAGGTTTTGGGTTTTTTTTTATGTTTTGGGTTTTGAGTTTCATGCTTTGGATTTTAAGTTTTGGTTTCAGGTTTCAGGTTTTTGTATTCTATTTTCATGTATTGGTTAAGTGTTTTAGGTTCTGGGTTTTGAGTTTTAGGTTCTGGGTTTCGTGTTTCGAGTTTCCGATTTTGTGTTTCGAGTGTATGGTTTTGGGTTTGGATTTTTGCTTTCAAGTTTCATCTTTTTGTTTTAAAAATTCAGGTTTTGAAGTCAAGATAATAGGTTTGGAGTTTCAGTTTATGGTTAAATGTTTCAGGTTATAGGTTTCAGGTTTGAAGTTCTAAACTCCCTTTTCGAAATTTGAGTTTCGGGTATTGATTTTAATGTTTTATTTTCAAGTTACATGTTTAAGTTTTCAGCCTTCGGGTTTCGAGTTTTGGGTTCCGAGTTTTAAGTTTTCAAGTTTTAGGATTAAGTTCTCTAGTTTTGATTTTTGGGTCTTGAGGTTTGATTTTTGGGTTTTGGGTTTTGGGTTTCGTATTTTGGGGATTTCAGCTTTGTGTTTTGGGTTTTAGGGTTTGGATTTTTGGTTTTGAGTTTCAGGTCTCTCGTTTCAGGTTTTGGGTTTTTCGGGTTTGAGTTCGGGTTTTCGGTTTTAGGTTTCGTGTTTTGAGTTTTGGGTTTCAATTCAGGTTTTTATTTTCAGGTTTTGGGTTTCAGATTTTGTGTTGAAGGTTTCAGGAATCATGTTTTTGGTTTTTGGTTTCTGGTTTCGAGTTCTAAATTTGCTTTTCGGGTTTCCTAATTTGAGTTTTTGGTTTCATGTTTTGGGTTTTGGTTTTTATGATTTGGGGTTCAGGTTTAAGGTTCAAGGTTCATGTTTCATGTTTTGGACTTTAAGTTTCCTATTTTGAGTTTTTGGTTTCGTGTATTGGGTTTTGGGGTTCAAGTTTCAGGTTTCAAGGTTCGGGTCTTGGGTTTTAGTTTGTCAGATTTCAGGGTTCAAGGTTTGGGTTCCGAGTTCAGGGTTCGTGTTTTGGGTTTTGAGGTTTGAATTCGTTTTCATGTTTCGGGTTTTGGATTTCGAGGTTCGGTTTCAGGGTTTTGGGTTTTGGCGTTAAGGTTTTGGGTTTCTTGTTTTGGTTTCAGATTTCATGTTTTTTGCTTGAGGTTTTAGGTTTCAGGTTTTTCTTTTCGACTTTTGAGTTTTGGCTTTTGGGTTTCGGGTTTTGAATTCTGGGTTTTGTGTTTCATGTTTCAAGGTTTAGGTTTCTTGTTTAGGGTTTAGGGTTAAAGTTTAACGATTCAGGGTTCAAAGTTTTGATTTTTGGTTCGAGGTTTGAATTTGGTTTTTGGGTTTTGGGAGTTCTGAGATATGGCTTTTGAGTTTTGGGTTTCGGGTTTAGGTTTTGGGTTTGTAGTTTGGGTTACACATTTTAGTTTTTGGGGTTTGGGTTTCGGGTTTTTTGTTTTATGTTCCGGGGTTCGAGTTTTGGGTTTTTGGGGTTCACCTTTTAAGTTTTGGGTTTCGAATTTTAGGTTTCGAGTTATAGGTTCGGTTTTCAAGTTTCGATTTGTAGGTTTTGGGTTTTATGTTTCAACTTTAAAAACTCAGGTTTGAGTTTCGAATTCAGGGTTAAGTATAGAGGCGTAACCCGCACAAATGTGGAAAATGGGAGGCTCGAATTTTGTTTTTGGTTTCGGTGTTTGGGTTTTGGGTTTCAGGTTTTTGAGTTTTTGGTTTCTAGTATTGGGTTTCAGTTACAAGTTTTGAGTTTTAGGGTTTGGGGTTAGGGTTTTGGGGTTTGGGTTTCATGCTTCAACTTTGAGTTTTGAATTAAGGGTTCGTTTTCCGAGTTTTGAGTTTCAATTTTTGGTTTTGGGTTTTGTGTTTTTAGGTTTTGGGTTAATGGGTTTCGGCTTTTTATTTCGGGTTTCAGTTTTCAAATTAGTTTTTGAGTTTTGGGTTTTTGGTGTTCAGGTTTTGTGTTTTGGGTTTTGGGTTTTGAGTTTTGGGTTTCAGGTTCAGGGTTAGGGTTTTGGTTTTTGGGGTTCGACAAATTTGAATTTTGTTGGTTAGGTTTAGGTTTCAGGTTTCGAGTTTTGGGTTCAGTTTTTGGGTCTCGCCGTTCAAAGTTTGGGTTTTGGGTTCGAGATTCTAGTTTTGGGTATTTAGTTTCAGTTTTTGGGTTTCAAGTTTAAAGTTATGTTGATGAGGTTCTAGGTTTCAAGTTTCAGGTTTTATGTTTCGGGTTTTGGGTTTAGGGTTTGGGTTTGGGTTTTGGGTATCGAGGTTCGAGTTTCGGGTGTTAGGTTTTTGGTCCTGTGGTTCAAGTTACGGGTTTAAGTTTTCAAGGTTCAGGTTTTAGGTTTTGGGTTTTGAGTTTTAAGTTTTAGGTTTCATGTTTTGGTTTTGCATTTTGTGTTTTGGGATATTGGTTTCTAGTTTTTGGGTTTGGGTTTTAGGTTTTGGGTTTTCGTGTTTAGGTTTTGGGTTTTGGGTTTTGTATTTTGGGTTTCAAGTTTTAGGTTTTGGGTTTTTGGTTTAGAGTTTTGGGTTTCAAGGTTTTGGTTTTGTGTGCTAGGCGCATTAGATAAACCGAATGACATTATTATCCACTCGTATAGTCCATACTTGGTTTTAAATTCCGTCTTCCATTCATCGCCTTCTCTCGTGCGGATTTGGTGATATCCGCTCTTTAAATGAACCTTAGAAAATAGTGAGCCTCCACTTAGCTCATCAAGCATGTCTTCCACTCTTGGAATTGGAAATCGGTACTTGATGATTATTTGGTTGATGGCGCGACTATCTATGCACATCTTCATAGATCCATCTTTCTTTGGGACAAGTAGGGAAGGAACCACATAGGGACTCAAACTTTCTCGAATGTATCATTTATCCAAAAGATCTTGCACTTGTTTGTGCAATTCCTTGACCTCTTCTGAATTCATCCGATAAGCAGGTCGATTAGGTAGTATAGCCCCTGGTTGAAGATCAATACCATGCTCAATTCCTCTAAGTGGAGGTAAACCATGAGGCATCTCTTTCGGTAAAACATCATCAAACTCATTAAGAAGTATCAGCGCCTCTTTGGGTATATCCTTATCTTCCAATATTTGATCATTGAACATAATAAGCACAAATAGACCACCTACCTTCAAAGACGTTTTAAGTTGTCTCTTTGATAGAAATAATGTCGCCTTAGCCTTTAAGGACCTCATAGCTTTGTTGTCTTTCACAATTTGCTCTGGTTGAAGTGGTGCCAATTTTACCAAATAGTCATTCTCCATAAAAGAATAGTAGTTAGTGAAACCATCATGCTTGGCCTTCTTGTAAAACTGCCAGGGTCTGCCTAATAAAAGATGGCTAGCATTCTTAGGCACAATATCACACAACACCGAGTCTTTATACCCACCAATGGAAAAATCAATGGTTGCTTGAGTGGTTACCTACAAATCGCTCTTATCATTCAACCAATTCAGGCGATAAGGCGTAGGATGCATAATTGTTGGAAGTCCAAGTTTCTCCACTAAATTGGTAGAAGCCACGTTGGTGCAACTTCCTCCATCAATTATAAGAGAGCAAACTTTGCCAGTGATCAAGCAACGAGAATAGAAAATGTTTTCTCTTGGTTGATTCTCACCTCCAAAATGAGAGGACAAGGCCCTTCGAATTAGCATTGGCACTTCGTGGGCATGCCAAACCTCCTCTTGAATGACCACCTCTTCAATTTGTTGATCTGGATCTTCATCATCGCTAATGATTTCTCCTTATTCCTCTTGTACAAGCATAACTCTCTTGTTAGGACATTGATTAGACATATGCCCCAACCCTAAACACTTGAAAAATTTTACCTCCCGTGATCTTGGTTTAGGATCAAGATTGGGGTTCTTTTCACCTGTTGCTTTGTTTGGCCAACTTTTGGAAGGTAAGTTCTTGTCTTCTACCTTCAGTGATGGCTTAGTAGTTTGAATTGTTTTTTGTGTAAATCGAGAGTTAACTCCTTTGCTTTTACTCTTAATTTGGCGCTCCACTTTAAATGCTAGTTGTATCACGTCATCCATGGACTCATATGTATACAACTCCACTGTATCTTCGATCTCTTGATGTAGGCCTCGAATAAACCGTGCCATCATTTGTTCATTTGACTATGAATGACTGAATTTAATGTTAATATAACTATTTAACAAAGTTTATCTTATGAATTTGACAAAATCACGAAGGTTTCTTAGGAACTAAGTAACGTTTAGTTTTGAATGTACAACCTTCTCTAACCTCAGTTTTTTGCTTATTTTATTGTTAGTGACTCAATTTCATGTCAATATAACTATTTAACAAGGTTTATCTTATGAAATTTAGAAGCTCAGTGAGGTTTCTTAGTTACTAAGTAACGTTTAATTTGAAAGTACACCCTTCTCTTACTTTAGTTTTTTGTTAATTTAACTATTAATGACTGAATTTCATGTCAATATTACTATTAAACAAGGTTTGTCTTCTGAATTCGACAACCTCGAGAAGGTTTCTTCGTGACTAAGTGACGTTTAGTTTTGAATGTACAACCTTCTCTAACCTTGGTTTTTAGTTCATTTGATTATAAATGACTGAATTTCATGTCAATGTAACTATTTAACAATGTTTATCTTACAAATTTGANATTAATGTAACTATTTAACAAGGTTTATCTTATAAATTCGACAACTTCAATAAGGTTTCTTAGTGACTAAATAACGTTTGATTTAAATGTAAACCCTTATCTAACCTTAGTTTTTCCTTCATTTGACTATTAGTTACTGCATTTCATGTCAACATAGCTATTTAACAAGGTTTATCTTATGAATTCGACAACCTTAGGAAGGTTTCTTAGTGACTAAGTTACGTTTAGTTTTGAATGTACACCCTTCTCTAACCTCATTTTTTGTATATTTTACTATTAATGACTAAATTTCATGTCAATATATGTAACGACCCGATTCCCGTGCCGCCGCTTTCTGCCTTACTTTACTTGCTTACTTACTTTACTTTACTGTACTTCGCTTACTCGCGGGCAGCCCGAGGACCGGTCCGTTACTGTTCTTACTTACTTACTTACTTACATTACTTTGGTGGAAAACNATTAATGACTTATTTTTATGTCAATATAACTATTTAACAAGGTTTATCTTATGAATGCAACAAGCTCAGGAAGATTTCTTGGTGACAAAGTAACGTTTAGTTTTTAATGTACACCCTTCTATAAACTTAATTTTTTGTTCATTTGACTATGATTGCCTGAATTTCATGTCAATATAACTATTTAACAAGATTTTACAACCCCAGGAAGGTTTCTTAGTAACTAAGTAACGTTAAGTTTTGAATGTACAAACTTCTCTAACCTATGTTTTTTTATATATTTGACTATTAATGACTGAATTTCATATTAATGTAACTATTTAACAAAGTTTATCTTATGAATTCAAAAACTTCAATAAGGTTTCTTAGTGACTAAGCAACGTTTGATTTCAATGCAAACCCTTATCCAACCTTAGTTTTTTGTTCATTTGGATATTAGTGACTGAATTTCATTATAATATAGCTATTTAACAAGGTTTATCTTATGAATTCGACAACCTTAGGAAGGTTTCTTAGTGACTAAGTTACGTTTAGTTTTGAATGTATACCGTTCTCTAACCTCATTTTTTGTATATTTGACTATTAATGACTGAATTTTATGTCAATATAACTACTTAACAAGGTGCAACAAGCTATTCCACATTTTGATGGTCATTATGATCATTGGAGCATGTTGATGGAAAAGTTTTTGAGATCAAAGGAGTATTGGCAAGTTAATTCAGATGGCATATCTCAACTTGCTATTGGCACGGCAATTACAGATGCACAAAAATCAGAGCTTGAAACACTCAAGTTGAAAGATTTGAAAGCAAAGAACTACTTATTTCAATCCATTGATCGATCTGTCTAGGAAACAATTTTTTGCAAAGAAACTTCCAAAGACATTTGGGATTCTATAAAGGCAAAATATCAAGGCTCGTCTAGAGTAAAGCGTGCATAGCTTCAAGCCTTGCGAAAAGATTTTGAAGTATTGCAAATGAACGATGGTGAGTCGGTTACTAGCTATTGTGCAAGAACCGTGGGATAACCCCATGAAGGTTTCGTGGTGACTAACTTACGTTTTTGTTTTGAATGTACACCCTTCTCTAACCTCAATTTTTGTATATTTGACTATTAATGACTGAATTTCATCGCAATATAACTATTTAACAAAGATTTATCTGATGAATTCAACAACCTCAAGAAGATTTCTTAGTGACGAAGTAACGTTTAGTTTTGAATGTACACCCTTCTCTAACCTTACTTTTTTGTTCATTTGACTATGAATGCTTGAATTTCATGTCAATATAGCTATTTAACAAGATTTATCTTCTGAATTTTACAACCTCAGGAAGGTTTCTTATTAACTAAGTAACGTTTAGTTTTGAATGTACAACCTTCTCTAACCTAAGTTTTTTGTATATTTGACTATGAATGACTGAATTTTATGTGAATATATCTATTTAAAGAGGTTTATCTTATGAATTCGACAACCTTAGGAAGGTTTCTTGGTGACTAAGTAATGTTTAGTTTCGAATNGTTTAAGGGGGTATATGGGAAAAGTTAGAAAATTTTGTAAGTGTTTGGTCGACACCTTAATAATCGGTTGACACCGAATAACTCTCGAGAATTGGGAGTTATGAATACTAACTAGGTTCGGTCGACACTTTGGTTAAGAGATCGACACCTTCACTGACCTAAGTTGAAAAGTAAGCCAAAACTTGGAGAATCCATATTGGTTTGATTTATTAAGTGTTATAAATGATTTATAGCATATAATGGAACCTATAGACCCTTTTTAGGTGATTAAGCTTGCAGGGGAAGCTATTAAATGACGACTGGAAGTGAAAGAAAGATTATTTTTGCTTAATAAAGGACATAAAAAGGCATTTGGCTGTCATTTTTCTTCCCAGCCACGATTTCTTCTCTATTTTCTCTGGGTTTTATGCCTTGACTCAGGGGAGAGTGAGATTGAGATAAAGAAGAAGTATTTTGAGGGAAAAGAGTGAGGTTAGGCACAATTGAGTGAGAAAGTGAGTGATTTCAAGAGAAGTGAAGTGGAGAATTCTAAAATTTCGTGGAGGCTGAAGTTCAAGGTATTTTTCTATCCTTCAAATTTCTTTTAAAGTTTAGGGGAATATGGTTTCCTGGTTCCTGGTTTTTGGGTTCCATTCTTCAGGGTTGCAAAGTTCATTGTTCTATGGATTAGGGTTTAGGGTTGAGGATTCTATGGTTCCTAAGTTCAAGGGTTCGAAGGTTCTGGGTCTAGGGTTGCATGCTTTATGGTTTAAAAGATTTATGGTATGAGGTTTTATGGTTCAAAGGTTCTAGGGTTCAAGGTTCAGGGTTTGCAGTTCCAGGGTTTAGAGATCAGTTTAGGGTGCCACTGTTTAGGTTTAGTTTAAAGTTCTAGGATTCAGGGTTCTAGGGATTCAGGGTTAAGATTTATATGGTTAAGGGTTCCAAGGTTCAAGTTTTAAGGGTTCAGGGTTTGAGGGTTCTAGGGTCTAAGGTTTAAGGTTTATGTTTCAAGGTTTAGGGTTCATGGTTTAAGGTTAAGGGTTCCAGCGTTTGGGGTTCAAGTTTTCAAGATTCCAGGGTTCAGAGTTTATGCTTCAAAGGTTCTTGGTTCCAAAGGTTTAGGTTTTTGGAATCTAGGTTCTAAGGTTGATGATTCTATGTATAAGAGTTCCAGGGTTCAGGATTAAAGTTTCAAGGTTTAGGGCTCTAGGGTTTAGGTGATGAGAACCCCGGGTATATCAAACCCGAGACCCTTCAACAATGCGGAAAAAGACACATGGATAGCCTTTGAATCAAGTACGAGGAACTTGACCCCAATCGAACCTTGCCGACAGAACCTAAGTTACCAAACGAGGAGCTTGACCCAGACCGAACTTGTCGGTAAGAACCAAAGCTATCAAATTTGATCTATCAAGATATAACTTGATGAAGATCGAGTTCTTCGCAAAGAACCAAAGAGAAAATCTCTCCAAAACACTCAAGGTGAATTAATCATAAAAGTTGTCCCCTATTACAATAGCTTAATTGCTTTTAAATAGGCTACACACTTTCTAAACTAACAACAAGTAAATTATGAAATAGAAAGTAATTAGGAAACTTAATAAAATAAAAAGAAGAATTTTCGGAATTGTTGCAAGGCACTTCTGTTTTGGTAAGTTGTGTATTTTGCCAGATAAACGACGTCTGATTTTTATGATCTAGCCCATTCTAAAAAGGTCTTGAAAGCAGCTACAACTTTCATGAAGAAAACGTTTTAAAATAACTACGGGAAGATTACAGAATCTGCCAATATATTCTTGTTGGTCAAGTAAAAGTTTGATTTAAGGAAAGTTGCATGTACTTTCCTATTTCATTTGTCCATTCAATTTCTTTTATTGGCTAGGGCTCTTGGGCTTGTGTGCTTGACCACCTTGTATGATGTCAATATCTTCTTCAACACTTAACATAATAAGCATTTTATTCTGATGTTGAATAGATTCTTTCATTTCAATTTCTTCCACTAAACAACATAGCGCTTCATGCATTTTCTTCGTTCTTGACCTTGTCAATGGGCCTCCAATTCCTTGCAATTGGTCTTTCTTCTTAGGATTTATTTTTTTCATCACTTGATCCGCATCATTAGGCTCTATGATTTATGGTTAAAAGTTTTAGGGTTTAAGGTTCTAGGGTTCAAGCTTACAAGGTTTCTTGGTTCAGAGTTCAGAGTTCCACAATTCAAGGTTAAGGTTTCAAAGTTTATGGTTCTTTTGTTCTATGTCTTAGTTTAGGGTATAGGGTTCAACATTCAGTGTTCTAAAGTTCAGGATTTAGGGTTCAAGATTTAGAATTCTTGGTTCGTGGGTTCAATGGTTAAGGGTTCAAGGTTCCAAGGTTTTGGGTTTCAAGGTTCAAGGTTTAAGGTAATATGGTTTAGCGTTTCAACTTTCAAGGTTTTTGGTTCAGGGTTAGGGTTCAAGGGTTCTAAGGTTTAAGTTTATAGGGTATCAAGGTTCTAACGTTTAGGGTTCAAAGTTTAAAGTTTAGAGTTTTATGGTTCCATTGTTCCTTATTTTTTGGTTTCATGGTGCAGGGTTCCAAAGTTCATTGTTCTATGGTTTATGGTTTAGGGTTCTCGATTCTAGGGTTCCAAAGTTCAAGGGTTCAAAGGTTCAGGGTCTAGGGTTACATGTTTTATGGTTGAAAGGTTCTAGGGTACAAGGTTGTGTGGTTCAAAGGTTCTAGGGTTCAAGGTTTAGGGTTTACGGTTCCACAGTTCTAGTGTTTAGAGAAAAGTTCAAGGTTCCAATGTTTAGGGTTTAAGGGTTCCAGGTTTAAAGTTCTAGGATTCAAGGTTCCATGGATTTAGGGTTAAGATTTTTATGGTTAAGGGTTCCAAGGTTCTAAATTTTAGGGTTCAAGGTTTGGGGAGTTAGGGTTTATTATTCCAGGGTCCAAGGTTTAGGGTTCTAGCGTTCGCGGTTCAAGGTTCCAAGATTACAGCATTCTAGCATTCTAGGGTATAGGTTTCAAGGTTCCATGGTTTAGAGTTTATGCTTCAAAGGTTCTTGGTTCCAAGGTTCAGGGTTACATAATCTAGGTTCCAAGGTTAAGGGTTAAGGGTTTAAGGGTTCTTTGGTTCAGGGCTAAAGTTTCAAGGTTTCAAGGTTTAGGGTTCTAGGATTAAGATTTATGGTTAAAAGTTTTAGGGTTTAAGGTTCTAGGGTTAAAATTACAAGGTTTCTTGTTTCAAGGTTTAGGGTTCAGGGTTCTAGGGTTTAGAGTTTAGGGTTTGAGAGTTCAGGGTTCCAAGGTTCATGGTTAAAGGTTTATGTTTTAGGGTTCTATTGTTCAAGTGTTTAAGGGTTGAGGATTCAAGGATCATGATTGAGGATTTAGGGTTCAAAGGTTCAATGTTCTATTGTTCCAAGGTTCTAGTGTAATGTCCTTCCGAGCTCAAAATATATTCTTCATTTTTTTTACTTTTAGCGGAAAACATTTTCTTGTAAAATACGTTTAAGGCATACATTAAACAAAATCAACTACTTCCCTGAACAAAGCAATCCATCTCGTACACCTCTTAGTGTACGTCTTTCTCACCTACATCATAAAACTCGTCTATGGCATAAGGCTCAACAAATAGCATAAGATATGCATGAACATGTACATGATATGCATAAGTAAAACTCTTCCTTTTGTTTTATTATTGGTCTTTTATTCCTTTAATTTCTATCCTTCCTTATCATTGGGGCTTCTTGGCAAGGAAGGAGAGACCACAATCTTGAGTCCACCTAAGGGCACCGCCAACTTAAACCCCTTCCCAATGAAATTTACGTAGATTTCTCTTTATTTCTTTAATCTTTTTCTTTCATTGTATTTGGAGCTCAACTTGAAACTACCCTTTTCATATCATGTTTCATATGAAATCTCATGCATGTAAATAGTTCGTAGTTTTCTAGAAAACATGATGTGTGAGATGTTCGTGGTATGAATGTGTCAAGCAATTAAGTAATATTCATAACATTAAAACAAAAATCCATCATATCATAAAACGAATCATGCTTTTCTACATCATTTTATATGTGCATCTCATCTTAACATATAAAGCATAAAACAACAACAAAGTCCTATTGTTCTATGATCTAGACACAATTAAGGGCAAAACACACACAATAATACTTACCTTATCTATCCTTAGCAAGTCTTTGTAGTAGTAGGTACTTTCGTGAATCACCCTCACCTCAATAACCTAGTATCATTCACAATTTTTGGAATCAATGTCATGTTTTGTTGTAACTTCAAAACATCATAAATTGTCCTATATATAATGAAAAACTATGATTCAAAAGCCCATAGTTCACTCAAGGTGTCTAATTCAACGTGCAAAAACATCTAGGACATGGGATTAGTCTATCATTTGTTTTAGATACGAAATCTGAATTTGCACAGAATTGAACACTTTTGTGGTAACTTTTTATTAAAAAATGCACAACCTCTATCAATTCGTTATTTCCATTATTCATAAGCATATATATGATATTGCAACATAATTGCTCAACCAATACACAGAACCATGTAGCAAAACTTTTAATTTCGTGTATCAATCCTAACCATCTTACAAAGGCATTCATAATCTCATAATACTCAATCCTTAATAAAATTATGTGAATAACCATAATCACTCTAAACTATGTAACATAAGGTCATACCTCTTGATTTTCAGCTCAATATATTCCTCTTGATGAGAGGAATACTTCTCCTTAAAGAATTGGAGGCCAATTTCAGCTTCTTCCCCCTCAACCTTCACTTTCTCTCTCTAAACCCTTGTGGAAAAAGCATGCATAACTCCTGATGGGGAGGGGCTGTGGCTAAACGTAAAGAACAGTTATTTCAAACCATGAAAGATGAACTCACAGCCATAAAATTGAGGACTTTTGTTCACGGAAAACAGAAATGGCACGAATTGGACTTTTGTTGCACAAATTCACTCGGGTAAGCACCAAAAACAGCAATCAACACCAAAGACAAACACAAATGCAAACAACAAATGGAGGAAGGCTATGGGATTTCCAAGCTCGCTTTTGTTCCTAAACAAGTGAGGAAGGAGGTTGGAATAAGGTTTAGTGATCCTAGCTAATCACCAACACCAAGACAAACAAGAATCAAGGATGTTACTCACCTAGATTCCCAAATGCCGTGAGAAAAGGAAGGGGCTTGAGAGCTTCAAAGCTTCTTCAATTTACCAATATCTTTTCTGCCTTTCATTCAACGTGGAAGAGGGTTTCATATACCCTCCAAATTAAACAAAACAATTAAACAAAAAAATAAACCTAAATTAGGGACCAATGAGTGACTAGAGTAGGAGTTAGGTGAGAATTGGGTCCCACAAAGCCTCCTATCCAACCACATGGAACTTTCAACTAAAGCCACGTCCCAAGCATATCAAAAAAAGGAGGGGAAAATAGAAACTTTGGGTTGGACCTAAGTTCCATCAAAAAGGGCTTGGGTTGGTCCAAACCGAACCAAATTCCCTAACAAAATTGGTTCAAACCAAACCAATTTGATTACAACAAAACATACTTCCCTACTTAAAAGATTTATAACCCCAAATACATATACAAATATTCAGCACTCCTTATGGATTCTTCTTGCAGGAACTACTCTCCCATAATGGTGATGGGGCAATCCGCCATCTTAATGTATGGAGCCGGATGTTGTCACGGTTCGGGTGGGAGGCTTCGGCAAGGAGAATCTTGTAACTCGGCCAACTTCTCCTCTTCGTTATACTCCCATTGTAAGCAATGCTTGGGGAGTTCTTGATCATGATGTGAGGGAGCTCCTAAGAGATCCAAGGAAGAAAAATTGAAACCTGCAAAATCAAGAAACATGTTAGCTAGTTGTCTTGCTCGGCTCGGGTTGTCGCCCCCTTTGGTGGTTGTTGGTTCCTGAGCACATCATCCCCTCCGGGTGATTGAGGATTTGCCCTTAAATCCATAGGCTGCTCCTCCTCTTCCTCCGGTACTTCTCCCAAATATGGTGAGAGATCTTGTACATTGAATGATGCTGAAACTCCATAGTCCCCGGGAAGCTTAAACTTGTAGGCATTCTTATTGATCTTCTCGGTGACTTCAAATGGACCATCGGCCCTAGGGAGAAGTTTGGACTTTCTTTGGCTAGGAAATCTTTCTTTCCTTAAGTGTAGCCACACAAGATCGCCGACTTTGAATGCGGTTAGCATACTTTGCATAGGCTTCATTTTTCTTGGCTATAGCCTTTTGCACCTTGGCATGCATGGCTTGGACTTGCTTAGCTTTTTGTGCTCCATCTGGATTGGCTAGTTCTTGGCTCGGCAATGGGATCAAGTCCAAAGGAGTGGACGGGTTGAAACCATAAACCACCTCAAATGGAGATGTTTGAGTTGCACTATGCACACTTCGGTTGTATGCAAACTCCACATAAGGTAATTGTGCATCCCAATCCGAGAGTCTCTTTCCCACGATGCTTCTTAGCAATGATCCCAATGTGCAGTTTACCACTTCCGTTTGGCCATCTGTTTGGGGGTGGAAGGAAGTGCTAAAAAACAATTTAGTTCCAAGTTTTCTCCACAAAGTCTTCCAAAAAGAACTCAAAGAATTTGGTGTCCCGATCCGAGACAATTGTGGTGGGAACTCCATGAAGCCTAACAATTTCTTTGAAGAACAATTCGGCTTCTTGATTAGCATCATCGGTTTTGTTGCAAGCTATGAAGTGAGCCATCTTGGAGAAGCAGTCAACAACCACCATGATGGCCTCTTTTCCTCTAGGAGTTCGAGGTAATCCCAAAACAAAATCGATGCTCACATCCATTCAGGGTTGAGAGGGTACCGGCAAGGGCATAAACAATGCTTGAGGAAGCACTCGGCTTTTAGCCTTTTTGCAAACAATGCACTTCTCTATGTACTTGTGCACCTCCTTGATCATGTGTGGCCAAAAGAAATGTTCCTTCAATGCCTCTAGGGTCTTTTTTGCCCCAAAGTGTCTGGCCAATCCTCCACCCTGAGCTTCTTTCACTAGAGATTCTCGAAGGTTGCACTTAGGAATACAAAGTTGTCCCCCTTTAAAAAGGTAGCCATCCGTCAAGTGATAGGCGCCTCCTTCCTTGTTCAAACACCTTTCAAAACACACCTTGAAGTCGGGGTCGTCTTTATAAGAGGTTTTGATCCACTAAAATCCCAAGATTCGGGAAGTGAGCTCGGTAAGCAACATGGTTCTTCTTGAAAGTGCATCGGCCACCACATTCACTTCACCCTTGTTGTACTTTATAATATAGGGAAATCTCTCAAGAAACTCCACCCATCTCGCATGTCTCTTGCTGAGCTTCCCTTGGCTTTTAATGTGCTTCAATGCTTGGTGATCCGTGTGTATAATGAACTCCTTAGGAAGGAGATAATGCTGCCAAACTTCAATGGTTCTTATCAAAGCATACATCTCCTTATCATAAGTGGAGTAATTCAAGGCTGCCCCCTTCAACTTTTCACTAGAGTAGGCCGCGGGCCTCCCTTCTTGCATGAGAACCGCTCCTATGCCGACGGCCGAGGCATCACAATCCACTTCAAAGACCTTATGAAAATCCGGGAGAACTAAGAGAGGAGCATTGCAAAGAGCCTCCTTGATTCGGTCAAAGCTAGCTTGGCACACCGGGGTCCATTCAAATTCTTTCCCCTTTTTGGTGCAATCCGTGAGGGGAGCAACAATGCTACTAAACCCCTTGATGAACTTCCGGTAGAATGAAGCAAGGCCATGGAAACTCCTAATGTCCGCAACACACTTAGGGGTCGGCCATTCCCGAATTGCTTCTATCTTTCTTTGATCAACTTCTATTCCATTCTTGGACAAAATGAAGCCGAGGAAATGCACTCTTTCTTGTACAAAGGAGCATTTCTTCCAATTGCCAAATAAATGAGCCTGTCTAAGTGCATCAAATAATATATGAAGGTGTCCCAAGTGATCCAGATATTGTGCACTATAGACTAATATACCATCAAAGTGTACTATCACAAACTTTCCCAAGTAATCTTTCAGCACATGGTTCATTAAACGCATAAAAGTGCTATGGGCATTAGATACATCCGAGGGTGTCAAAGGTGCTAATTTAATGTTTCGGTTCTCCCATTTGAATGAATACTCATTTGTTCATCCATCATGCATGGTGTGGCGGTCAAATTGCCACGGCCTCCCTAGGAGAAGGTGGCTTGCATCCATTGGCAGCACATCACACATCACAGCATCCTTATATCCCCCAATGGAGAACTCAATATGTGCACGCTTGGTCACCTTTAGGTCTCCTTCATCACTTAGCCATCTGAACCGATAAGGGTTGGGATGCTCCTCGGTTTGGAGTTGAAGTTTCTCAATTAGTTCGGAGGATGCTACATTAGTGCAACTCCCTCCATCAATGATTAGGGAGCACACTATCTTTGATGAGGCAATGGCTATGGAAGATATTTTCCCTTTGGATAGCCTCGGGTTGGCCATTGATAGTGAGGGCCCTTTGGATCACCATGAGGAGGGGGCCTTCTTGTGCTCGGCACACTTCCTCTAAAGGCTCGGCCTCTTGTTCTTCTCCCTCTTCCATCGGCTCATCTTCACTAACAACTTCTCCACTACTCTCTAAGAGTACCATCACCCTCTTATTAGGACATTGTGCAGCAATATGTCACAATCCGAGGATCTTAAAACATTTGATGTCCCTTGACCGTGGCTTGTTGGTATCTTCAATTGGCTTAGTGGAAGCATCTTTCTTTTGAGTCCACGGTTTTGGTTGATAAGGGCGGTTGTCTTGCCTCGGAGGTGGTTTGTAAGGAATGTTGTAGGTCGGTGTAGGCTTCACAACACTTTTCTTGCCCTTCTTTTTTTGTTGCCTTTCAACCCGCAAGGCCAATTGGATAGCGGCATCTAAAGATTCAACGAGCTGAAATTCCATAACTTCACCAATATCCTTGTGTAATCCTCTCAAGAACCGTGCCAATATTTGTTCTTCCGGCTCTTCAAGATCACACCGGATCCGCAAGGTCTCAAACTCCATCAAGTATTCCTCAATCGAGAGGTGTTCTTGCTTCAAGTTTTGGAGTTGATAGAACAACTCTTGCCTATAACGACTCGGGACAAATCTCTTCTTCATATGCAATTTCATTGCCCTCCAAGTGGTGATCTCCTATTCACGGTCACGCCTCCTTTGTGCTCTCAAAATATCCAACCATAAGCTTGCATAACTGTGGAGCTCCAAAGCTACTAGCTGCAATTTAGACTTCTCCGAGTAATTGTAACAATCAAAGACTTTGTCTACTTTATCTACCCAAGTCAAATATGCATC
This sequence comes from Begonia fuchsioides, assembly GCA_003255005.1. NCBI lineage: Eukaryota > Viridiplantae > Streptophyta > Magnoliopsida > Cucurbitales > Begoniaceae > Begonia > Begonia fuchsioides. Next base: position 21,476 of record QAOC01017825.1, read on the forward strand.
TCCATCACAAGAACCATTAAATGGGGGAACACTTAACTTTATATTACTTAGATCATCCTCACGGGGTGCTCGGTCCCTTGGTTCAAATTCATCTTCTGAATCTTCAACTTCATATAACCAAGCCCGTGCATGTCCGGCCCTTCTACCGGGAGTAGTCGGAGGTGGTGGCCATGGGGGATTAGGGGTCTCCATCCTTTTTAGGAGCATGTCCAACCTCCGGTTTATGCCATCAATTTTGTTCTGGAAATTGGAGTCATGTTCTTGGGAGGGCATAGGAGGTGGAGGAGGTTCACTCGTGGAGGGGTGGTCTCGGCTTGGCTGCAAAACAGCCCCACTTCGAGTAGTCATACCACCACTTTTGTGCGCCATTGAAAACAATTGGAAGAAGTGTTAACAATAGGGGAAAGCAAGGGAAAGAAGATATGGGCTCTGATAGCAAATGACACGCTCCAAGATGCGGAGGTGTCGGGAAGAGAGGAGATGGCAACAATCTGCCGAGAGAAAGAAAGGTAGGCAGCAACAGGGGATTGGAGCAAGGAGAACTCCAAACGCATACAGGGGCTATGGCTAGAAATTGGAGGACTTAAACCTTTGAGAGTTGTCTAAGTTTGGTCAAATTTACAGCTTAAAAACACGTGCGGATCAATAAAATACACGAAGGCATTTTTAGGCGCACAAACCGACAAAGCTGAAAGAAACAGTGTAGGGGTGTTGGGGAGACTTCTGCACAACTTCCAATACAGGGAGTCTGGGAGGGTGGAAATTGGTAAAACTTAACTTCAACGAAGTGGGAAGAAATTGCAAGTGGTTTTAGGGGAAAAGCATGGGTAGATTGGAAGATATCCAGGATAGAAAATTGATGGACAGAACTGCCCGATTTCAGAAGTTCGGGTAGAAGGCAGTGGAAAAAGCATTCGTAACTCTTGATGGGGAGGGGCTGTGGCTAAACGTAAAGAACATTTATTTCAAGCCATGAAAGAGGAACTCACAGCCATAAAATTAGGGACTTTTGTTGATGTGCCCGGGACCCAGCCACAACCGGAAGGAGCAACAACTTGAAGCCGTGCAAGACATTTAGCTAATATGTTTGTTGATTTTGCAGGTACATTTTTCCCTACATTGGAGCTCCTAGATATTCCTTCACATCATGATCAAGAACTCCCCAAACATTGCTTACGATGGAAGTATAAAGAAAAGAATAGAAGAAATTTGCAGAAGCCATGTGCTCTCAATCTCCATTCCTTTCTCACGGCAATTATAGGTTTTGGTGAGTAATATCCTCAACCTTCTCTTGTCTTGGTGTTGGTGATCTTGCTAGGGTCATTAAACCTTATTTCAACCTCCCTTCCTTACTTGNTGTTGTCTGCTTATTTTTACGATCCCAGACTCCCTGCATTGGAAGTTGTGTAGAAGTTTCCCCATCACCACTGCACTATTTTCTTCCTGTTTGTCTGTTTGTGCATCTGAAAGTGTCTCCGTGTATTTTAATGTTTAATTTGGCTGAATTTTATAACCTAAACTTAGTCCACGCCCTTAAGTTTAATTTGGCTGAATTTTATACCCTAAACTTGTATGCGTTTGGAGAACTAAGCGTTGCACTCCCCTATTCTGCCTTACTCCCTGTCCTTCCGGGCAGATTCCAATCTTCACCCTTATTTCTGGCATCTCCGCATTTTGGAGCGTGTCATTTGGTATCAGAGCACAGCTCTTCTTTCCTTTGTTCCTTACCCTTAATCCATCCTTTTCCCTACTCTTTTATGGCACATAAAAGTGGTGGTATGACCACTAGAAGTGGGGCTGTTTTGCAACCTAGCCGAGACCTTCCATCAACGAGTGAACCACCTCCCCCACCAACATCATCCCAAGAGTGTGAATCCGATTTTCAGAGCCAAATAGATAGCATCAACAGAAGGTTGGACGTGTTATTGCAAAGGATGGAGACCCCAAATCCTCCACGGCCACCTCCCCCGGTTACTCCCGGTAATAGAGCCGGAGGTGCTCGAGGCCGATTGCCGATTGTATGAACTTGAAGATTCGGAGGATGAGTTTCAGGCACGGGAAAGACAACCCCGTGAGGATGATTTGAGGCATGTGTAGCTAAGTATTCCTCCTTTTAATGGCTCTTGTGATGGAG
>QAOC01017857.1:0-16556 GCA_003255005.1 Begonia fuchsioides
ATGCATTAAGTGTCGACCGCGTGTATACTAAGTGTCGACTGACTACAAGTAGTCCAAGCCAACCGAGCCAGCTCTCGAGCTGGCTTTCGAGCCGGATCGGTTGGCTCGGTATTTCCGAGCCCACGAGCCAACTCGAACGAGCTGCACTCTCGGGCTCGGATCGAGCTTTTGTTCGAGCTGCTACAGTGCCGAGCGAGCCGGCGCTCGTTTGCCAGCACTAATTGTATTTGGATAGGTCGTTGAAATTCAAGTCATGTTATGGGCGGGTTTTAGGTTTGGCTAAAGATCTAACTGAGTTTGGGTCGTGTTTTCACAATATTTGAGTCGATTTTTTGACACATTGGTTTGTTTTCATCTTCACAGTTTTTTACGACAAATATAGTGACCAAACCAGTAACTATCGTTTAGGAAGATTTATAGCCAAAAAATCAATTTTAAATATTCCTAAAACTGGCGTTGTCTGCATAAATCGATCTGAACTGCAAATCCGGATAGGTTCTGCCCACCACTAGTCAAATATGTTTTTGCTTAAAAAAAAGATAGACAAGTAGGTAAATTAGCCCAAGTAGTTTTATAAATACGTACTAAAAGAGAAGTGGATGAGTTTTCTTTTACCGGACATTGTAGTTTACTTTATCTTTATTGTCTTTTAAATGTCATTACGTTACTTATCAATTTATTTTAATTAATGTTTTCATGTTTTTCCTTTCGCTCTTTCTTTGTCAACATCGTAAAACATCCCTAGTTAAATTAAAAATAAAAAATGAGTTGGTTGAGTAACAAAAACCAAGCTCAATGAGCCTAGTAGTCAAGTGAGTTTAACAAAACTAGCAAGCTAAATGAATTTAACCTAAATGTGTCATATCAGTGAGCCAGCTCGTGAGCTTGCTCGGGCTCGATCAGATCGCCAACTGAGCTTGAATAGAGTCATATTTTTGGGCTCGAACCAAATCAAGAAAAGTGTCGTGTGCGGAGGTCGTCAGCTTGAAGGGGAAATCTCGTTCCCTCTTTTGACAAAGTTTGGTTGACATTTGAACGATTATTGGACATTAATATATCAACTATAACATAATGTAATATTGATGACATAGAGAAAACATTGTTTTACCCCTCTAGTTTAGCTTAAGAGGCTCAATCAAAAACATTTTAACTCATGTTGACTTACAAGCCAAAGTTAAGCCTATTAATTTACCTTGCTACTTTAGGACCGTTTTTCAACTTAAGAGGGAGGTGAGTTAGATTGGTTAGCTTTTCCCTGATTTTATAAATCTAATTTCTTAAATGATAATTGCAATAAAAATAAAGAATAAGTTGAAAGAGAATTTTGATCGATTTGCTAATGCAGTTTGACAAACATTTGCTTACGTCTGCACTCCAAGGTCGCACATCGAAGATTTTTCCATTTCTTGATATCGAGCGACCTTGATTGACTTTCGAGTGTCAATCAAACTTTTATAATGACTATTCTTTGTGAGAAGCTCTACTCTTACTCCTCCACTTTTCTTTTCGAAGGATGTGACTCTTACTTCTCAATTTTTTTGCTAAAACAAAATGACTCAAACTAATTGGGTTACGGTTTTGCAATACGCATGTCTCAAACTTTGAGAATAAAAAACTTAAGTGAAAGTGAATCAGGTTTGAGTAAAAAATTTGACAGTCCTTCTGCGCCTTTTTTCGCAGTCAAATTTTTTTCTTCTTTGAGCTCACATTCTTCTAGCTATTGGCTTAGCCTTCTAGTAATTATCAATGAACACCCTAAGTTAGGGGTGTTTTTCAATTATGTCACCTTAAAGTTTGACTATTTTCCCACTCATACCTTAAAGTTTTAATTTATTAATAAACACTTAAAGTTTGACTATTTTCTCAAAATGTATTGCCCTAATATTTTGTTTTTGAACACTTTAGTTTAGGGTTGGCAGTTGGGTCCATTTGACCCTTTAGCCCATTTAAGCGGGCTCAAATCGGTTAATTATAATTTGAAACCTGAATATTAACTAACCCCCTAATAACCAAATATTGTTGGATTGATTTTCGATTAATTTTACATAACCTGACGCAAACCAAAATCATTATAAATTTAATATGATATTTGAATCTTTATAAGTTAATTGAAATTGTCCGTAAATTACGACATATATTATATAAGTTCAGTTTACATTCTAGCTCCATGAATTAATGACATCGAGAAGTATGTTTTTAAACTTGAGCCATGTTTTATTTTTTGAATAAATGATAGAGTAAAAACAAAAAAAAAGCCCGAGTTTTGGGTAAATAACCCGATTCAAGTATGAGTTTTAAAAAAATAAAATTTGAGCTTTTCAAACATCAGATACGACTATCACTGCGTCCAAACTCCCGAATTATATTTTGAATTTTTTTATTTTTAATTAATTTAGTTAAGCAAATTTTATTGGAGAATGATTTGAAAATCTACTCTCTCGATCACAATGAGAATGATCTTATACAATTTACAATGAGGAGAGAGTAAGAGAAAAGCTAACTAGAAATTTTGGCAGAGTTTGGACGTGCTTTTCTCTCTCGAAAATCGGCTTTTTCTTTTGGCTTCTCATCTCTAATTTATAGATTTCCGTCTGTCAGACTTCGGAGCTGTNTCGACATATGATTCTTCTCTGGACTTTAAGCGGTCGACATAAGTTGCGTCCGGTCGACATACGATCAAATGCCTTGAACTTTAATTGTCTTCAGCCGGTCGACATACTTGTTAGGCGGTCGACATATGATTCTTCTCTGGTCTTTGAGCGGTCGACAGAACTTCTTACCTGTCGACATAAGTTGCTTCAAATAGTAGCTCACATTCTCACAGTTGAAACAAATAGTAGCTCAATTAAAAATATATCGGAGTGCGAGTTAAAACTTTGTCCACTCTTTTCAAAGCCGGAAATTTTCAGTCGACCTAAAGATATATTTTGTCTACTTATTTATAGTTATTGCTTACGGTTGAGTAAATAAAATAATCATTGGGCATTTTTGGTTCACCTAAAATACTTTGGATTTGATCTTTCTAGTGGCGCATATTTATCATTTGCTCTTATAATAGTTTCTGTCGACCTAAATCAATTTTGAGCTACCCAAACTTGAATTCCAGCGTTTGTGGTTTAAAAAACAGCTCAAATGAATTATGTATTAATTACATGAACGAGGACTGTGTATTTGACCCAACGATTGCAATTACTCATAGTAATTGAGGATTTCTATTTGCCTATAAATATGCTTGAATTGAAAAAATAATTGAACAAATTTCAAAAAGTGAATTTCTCCTATGATATTTGTGATTTTCTGAATTTTTTTTTTCTTTTTCTTGTCTTGGGTTTCAAAGAAAAATCAATGTGCTCATTATTTTCTTCTTTTCTTTTTCTTGTTCTGCCTTTGTTATTTCAAGAACTGATCTCAGAGCGTGTTAAAAATTTCAAAAAGTCTTATTTTCAATTATTAGCAATACGAATGTTTTGATTTTTGCAAAGAGAAATTCGAGAATAGGAAATTTTGGTTTCCATATTTATTCTCGCAAAGAACAATGAGACATAGATTTCCTCTATCCTCAGCAAGACATGGCATTAAAATTGGCTTGAGCGAGTTAGCCTGTAATTTCACTTGGAGTTCGTTAAACTTTTTGAACCGAGCCTACTTGAGCCGAGCTTATCGAGATAACACTTTAAAACTATATCTAGTTTTCAGACTTCAAATTTTTGAATTATTCCACAATCGAATCCTTGCACGGTTAGTTTCTCGTAATGTCATGGTGTCAATCCTTTATGCATATCTATCGTCATACCACATCTGTTGTAAGACCTCTACGTCAATTATCATATATGTGTTCACCTACACTAAAAGCAGACTCAAAGGCTACAGTAAAAATATGAAATGTTAGTAAATCTTGTGTTATCTTAGAAAGAATTAAATAATTGGGAATCATATGTTTTCCACCAACCTCAAGAGAGCAAATTCTTCGTCAATAATAAATATTATATAGTGTTTCTAAATAAGTATTGATGTCATTCTTTTCTAAAACATAATATAAAATATCTCTATCTATTTTTCATATTTATGGTATTCATAAAATTTAGGCAATGTCCAAAACTTGAACTACCACTAGAACTAGTGAGATAATAAATTTCTAAACATATTTTAATAGCATGAAAAATAGTTTTAAATGATAAAAAAAATTAGCAATATCGCACCTACTTTAATCTAGAGTAATACATTTTATTTTTTTCACTAATAAAGACATAAATAACAAACATATATCGTTTAATATTTTTTAATATTAACTAAGTCAAATTTCACTTAGTTGATACATTGGTTTTTAATTTTTTTGTTTTAGATTATATGCTTTACAAAAAAAATCTTGTTTTCTCCGACATAGCACAAGGACACAGGGACACCACTTTAACCAACAAAGAGAGAGAGGAAGGGGGGAGAACAGAAGTTAGAGGGGAGAGCTTGAAAGTTGGGTGGAGAGGGTGACACTAACAGAGATTTAAAAGAACTCTAATGGGGAGGTGTTAGGTGTAGACATGTCATTTGAGCCCGCTCGAGCAAAGCGAGCCTAGAACGATCTGGCTCGTTGAGCCGAGCGTGTCTAGCCTATCGAGCTTTTTTCATACTATTGGCTCAAGTCGGTTTACGAGCCTCAAGCCGAGACCGAGCCGGGCCTTGCGAGCCTAAACGGGTCAAGTGAAACTAGCTCAATATTTTACAAGACACTTATCTTATATATATTTTTAAGAAATTATTTTCGTTAGTCTAAGATTTAAAATATGATAAAATTAGTAATGTATTGTAAATATATTATTTAAATAAATGATAAAAAAATCACGAGAGAGCAATTGATTAAGAACTGAGATAGTACTTGCAATTGAGAAAATTAAAAAAAAAATCAGTAAAAAATGAAAGATTTATAAAGGATGAGAAGATTAAAACCGGTAAAAAAAAATCGACCTTTTTTTCTTTTCTTTAGTGCAATAAAGAGAGAGTGAGAGAGAGAGAGAGGAGGCTCTCTCTCCCCCTTTTATACCTTAAATAACGAAGCGTGGTCTGTTAGTGTATGTATTAGGTTTTCTATTTAATTAGTTTATTGTATGATTTTTCATTTCACAATTGTAAAATAAACACATTTTTTTCTCTGCGCCTTTCTCTCCTCTCCTTCTTCACCTGTCGAAACTGAACTCTCATCGGGGTTCTCTCTTGGACAACCTGCAGCGGCGAGCAACGAGGATGGGGTCGGGGACTGATAAGGGGCGACGGCAAATGGCAAAGGACGACGAGGAACGATGAGCAAAATGGTGAACTATGATCAGCAGAGAGGCAAACGATGAGGTGAGGTAAACATTTCAGCGCCGGCGAATGAACAGAATCAAAGGAGTTCAAATGGAGGCTTGCAAGCGAGAGGATTCGAGCTTTGCGAGCCACCTCGCAGGCCCGAGTCTTGAGCTCAACTGAGGCTCGCATTCTGGGGTCAAGCCGAGCTTGGCTCGGCAACAGTGGAGAGGCAAACGACGAGGTGAGGTAAACATTTCAGTGTCTGCGAATGACCAGAATCAGAGGAGTTCCGATCGAGGCTCGCGAGCCGGATGATTCGACCCTGGCAAGCCAGCTCGTAGCTCCGAGTCTTGAGCTCAACTCAGGCTCACATTCCAAGCTCGAGTAGTGTTGGGTTTTATGGAGTCTAATGTAACTCAGGCTCCCATGTTCCTCTGTTTCTTTTATGTCCATGTTCGTAACCCTAATTCTGTAAACCCTAATATATTTGCTGATGATACCGTCGTGGAGGTGCACTGATTGGTGTTACCACGAAAATCTCTCTTGTATCTTTCTCTTATTTCGTCTTCTTAATCATTGTCGCTATTCAAAATCCTAACAACTGGTATCAGAGCGACGTTGAATCGTAAACGATCTGTGAGAATGGAGAGTTCAAAGATCGGGATCGGGATTGGGAAGTTTGATGGATCCGATTTCAGTTTCTAGAAGATGCAAGTTGAAGTGTACAAGAAAGATCTTCACGAACCCTTATCAGGGGTGTAGCCGGATTCTATGACGGAAGAACAGTGGAAACTCAAGGACCGACAGGCACTGGGGTTGATCTGATTGACGTTGTCCAGAAACGTGGCGTTTAAACATCGTCAACGAAAAGTCTACATTAGATCTGTTAAAGGCGCTGTCAAATATGTATGAAAAATCATCCGCGATGAACAAGGTATATCTGATGCATAGACTATTCAATTTACAGATGACTGAAGGTGGATCTTAACTAATCATATAAATGAATTCAATATGATTATCAGTCAATTGACCTTTGTTAATATTATTTTCGAAGATGAAGTTAAAGCTCTGATTTTGATGTCGTCTTTACCTGAATCTTGGGATACTGTTGTTGCTGCGATTAGAAGTTCCCGAGGATCTGAGAAACTGAAATTTGATGAAATCCGTGATGTGGTTCTAAGCGAAAGCATTCGAAAGAGAGAACTCAGAGAGTCATCTGGAAGTGCTCTCAGTGTTGATCGAAGGGGTAGAAACAAGACAAAAGGTTCGAACAAGCATGTCAGATCAAAATCCAAGCAGCGTGAAAAATCACCAAACATATCTGTTACATGCTGGAATTGTTCAGAAAAAAGGCATTTCAAAAATGAATGCACGAAGCCTAAGAAAAAGCAGAGTCAAAAGACTGGTGAGGATAGTGATTCTGTGAATTCAGCAGAAGATTTTGGGGATGTCTTAGTCCTCAGTGTGGAAAGCCGAGTCGAATCATGGATCCTAGATTCAAGAGCATCTTTCCATTCATCTCCAAGCAAAGCATTGTTCCAGAATTTCAAAGCTGGAAATTTTGGAAAGGTGTATCTTGCTGATAATAAATTATTGGAGATTGAAGGAAAATGAGATGTTTGCATACAAACCCCAGAAGGGGGTAAATGGACGTTGAAGGACGTTAGATTCATTCCTGGTCTCAAGAAAAATATGATCTCCATGGGTCAGTTGGATAGTGCAGGTTATATAGCAGAGTTTGGAAAGAATTCTTAGAAGATTGTCAAGGGTGCTATGCTTGTGGCACGTGGATTGAAATCTGGAACTCTATACACTACTACAGGTAGTGTAAACATGGTTGTTGTTGTTGGAAGCGCCTGCAGTTCAGTCTGTGGCACAACAGACTTGGACATATGAGCATCAAATGAATGAAGATGTTGACTGCAAAGGGTGTTTTACAAGGGCTTAAGACAGTTGATATGGATCTTTGTGAAAGTTGCGTTATGGGAAAACAAAAACCTGTTACTTTCACAAAGACGGTAAGAGAACCAAAGGAAGTGAAGCTTGAATTAGTGCACACGGACGTGTAGGGACCATCACCAGTCGCGTCGCTTGGAGGCTCTAGATACTATGTGACATTCATAGATGATTTCAGCAGGAAGGTATGTGTTTACTTCTTGAAGCACAAATCTGATGTGTTTCCCACCTTTAAGAGGTGAAAGGTTGAAGTTGAAAGCATTTTGTGCATCTGAAGGAATAAGAATGACCAGAACAGTTCTGGGCAAGGCTAGACATAATGGCATTACTGAAAGGAGGAACATAACTTTAAATGAGCGAGCAAGGAGTATGAGAATTCACTCTGGGTTGCTAAAAACATTTTGGGCTGATGCAGTGAACACTGCAGCCTACTTGATCAACAAAGGACCGTCAGTACCTTTGGGATTGAAGATTCCAGAAGAAATGTGGTCGGGAAGGAAAATAAAATATTCACACTTGAGGACCTTTGGTTGTACCGCTTACGTTCATGTTGATCCAGAGAAGAGAGACAAACTTGATGCAAAAGCTTTGAAGTGTTATTTTATTGGCTATGGTTCTGATATGTTTGGATACAGGTTCTGGGATGATACAAATAGGAAGATTCTCTGACATTGCGATGTAATTTTTGATGAAAATGTTCTATACAAAGACAAGGAAAGAATGAGTTCAGGAAGCTATGAACAAGTGGGAGTTGATTTTGAGGTTGACCTACAGAAAAGTTCAGCAAGTGATGAAGCAAGATCCTACAAAACTTCAGACCTTGAACCTAAAGCTGAACCATCTACACCTGAGCAGATATTGAGAAGATCTTCCAGAACATTCAGAGCACCATATAGATTTTCTCCATCTTTACATTACTTGTTATCGACAGATGCAAGGAAACCAGAGTCTTATGAGGAGGCATTGCAGACAGATGATTCTATCAAGTGGGAGCAAGCCATGGATGATAAGATATGGTCACTTGAAAAGAATGAGACATGGGATTTGTCTGATTTGCCTGTTGGGAAGAGAGCCCTTTCAAACAAATGGGTGTACAGAATCAAGATTGAACTGGATGACAAAACGAGGTTATTGGAAAGAGTCACATTGTGTGTAAACCTAAAAGAAGTTTGTATGGATTAAAGCAAGCTCCCAGACAATGGTACAAGAAATTCGATTCTTTCATGTGCAAGAATGATTTTCACACGAGTGAAAAAGATCAGTGTTGTTACTTGAAGAAATATACTAACTCTTATGTGCTTCTACTTGTGTATGTGGATGACATGTTAATTGCATGATCAAGCCTAAAAGAAATTAACAATTTGAAGAAAATTATGTCAGCAGAATTTGAGATGAAAGATTTGGTTGCATCAAAGCAGATTCTCGGGATGAGGATTTCCCGAAACAGAACTACAAATACCCTAAATCTGTCTCAAGAGAAGTACGTCGAGAAGGTGATATCCAGATTTAAAATGCATGATGCAAAGCCTAGAAACGCTCCTTTGGCAACTCATCTAAAATTTTCAAAGAAGCAATCACCCAAGACCACTGAGGAGCGCACATAAATGCAAAAGGTTCCATATGCTTCTGCAGTTGGAAGTCTAATGTTTGCTATGGTCTGCACTAGACCTGATATAGCACATTCAGTTGAAGTTGTAAGTAGATATATGTCAAACCCAGTGAAGGAACATTGGGAAGCTGTGAAGTGGATCTTGAGGTACTTGAAAGGTACATCTAAAACTTCACTTTGTTACGGAAATGGCAATGTAGTCTGACAAGGCTTCGTAGATGCTGATCTAAGTGGAGATGAGGATACTAGTAAGAGTACATCAGGATATGACTACACTATAGATGGCACAGTAGTGAGCTGGATGTCCCAACTTCAGAAGTGTGTTGTTATGTCATCTACCGAGGCTGAATACATTGCTATTGCTGAAGCAGCGAAGGAGATGATTTGGTTGACTGATTATCTAGAGGAATTGGGTAAGAAACAGCAAAATAGAATTCTTCACACTGACAGCCAAAGTGCCATACAGCTTGTGACGAACCCTGTGTATCATTCCAGGACAAAACACATCCGAAGGCGATACCATTTCTCCAGGAATTTAGTGGAGAAAGGCGAGATGCGCTTAGAGAAGATTGAGGGCGTGAAGAACCTAGCAGACATGCTGACAAAGTGTGTTGATGTTGGGAAACTGGGGTTGTGTAAAACCTCAGTTGGTCTTTTGTGATTACCTTGCAGATGTTGCGGTTCAGCGTATTATTTTATAGTGGTTGTTTTTTTTGTTGTACTTGGTAGGCTGGATTAGTCTCCAAGTGGGAGAATTGTTGGGTTTTATGGAGTCTAATGTAACTCCAGGTTCTTTTAGGCTAGATTAGTCTCACATGTTCCTCTGTTTCTTTTAGGCCCATGTCCGTAACCCTAATTCTATAAACCCTAATATATTTGTTAATAATACCACTGTGGAGGTGCACTGATTGGTGTTACCACAAAAATCTCTCTTGTATCTTTCTCTTATTTCGTCTTCTTAATCGTTGTCGGTATTCGAGATCCTAACAAGTAGGGCTTGGCTTAGCACTGAAACGAACCAGCTGACTCGGATGCCACTCTAGTTGGTTGCATCGACCCCGTTGGATTGATATATCCCCTATAGTAAATGACAAACCATGAACAAGACAGTGACTTAGTGACTTTTCTTTATCTTTTTATCATTATGTCAATCTTGCTTACTTAAAGTTGTTTATTATCTTATAAAAAAATATTAATAATTAGGATGTATACACATTTTGCAAAATTCAATTTGAAATTAGTTTCCTAAATTTCGAAATAGCTATTATTTGTTTTAACTCGAACTAATTTAAATTTCAAAATGCACATAGTGTTAGATTATAATATTAAAACTAATAAAATGTTTTTAGAAATAAATAGTATTTAAAAAATTAAATTGTGACTATGATAATACTTACCGCAATATTCAATTTTCTGCTTTGTAAACATACACCAAAAACAGACTATTTTAATATTATAATAAAAATAAATGGGCAATTTTCTTTAAGTTGTTTTTATTGGATGTTTTCCGTTTACACTTATTTCAGTTTCTTTCCTTGTACTAAATTTCATCAATTCTTATCACAATTCAATATATCAATAATTAATGTATCTCCCTCTCATTCAATATATCAGTTTAATTCTATTCTATTATATTAGAAAAACAAAATTAGTTTTCAGATTCGATTATTGGTTCCAATTATGAAATCAAATGGGAACCAAATTGAAATAATAGAACTTGTTCAGGATTTTTTTGTAATTTTTATAGATTTACAAGGCAAACACATGTCAAGATTACCACAAATTTGATATTCTTAACTTGATTTAACAATTTTTCGGCCTCCAACATTCGACAATTACAACCGAGCCTTAAACTCATGGTTACAACTTTTATTTCATCCACTTAATACTCTAGTCCACTATTCTTAAGTGTGTCAAAATTCGTTCTAACTCTAAGTCAAATTGAATAATATTGTATTGGCGGTCCCATTTGACGCGGGAAAATGAGCCATATTTGTAGACTAGGTTAAGCCTGTACTAGAGGTTAGAAGCCTTGTTGAGCTCGCTTGTCCAATGTTTCCGAAGAGTTGCGGTTGGATATATGCATCTTGAAACTATTAGTAAAGATCTCGATGGGATCGTAGGTCTTCGGAGATTACACTTGTGGAATCAATTATTAATCGATTATCCTATGTATTTGATTAAATAATTAGTTAGACACTTGGTTTTTATTCGATCGTCTGCATCTACAGTATTGGACATAAAAAAGTAACAAATATTACCTGTGATCGTTCCTCAAACAAGACCGATGACAATATGGTTAAAATCTGATTTTCCGTTCTTCTCCGTACTGACATGGTCGGCTTTGCCAATCCAAAATAGTGCTAACAAGGCATTTAGACAAGATTTTAAATAGAAGCTCAAAGTTTTGAAAGCAATAGAAACATGAAATAATTCTATACAAGATATCAATTTAAAATGGAAAGGTTAAACGTGGAAAAGTTAATTCAAACATAACACTAAACACTTGGATTGAAATAAATAAACCAAAAAAACAAAATTTTAAAGTTCTTTAATCTGAAACTTGAAAATCATGAAATTTTAATCATATTGCGAAGGCTTGAAACTTAAGAATCGGTGTCGAAGTTCTGGAATACCGTCACTAATTTTGGTAGGATATCGTTTATAAAAGATCTCACTGACGGTAGTCACCGATCTGTTTCTTTGGACGACAATTTTTCATGAATTTGTCCCAATTATGCTACATCTGTCGTTTTTTCCCTTATCTTAAATACAATATTGTTTGAAAACATGTTAGAAACCGCAAATCAACAAAACTACCAGTTTAGGCATTCATAAAATCGAAAAACATAAAATTACTAAATTCATAATCTTAAAGACAAATCAAGGTTGGTAATTCCCTCTTGTACAGTTTGATTCGATTTGAAGTCCGTGGCCCAAGACTCCACGTCTTCGAAGAAGTCATAAACAGGTGTAAGCGCATAGTCTGCACGTTCGAACGGGAGGAGCTGGAGGCGAGATTGGTGGGTAGGGTTTGAAGCTTTGGCTAGAACGCCCGGGCTAAACTGGCTGCTCTTCTTGGCTAAGGTTCGCTCGAGCTTGTGAGCATTTTGATGGACGCCAAGTGCTTGGGAACTGTAGAACTTTCTCTTGCAATAATTGCATGGAAAAATCCGAGGCTCTGAAGAACTGAAAAAGGGCGGAAAAGGAGAAGAAGAAGAAGAAGAAGAAGAAGATATTGATTCGAGGAAAAACTCCACGTTCATCACCTGATCAGGGCTGGAGTAACAGAAAGTCCTTGTCCTAAAGTCCATGAGAGATAGAGAGAGAAGCTTCAGAAGATTGGGAGAGAGAATGAGAGAGGTAGGGTTTCTGAGAAGTCTTTGGAAGAGGAGGATAGGAGAACGGCCGAGGAATAAGGTAACGAAACGCTGGGTTTCTCTTGCTTTATATGGACTCTCTCTGGAAGAGAGAGAGAGAGAGAGAGAGAGAGAGAGAGAGAGAGAGAGAGAGAGAGATTTAGAAACATTGAAACAAGCAAAGGCATCGACGCCTTGTCGCCTCGACCAATGGCAGACTAAAATATTTTGTCGGATATTACATAAAATAAGATTAAAACAAACCTCCTCCTTAAACAAGATGATAATAACCAAATCCGTTTCGTATTTCTCCTTTTGTTCTTTGCACAAACAATAACTAACACAGATCTGATCAAGACCATTCGTTTCGACAACATTTATGTTTTCATAGGGACAAGTCATGAGCATATAATTTAATCGCGAAACTTAGGATTTTACTACCTGAACTTAGACACAATCATCTACCAAATGTTATGGCTACTATTATATCAAGTTAGTCAATAAATTTTTAATCATTGGACCTTACTTTTAGTCACTCAATAAGCTCCCTAAGCCCTAAGTTTAACTACACAAATTATAAACAAGGAGAAATTTGAATAATTCTTTTACAAAATAATATATATAAATTGTTCAAATTTTTATTTATTAGAGATAAGTGCACTAAGATAGATGTCATATGTTAAATTTATATAATATTTACTTTATTCTATTCTCTTATTATCCTTGTTACATGTCATAAAATGTTTGAGGGGCTATATTGCGATATATTTAATAAATTTAATTAGTTAATTTGTTAAATTAATTGTCTAAATAATTGTTTATGCCGGAGTAAACTTATCATTATTTTCTCATTAAACCGTAAATAGAGTAGTAAAATAAATATTATTGATTTGAATGATTATATTCTATGAAATCTCTTTAAACTTGATTGGGAGAGTGGTCCCGATCCGTTTATCACAGTTGAACGCCACTCTCGTCTCTTCTCAGATTTTATGAGAAATTACATGTATTGATTCATGAATAGTCATTTGATATGCTTCACTATTTTTTCTCCAATTCTCTAATTTAGCTTCCGATGGGTCCTTAAACTCTATTTACTCGAAACGATTCATGGGTAATTATCGTCTTTATTGACAACGGGAAATTATAAATCATTATGTTGAGAAACTTGGTCTGTTGAAGCTCAATGAAATTAAGGCGCAAAATGCAAAAGAAAATAGTTGTCTGGCATTGTCATCCAATCTTTATGACTGCAAGTAACAAAAAATAAATTTACAATTTATGCTATGAACATAATTGAACCAAGTACTTTGACAATTATTGTTAATGGTTCATTGAACCACACCATAAAAATACATGACTAAGTTTTTGTTCAAACACTGACATTTGGTGCGTGCTACACATGCTTCATATCTCATTGTAGTTGAAAACATATTGTCGTCAGGGGTAAAATTAAATTTTTATTTGTACTATTTCTTAAATAAACTTTCCAATTATTTTTGTAATTTTGTAATTTTATTTATTTAGTAGCACATGTTTCTTTCAATAAAAAAGAACTTTTTTACTATGTATATTTGTGTAATTTGAGAAGGATCAACAATCTAAATGATGCATTCTTTCCAAACTAACAACATGCTAAACGAATGCCCGATCGATATAAGATCGAGGATGGTAGAAAGTTCAAAAAAAATGCTAGAGACAAGATCTAAATACTCGCCTCTTCTCACTCAATAATTGAGAGCCAATGAGTATGACCGAACTGAGAATGGATTTTAATGATATATTATATGTTTATCATCATGAATTTTATCAAAATTATTCAAGTTAGACCCAAAAACAGGCTCTAGAAACTTATAGAGAGAACGTTTAAGAAAAAATTATTATAGATTGTAAAATACTAGAACCACTTCCTAAAAAATAAAAATGCCAGTTAAATAGAATGCATATAAAGACTAAATTATACCCAATCCACAACTTACAGTTTTGGGATTATGGGTTAATATCATGACATCAATGGTAGAGGTCACACGTTTGATATTCATCAAAGACAAAAACCACATTAGTTAAATAAATTCACATGTAAGAATCGAAGCAAAAAAGTGGCCTACATGTGACTATTAGCAATAATCTAAAGACAATAAATATAAATAATTAAAGGGTTAAAGATCAATTTGACCGTGAGTTTTAATAAAATAGGCAAGAATGACCTCCAGTTTTTACAGAAGCTAATTCGACCTTGGCAGATGGCTCGACCCAACAATAGTCGTTCGTTGCATCCATCAACATCACTTGTTTGCTCCCCCTCATTTCCTATGAATATAGATCATTGTGGCTTTCATTTTTCACAGAGTTCTCCTAATTACAAGTTTGTAAGAAAAATGTAAATAAAAAAAATTACTCTTGAGCCGAGAAGCGTTTGAGATACCCCTGGCATGAAGGAAGTCATAGTTAAATATCTAGGGGTGGACCATCTCATAAAGCATATCGGCCTCTGGACACGAGCCCACGCATGCGCAATGCCTTCACCAATGTCAGCATATTCTAGAGAGTTTTGCTCAGCTATACAACAATTGTTCTTCGACGACAATTATGCAAATCTTGTTATCATGCTGCTAGAATGAGTTGTGTTTGCAACTTTCAAGTCTTTGGGTATTAGGCAGATGGTGGAGAAGATTATGCTGCTAGGATTTTGTGAACTACGAGGTGAATGTGTTGATTGGGTAGTGCAATATTTTTATGTTAATCTCACAATTGAGGCCCATGTTGGCACTAATAGAACGTTTATGTTTAGTTTAGATGTTACCATTAGAGCAAACCATATCAATCACATGATTGGATATGCTGGCGACGATGACGATGATGGCGATGACGATGGCTAAGGGAAGATATATTACCACACGAGTCAGCCCCTAACATTTATCATGGAGGTCTACAGTGCTACTTTCTTGAGATCGATTCTAGAGAAGTTCGTTAGTCGATGACACCCAAAACCTAGACGGAGGAGCCCAGTTGTCCACACGTCTATTTTCATTATTTATGTAATTTATTTGACTAGATTTAAATTGTATTATGTTTGTTTTGAAATGGACTGCATTGATTTTTATCTAGATTGTTAGATTACTTGCTTGAGATACGATGTTGGATGTTGGTATTAAATTTCACTGTGTTATTTTATTATGGGGTGAGTGGGTGAGAGGAGCACCCCTAGGTTGATTGAGAAGTTCCTGAACTTGATTAGGATTATTTACGTGAGTTGGATCAATGAGTGAGTGATAATATCATCTCTGGTTTGCCTGGAAATCTCTAAACCTAAACAAGGTTAATTACGTGAGTTGGATTGGTACTTCACGGGCGATAAGACGTCTAATTTCTTTCCCTCTTATGAGACGTATAGCCATCTAGCTTTGTCTTTCTATGGTATGTATCAGAGGGGTCTTTGAGCGACACTCTAGTTTTATTGAGAATAATTCTTATTGTGTCATAGTGTGAGTATATTTTCTAGTTATAGTCACTTATGTATGTGACGAGTTTTCTAATACTTCACAGGGCCGAAAAAGATCGGGTTTTAATATAATAATGGTAAAAGAGATAGACATGACTTTGAATGGATTTGTTAATTCATGCATCATTTGAGATAGATCGTGTTATTTAAGAAAAAAAAAACCTAAGTTTTAATCAAAATGCATTATGTATAATTTTTTTATTGAGGTAGTCACTCACCCCCACGACTTTCCCCAATCTAGGTGATTCCGTTGACATAATGAAGTGGCCTCGTGCCTACTTTGATGAATTTAGTTGTCTGGCCTAGCGTTTCTATCTCGACCCTAACTAGGTTGTGACACTTCTTTTGTTCGCATCGTGACTTACCGATGCATTTGTACATCTCATAGCTTCGGCAGATCGCTAAGCCTCATCCATCTTTATTACAAGAGGCTGCTTCTAGACAAACCTCCTGGTTGTTTTGCACATGGACCACCTTTATTACAGAGTATTTATGTAGGGGCCTTAGCTTATATATATACTTGTATTTATTAGATGTTCACAACACCATTACACCCCCTGCTGTAGTCAACCTCATATTGTCTTGTATACCGGTCAAAAATTAAAAATATAAACTTTTATCAGTTTCATATATATTTAAAAAAATAATTAAAATGCCATGATATTAGAAGGGATGCGTCCATATTGGAAAAAAAATGTTTTTAAAAATAAATTAACTAACCCTACACAAATGAATAAAATAAATACATTGGTGTCCAAGGGTATTTGCCATGATCTATTCCCATTGACATTCAATTCTAATAATATTGCGTCAATTATAAATTAAAATAAACATTCAAAATCTACACAGA
>QAOC01017857.1:18145-28786 GCA_003255005.1 Begonia fuchsioides
CATTCTTTCTAGCGTGGCAAGCGTAAAGTTGGGAACAATAATTGCACTTCGCTTTCGGATCTTCAGCATCTTCAATCAATGTAAAATATTCCCAAACTTCAGACCTGAACACTCTTTTTTTAGAACTCAAAGTGCTATCAGTTTGACTCGTTTGACTCTCCATACCAATTCAGCTACTTCAGTAGATAATAGCTTTCTAAATATGCGTACTAAACTTAATGGCTTAAAAATCCTTTCTTGCTCTGAGAACAGCAATGCCAAAGAATTTACAGAAGCAGACAAAAATTGATTCCGGGAGTTCCAAAATTCAGCAAAAAAAAACATGTCAGCGATTAAAAATTAGGAAGAAACATACATATCTAGACATCCAAAACACAAAAACAAGACTGCCCAGAAGAACGTTATGTCGCAAAAAAATATGACTACTAAGAAGAAACAGACGATTGGAAAAAAACAAGACTGCCGAAAAAAATCAAGACATGAAACATAGGAAGAATTGAAAAAAAAAATCATGGCGGAAGTACCTGCGAAGAGTAAGAGGAGCCGGCGAGAACTGGCCGACGGCGACCCGTTCAGTCAAATTCCAAAGAAAGCTATGGTGTTCATATTTGGCAGCAGGTGGATCAATTTCTTTGGCCCCTTCAAAATGCGGGCAGGGTGAAGCTCGGCAGAGGGTTTGAGAGAATAGGGTAGAGTCAGATAAGAGCGCGCGAAGAGGAAGAGGAGCCGGCGAGAACGGAGAAGATTATCTCAAAATCGCGATTCGGGAGACGGGAGCTGCTGAGAGGAAATGGGTGAAAGAAACGTGAACCCTAGAAAATATTAGGAGTATTTGGTGAATGGGTTTTTTTGGGTCGGGTTTGCGGGTTCAGTAAAAAGCTTCAACCCGACCCAAAACCCAAATTAAACTGTACAACCCGACCCAAATATGTAAAAAACCTATTCAATTTATTTTCAACCCGACCCAAATAGCGCGGGTTGGGTCGGGACCCGCGGGTTGGGTCGGGTTGCCCATCCCTAGTTTGCGTCCATATTGAAAAAAAAAAGTGTTTTTAAAAATAAATTAACTAACCCTACACAAATGAATAAAATAAATACATTGGTGTCCAAGGGTATTTGCCATGATCTATTCCCATTGACATTCAATTCTAATAATATTGCGTCAATTATAAATTAAAATAAACATTCAAAATCTACACAGAGGAAATTCTTACCTCAAGAAAGGACAAAAGAAAATTCCTTCATAAACTACAATTTTTAGATGTTTCAGCGACTAAAAGCCATTGACTTATTTTTTATAATTATTCTTTTATCCTATTTAATAATATATTTGCCAGTGTAGAATATGCTTAAACAATCTTTAAGTTTTGGTAATTCATATAGCGAAAATAAGGATTGACCCATATTAGAAATAATAACTTATTTTATTTAGGGTCACATGTAAAGTATTCCCTCAATATTATCTCTTAACTTAAATGTGTAACTCTATTGTAAAATTAAACTCAAATTTTGGTAATCTTTAAACATAGACCTTGATTGTCTTTAAGTAAACATCATTTCACTCTCTTCTATCTTACTTGGCTTCGCACCATATTGATCTAGAGATTTTTCTCCCGCTTGGGTGGCTTTGAGTTTGCTTGGATTCAATTTTATTTTTTCCTTCTCGGTTATGACTAAATTTAGAATGCTTTCTATGGGAATCTGCCCGGTGCAATCAATGGCAGAAAATACTCAACTATTACTAGTTGACTGCTAATTATATTGATTATTAGTTCTATGGGAGAGTGCAAATTGAGTATTTAATGAATAAAATTTTATCTACTCCAGTAAAATATGTTTTAAGCCAACCTCAAGGACAATTTTGTGTCGATTGCGAATTACTATTGTAGTGACCTCCATGTGAAGAAGGCAATCGACCCAATATACTATTGATGTGAGGGTCCACCTCATAGTAGTAGGGAGTACAATCCCACATCGTGCAAGGGTGAAGATTTGAGATAATTCATAAATGAATTTTTTGTTACTAATCATAGCCTAATAATAAAGTAGTGCAAGCTTCGGGTCCAATGTGAACAATATTGTGATGGTGGGTTCAGGACTCTGCAAGTGGGATGAGAGCCTCCCCTCAACTGGAAATGTCTCGATCTTGTCGAAGAATACGTCAAGTTCTCTTTAAGTGAGGTAGATTGTAGCAACCTACTATGTGAAAGCAAGAACCACCCAATATATTTTTAAGTGTTAGGGCTCAGCCATACTAGTGGAATGTAAAATTTGATGTGCCACTGTTTGCACAAATTGAAGAGGACCCTAGAAGAATCATCACAAGGAGCCAAACTCGCAAATTGACTAACTTGTTTGCTCGTTTTGTAGGTAAATATTTGGAGAATGTAGGAGATAAAGAAGCTACCCCGAAGGACGAGGAATTGCCATATCATTTGATTACTTGGCAGCAAGATAATTGGTCCAGCCAAGCCATCGGAATATCGAGCACAATGGTGGTCGAACTAATCTGCCCTTGATGAACAACTCACACATTTTTTTTATTGTCCACCATGTTTTAAGACCAAGCATGAGGTGGAGAGCTGCTTTTGGGATCCCACAATCTCTTTTGCAGCCACTATTTTAGTGTTACCAAGTTACCTCCTTTTTTAGTCAATCAGATGGAAGCTTGCAAGTTTCCTTTTGTTCTCTTCTATCTAATCTGTTTTTCACATTAAAATTTAGTTATCCCTTGATAATCTTGTAGCCTTTTATCATCTTTTCCTCATCCAATCAGATTTCAACAAAATCCCTACAAGCTCATCATCTTTGCAGCCATTTAGTGAAAGGCTTTCATCCTTCTTATCACCTCCAACTCTTCCAATCACATGTGAGCATGCAACCTGCCAGCCCACAGTGGGAGGAAACCATCTATGAGTATACACACTACTTTTTCATCTGAAAAATACTTTGCAGCATACTTTTGTTAGCTTTAAAAGTATGTTTAAAGTAATCAATTGTTTTTTATGATAACTATGTAAGATGAGCGTGAAAGATAAAATAAACTCTTTACAATGCTTAAATTAGACTTAACCATTCATGAGAAATACACTCTTTGAAGGGTACAATTAAAGTCTAACAATGTGTTTAAGTGCTGAAGAAATTTCATATATATATGCAGTTTGTGTCGACCCTTAGCTTAGTTTGTGTCGACCCATAGTGTTTGTGTCGACCCTTAGATAATCCAGAAACATTAGCTTTCTTAGTTTGTGTCGACCCATAGTGTTTGTGTCGACCCTTGTACAATCCAGAAGATTAACTTTCATTATTTGTGTCGACCCCTAGTTTTGTGTGTCAACCCTTAGATAATCCAAAAACTTAGCTTTCTTAGTTTGTGTTGACCCATAGTTTTTGTGTCGACCCTTAGCTTAGTTTGAGTCGACCAATAGTGTTTGTGTCGACCCTCAGGAAAATCCAGAAGCTCAGCCTTCACTAATTGTGTCGACCCTTAGAATTTGTGTCGACCCCTATTCAAAACAGAGGCAAGTCATTGCAAATATGTCGACCCTCCTATAAACCTTGTGTCGACCCAAAACGCAGTTCAACGCTCAATTGTGTCGACCCATTTAATAAGGTTATGTCGACCCCAAAACTGACATTGTGTCGACCCTACCAATATCCTTGTGTCGACCCTTCGTGCATTTTACATGTAGACTCTAAAGCAAGAGACAACTCACTTTTGTGTCGACCTCATATTACTTGTGTCGACCCCATATTACTTGTGTCGACCCTTAGAAAATCCAGAAGCTACCCTTAGTGTTGATTGTGTCGACCCCTAGAGCAATTGTGTCGACCCAAAAGGCAGTTCAGCGTGCGATTGTGTTGACCCCCTCATAAATCTTGTGTCGACCCCAAAGGCACTACAGCAAGAAAATGTGTCGACCCCAGACCTTCTAAGAGGAGGATTCTTCTAGGTTATGTCGACCTATCCAATCATTGTGTCGACCCCAACAAATTCCAGAGAAAAATCCTTTAGTGTTTGTGTCGACCCCAGCAGTTTTTGTGTCGACCCCAGCTTTTCCAGAAAAGGATTCTTTAGTGGTCGTGTCGACCGCACATACATTGTGTCGACCCTAATTGGATTTTGTGTCGACCCCAAGAGCAAATGTGTCGACCCAAACTCAGCAGATCAGCACCAACGGTCAGAAACTTCTCAACGGCTATATTATTTATGTGTCTTCCGGCTAGTGCTTGTGTCGACCCCAACAACAGATGTGTCGACCCAACTGGACAGATTTGCGGTAATCTATAAATAGATGAAGAGATCTCAATTTAAGTGAAGATTTTTTTTAAAGAGAAAATGTGCCCAAACTCTGTCAAATTTACTTACAAATATCTCTCTTCTTCTCTCATCATTGTATTCATCTTTGATCATCATTCTTGTAATCGAAAGAGTCGGGTTAGAAACCGTACAAATTGTATTCATTTCCTTTTAGAACGATCATTGTAAAAGGGGTGACACTCCTTCAAGAAAAGAGTCATTGTAAAAGGGGTGACGCTCCTT
Source organism: Begonia fuchsioides (assembly GCA_003255005.1). Lineage (NCBI taxonomy): Eukaryota > Viridiplantae > Streptophyta > Magnoliopsida > Cucurbitales > Begoniaceae > Begonia > Begonia fuchsioides. Next base: position 22,689 of record QAOC01017857.1, read on the forward strand.
AGAGTCAAAAGGTTTGGTTGACACCCGTAAGTCAATCGGAGTGAAGCTCAAGGTTTGAGCGAGAAAGATCTTCAAGGAGGTACCTTGAAGCGCGGACGTAGGCAAGGTTGGCCGAACCGCGTTACCAAACCGGTGTCATTCTCTTCTCTCTAAACTCTTATTTATTTGTTTAAGTATTCCGCACTAGAGTTTAGAAATAACTAAAAAATTGGCACAAACTTGATTTAGACTTGAAAAAGTTTAGTTAACCTAATTCACTCCCCTACTTAGGTTAATCTCGATCCTACAACTTTTTGTTAACATGTTTTAACTTGAATTGAAGCAAAACGTAATGGCTGTAATTCAGAGGCTATACAAGCTTTTCTTAGCTCATTTTGTAAAGGGTTGTTGAACATATAATATCGAGAGCATTTGATGCTTTTAGTTTGTTGAGGAATCCTCCAAACAGCCTTGCATTTCACCCGATGAGTAATATCCGTGTGTTTGTAAGTTTTATTATCTTGTTGCTAGTTGTGAAATTAGTAACTTACTGCAATCTTCCCACTTCGTGCAAGAGGGATACAAGTGTAAGATTGTAGAGTTTGTTCTTCCTTTCGTCAATTCCATACCGTTCGTGTTGTGTCGTCTTATACCATTGGCACATCAAAATTTCACATTGCTTGATAGAGATTTGTGCTCTATATAAATAAAGTTCTCCATCTTACATAATACAATGTCTGTTAAGTTGTAACCTAAAAAAAAATCTACGATGACCAAACAATATTGTACATGGAGTACCGATAATCGTTACAATTATTTTCATGCGAGAACTGAAGGCTTTACAAACAGTACAAGGATCAGATCTTTAATAGGAAGCGTGGCCAAAAAAGATGTCAATCCAAACCAATGGGGATGCACAATGCATAACAATTGGGTGAGTAAAATTGGAGTTTATTCGAATACAATCAAACCAAAACTAAGCAAAATACAATTTATTGTCTGATTAGTAGCCTATGTGAGATACAATTCCAGATCTAATAAGCAAAATTTTACAATAATTGCATTGAACACTACTGAGAGGGAAGAACTGATGGATATAGACACAACTATCTTATTTAGCATTTAAGAACCTAAAACAGTTTGTAATATGTTGTATGTATCTTTGTTTGTTACCCTCCACGGAAACCGACCGTCGTCCATGGTTTTTTTTGGGTCTATTATTGTGTGTTTCTTTCTCTTTGTTGATATAAATGTTGGCTTTAAAAGGTTTTAAAGCAATCAATTATTTTTTATGATAACTATGTTAATTATGTATGAAAGATAAAATCAAAGTCTAGCAAGTGCTGTAGAATTAGGTAAGTTGTTTTTAAAGCTTATGTCGACCGAACTGCTCAATATGTCGACCGCACGGATAACAGAAGTGTCGAAGGAGCAACTTATGTCGACAGGTAAGAAGTTCTGTCGACCGCTCAAAGTCCAGAGAAGAATCATATGTCGACCGCCTATCAAGTATGTCGACCGGTTGAAGACAATTAAAGTTCAAGACATTGGATCGAATGTCGACCGGACGAAACTTATGTCGACCGATTGTAATCCAAAGACAAATTGTTTGTCGATCGTTAGGAACATCTGTCGACCGTTCAAGTTTCTAGCGGAAGAAGAAATTAGAAGTTATGTCGACAGTTAAAGAACTTATGTCGACAGGCTAAATTCCAGAGAGTTTTCCATGTCGACTGCCAAGAGTAGATGTCGACCGAAGAACATCGAGATACTGAAGTTATGTCGACAGTTAAAGAACGTATGTCGACCGGCTAAATAATAGAGAGTTTTCAATGTCGACCTCCAAGAGTAGATGTCGACCTAAGAACTTCTTGATACTGAAGTTTTGTCGACAGCTCCGAAGACATGTCGACCGGTCAAGACCAACGACAAGAAAATTCTTTAACGGCTACTTCCTTATGAGTTTCAACGGCTATCTCTATGTCGACAGGCCCCGAATATATGTCGACAGCGCCGAAGTCTGACAGACGGAAATCTATAAATTGGAGACGAGAAGCCAAAAGAAAAAGCCGAATTTCGAGAGAGAAAAGCACGTCCAAACTCTGCCAAAATTTCTAGTTAGCTTTTCTCTTACTCTCTCTTCATTGTAAATCATATAAGATCATTCTCATTGTGATCGAGAGAGTAGTTTCAAATCATTCTCGAAAAACTTCAAGTTATTATTTGTGAGAAATTGTAAAGGGGTGACGCCTCTCAGAAAGAAGAGTCATTTGTAAGGTTTGATTGACACCCGGAAGTCAATCATAGTAAAGCTCGAGGTAGAGCGGAAAGATCTTCAAGGAGCAACCTTGAAGCGCGGACGTAGGCAAGGTTGGCCGAACCGCGTTAACAATCTCAGTGTTATCTCTCTCTCCCTTAAACTATTTAATTATTGTTTGTGCCTAGTTATTTAATAGATAACCAAATTTAGAAGAGAAATCAAGAATTTGCATTAAACTTATAAAAATATCTTTTAACCTAATTCCCCTCCACTTAGGTTAAACACGATCCTACAATTGGTAGCAGAGCAGGTGACATAGAAAGTTTCTATAAGTTAAACTCGTGTGTGATCATTTAAAATAGCTTTCTCTATGAACAACTCACACACTGAGGGGAAATCAATTACTAGACCCCCACTTTTTGATGAAAATAACTATGTTTATTAGAAAACTAGGATGCGAATTTTTGTCCAAGCTATGGACTTTAGTGTATGGAACATAATTGAAAATGGTCCATACATACCAATTAAATTTGATAATGGGATTAATATTCCAAAACCTAGTAATGAATATGACGAGAACGACTTAAAAAAATTAAGCCTAAATGCCAAAGCAATGAACACCTTGTACTGTGCTCTAAATGGAGATGAATTTAATAGAGTACAAGGTTGTGACAATGCTAAAGAAATTTGGCGATTGCTTGAAGTTACCCATGAGGGAACTAACCAAGTAAAGGAAAATAAGTTAAGTATGCTTGTACATGAATATGAACTATTTTCTATGCATACTGATGAAATGGTTAGTTCCATGTTTACTCGTTTCACTAACATTACTAATGGGTTGAAAGTGCTTGGCAAAGTTTATACAGACGAAGAATGTGTTCGGAAAATTCTTCGAGTTCTTCCAAGGACTTGGCAACCAAAGGTAACTGCAATTCAAGAGGCTAAAGACCTCAAGACACTGAAGGTTGAGGAGCTCATCGGATCTCTCATGACTCATGAGATCACGATGAAGGCTAATGAGAAGGACGAGATTAAAGAGAAGGAACCTCCTAGAAGAAAAGACATCGCTCTCAAGGCATCCTCCAGCAATCAAGGCAAATGCAAGAGTAATGAAGAGGATGATGAGGACGTCGCCCTCATAACAAGGAAATTCAAGAGATTCCTTCAAAGAAAAAGGATGCATGGAAAGGAATTCCCAAGAAAAGAGAAACATCCTAAGGAAAAGGAGAAGGATCTCAAATGCTATGAATGTGGGAAGTCAGGCCACTTCAAAACTGACTGCCCACTAGCAAAGAGACATCCCAAGGCTTACAAGAAGAAAGCCATGAAGGCAACTTGGGATGATAGCGACTCGTCCAGCCCCTCATCCGAAGAAGAGGAAATAGCAAACATGTGCTTCATGGCCAAGGAAGATAAGGTACATAACTCATTTAGCGATTTAGAAGAAATTGATGAAGAAAATGAGTTATTTGATGTTTTTAATGACTTGCTTAATGATTTCAACATTTTGAAATCTAAGTATAAAATTCTGAAAATGAGCATGCCATGATAACTAAGGAGCATGAAATTAAAATCAATTCCTAGGAAAACGAAATTAGCAAATTGAAAAGGGAAAAAGATGATTTGAAAGGAATCGTGCTTAGATTTACAAATGGAAGCAAAAATCTAAATATGCTTCTAGGTATTCAAAGGACAACTTTTGATAAAGCATGCATAGGTTATGAATCATTCAAAAAGAAAAAGAAGTATGAGAACTTCTTTGAAAAAGCAAAACCTTGTCACGCTTGTAATGAAATAGGTCATACCTCTTTTGTATGCCCTTCTAAAATAAGAGGCAAAAATCAAAAGGTTGTTCTAAAATGGGCTCCAAAAGGAACAAAGGCTAACTCTCAAGGACCCAAAATGGTTTGGGTACCTAAAAGAAACATCTAAATCTCTTTGTGTATGTGAAAGTCTCCCGAGATAAGAATCTGTGGTTCCTCGATAGTGGTTGTTCGAGGCATATGACGGGAGACCCCTCCAAGTTCAGCTCTATCAAGAAAAAGAAGAGGATTGTCTCCTTTGGAGGAAATCAAAAAGGGAAGATAATTGGTATTGGCAATATCGGTAACCCTTCTTCTCCTATTATTGAAAATGCTCTTCTTATTGACGGTTTAAAGTATAATCTATTAAGCATTAGTCAACTTTGTGATAAGGGATATAGGGTATTTTTTGAATCCAAATCATGCCAAATAAAAGATAGTTCTGGTAGTAAAATCTTATTTATTGTATATCGAACTGAAAATGTTTATACAATTGATTTGGATAATGTTGCATGCCTTGATGAAAAATGTTTTAGTGCAACATCCCCTCTAGATAGTTGGGCATGACATAGGAGATTAGGCCATGTTAGTATGGATACCTTAGCTAAGATTGCTAAGAAAAACTTAGTTAGAGGCCTTCCAAGGATCTCTTTTGAGAAGAATAGAATGTGTGACGCATGTCAAATGGGGAAACAAACAAAATCCTCATTCTCTCCTAAATCTGTTATTTCAACCGACAAACTTCTTCAACTTCTTCATTTAGATCTTTTTGGTCCCTCTAGAGTAGCTAGCCTTGGTGGCAAGCATTATGCCTTTGTAATTGTTGATGATTTTTCAAGATTTACATGGGTATACTTTCTTAGATCTAAGGATGAATCTTTTGAGATTTTTGCATCTTTTAGGAAGAGAGTTCAAAATGAAAAAGATCTCTCCATAGTAACTATTCGTAGTGACCATGGAGGAGAATTTGAGAATGAGAAATTTGAGCTCCTATGTCTTAAAAAAGGAATCAATCATAATTTCTCATATCCTAGAACTCCTCAACAAAATGAAGTTGTTGAGAGAAAGAATAGATCTCTTCAAGAACTAGCTAGGACAATGCTCAGTGAAAACTCTCTCCCTAAATACTTTTGGGCGGAAGCTGTAGCTACGGCATGCTACAAAATAAATCGAGTTTCAATCCGCCCTATCTTAGAAAAGACTCCCTATGAGCTTTGGTGAGGCAAATCCCCAAGTGTTAAATATTTTAGGCCTTTTGGATGCAAGTGCTTTATCCTGAATACAAAGGACAATCTAGGAAAAATTGACTCAAAAACAGATCTAGGTATTTTCCTTGGATACTCCTTGTCTAGTAAAGCTTATAGAGTTTTCAACAAAAGAACTCTAGTGGTTGAAGAATCAATGAACGTCTCTTTTGACGAATCCTCACTTCCTGTAGGGAATCAAAATCCAAATATTGATTTAGAAAGAGAAATGAAATCCTTGAGCCTAGATGAGAATAAGAAAAATTCTTTAGATGTTGTCCCTTCGGAAAGTCCTCCAAGTTCTCTAGAATTAGAACCAATTAGGGCGGTCAATGATGGCTTACCTAAAGAATGGAGGTATTCCAAAAGCCATCTCATAGAGGACATTGTAGGTGATTCTAATTTAGGAGTAAAAACTAGAAGCTCTTTTAGAAACCTATGTGCTAACGTAGCATTTATTTCCCAAGTAGAACCTAAAAAATTCGATGAGGCCATTTTGGATGAAAATTGGTTAATGGTCATGCAAGAGGAACTAAATCAATTTGAGAGAAACCAAGTTTGGGAATTGGTCCTTAGGCCTAAAGACCGCACCATCATCGGAACTAAATGGGTTTTCAAAAACAAGTTAGATGAAAATGGTGTAGTTGTTAGAAACAAGGCTAGGTTAGTTGCTCAAGGTTCTAACCAAGAAGAAGGAATTGATTTTGAAGAAACCTTTGCACCTGTGGCCCGACTGGAGTCAATTCGGATGCTACTAGCCTATGCTTGTCACAAGGACTTTATACTCTTCCAAATGGATGTAAAAAGTGCATT
>QAOC01017864.1:4737-24223 GCA_003255005.1 Begonia fuchsioides
GCATATTCAGTGTTTGCAGAGCTTTTACCCATTTCTTTCTACAGCTAAGAAAATTTGATTGAGATAATGAGAAATTGCTTGGAAATCTTTAGAAACATCTATGTTTTCGTAGTTGGGCATCGTCTTCTTTCTGCCTGCCATGGTGGTCAGATTGATTTTCTCTTTTACAGCTTTACACCGCAAGTACTGTTGTTTTAGTGTGGCAAAGCGTTTACTATGATCACTTCTGCAAATGGCGAAAACGACGATCCAAGTCCTCTCAGACGGTGAGTTCAAGCGGTTCTTTGCATCGTTCTTCCTTTTTTTTTTATCTCCGACTTGTTTTTTTCAGGGGGATGAAGAAAAGCAGCCATTGAAGCAGAAATCAGAGGATTCAAGCATTCCGATTCCGAAATCAACCCAACGAAAGGAGTTCTATTACACGTCCGACAACTCATCCTCTCTCTATTGCTTCCATGGACATTTATTAACTTCTTGTTTTGTTTTTTTCAGGTCGGCGAGATCGCTGGCCGGGAGTGGAACTCCGCCTTTCCGAGGTCTTCTCCAGCGACCCAGAAGTGGGCCTTCGGAGCTCGTAGCAGCCGACTCCGACTCGTCCTCCGACGATGAAACAATTCAAGTTTCATTGAACAGGACAGTGAGCCAACCGAGACCAATCTCTCGCTCGGTAAATCCTAAATCCTCGGATTTTCCGAAATGATCGGAGGATCTTTGCACGTCGACAATGTGTTTGTTTAAATTCCTCAATGAAGCCGTTTGTCTTGATTTTGGAACTATTTCAGGCGGGCTATGGAACATTTTTGGCCACCGCCATCAGTTTGCCCGTCCAAACTAAAGGCTTCACTGATGCAAATCTCAGAAGATTCACTTCCAGGAGACTTCAGGCATGTTACTCCATCTAAATCAACCCACCCCAAGTTGGGGTGTCAATCTTATCCTATCGACCCACAAAACTGATCTGAACCGGTCATTTAGGTCGGATAAGATCAGTTTTTAATATTAAAACTTCAAATACAGTTTTACGATAATCGACCCAGTGGATTGGATTGTTTAGTCTATCAATTCAAAATTTATGAAGAAGTAATTAATTTTTTTTATGCAGAGACAACCCACGAGTTTGAATTTTGTAAAATCGAATGTGAATTCAAATCAAAACAAATTTAAATTTTGGGTCGGATCAATTTTCTAGTTGATTTTAATTTATATTTAAATTTATACAATTCGATCGTCAGATCAGATTTATTTTCTATCAAAACTTGACATGATTGAAGCCATTATGGTTAAATTCATCGTATGTGCACGAGGACTATATCAAAGTTTTGCGAATGAAAGCAAACATTGAATCTTATTTATGAATCAACCATGGAGGCTTTTGATTGAAAAAAAAGCTTTGTTCAGGAAGAAGGGATAGATAGTGGGTATGGACAGTGGCTGGGCTGGCTAATGGCTGCTATTTATATGGGCGGTCGTCTGCCTCAGATTTGGTTGAACGTCAGTCTTCTTTCCTCCTTTGCTTTTCTTCCTTAATTCTTGTTTTTGTTTGTCTCATAATCTTTCTTACGTTGTCAGATCCAAAGAGGCAGCGTAGAGGTAAATTCTGTGTCCATTTTTTCTTTGTTTTTATGCATCACTTTCTGTGACCTTAGACTTCTCTTCTTTTCTTCCAAGCAGGGATTAAACCCTCTCATGTTTGTCTTTGCATTGATTGCCAATGTCACCTATGTAGCAAGGTTCTCTTTCTCCCCCCTAGTGCTCTCTCTCTCTCTCTCCTCTCTACTTCTCTCTCTTTCTCTCTCATTTGTTTTGTCAAATGATGCAGTATTCTCGTGAGAACGACCGAATGGGATAAGATCAAAGCCAATATGCCATGGTTGTTAGATGCTGCAGTTTGCGTGGTCCTCGACTTATTCGTATCCTTCAATTCTTGTGCAATTTCGTCTTGAGCTCATATAATTGACATCTTAAAAAACAATATTATTTTGAAACAACTGCAAACTATCGGGAGCAGCTCTGTTTTCGAGCCTGAACCAGTTACAAGGATGATATATTGAAGAACTTTTCTAATAGCATGCTAATCTCCGTTGATTTGATTATAGTTGGACTTAAAACAGATACTATTATAGATCATTCTGCAGTACATCTACTACCGATACTTCAAAGGCCAAGAAGAGTGTCGGAAAGAAGGAAAATCAGGTTCGAGATGAAGAAAAAACGGAGGGCAAGCGATTGATTCTCTTGCTAATCACACTCCTTGTTTGTTTACTTGCATTCGGGATCGCTATGAGTAATCTGTTATTTGGAGTATGATGGCTTAACCAACGTATGTTTCATCGGCATCTTTGTATTTCTCCGGAAATGGACACGAGCGTAACACGGAGATAAGAATTATAACCATAGTTTTATGTCATCGTTTCGCTGTTTCTCGTCGTAGTTTTCGTGGGTTTTGTTTATAAATTTGAGGTCTGTGTAATTTTATCTTTATTTCCATCTTTTTGAGTTGTATTGACTTCAATTTGCTTTTGTTTATTGAGTGTGGGATTGATTATGATCCGATAAATCTTACCGTCAGTTTAGATTCATGTTATGAAAATGTGCGAAGTGCCAAAAGCCGTGGTTTGATGGCAACTCGATTGGGAGAATAATGGCGACGCCTTGAGATTAAATTTTGAGGCTTTGTTTGTGCGGATTCAATGGAAGGGAAGGAGAACGGTTTTAGGGCTGTGATTTTTAGAGGATGTTTATTAGTGAGTTAAGGTTGAATGTGTAAAATTTCGAATTTTCAATTTTAAGATTTTACAGAAATTTGATCCCTGAGTTTGACTACTCATTTGACATATTTAAAATACTATTTTAAACAAGCGTCATCGCTTGTGCGTCGCCCGACCAGTGGGTCGACCCAGGCCCACTGAATTTGGCCTAACCCATCCCAACCCGGTTTGGACCGAACCGGGCAGCAATTTCCAGAATCCGTTTCAAGCTATTTTTTGTATGGTTGGACCATTTTGACAGTGTTAAATTCCTTATTCTTTCCCGGGCCTATTTGTTTATTTTTAGACAACTTTATCGAGCTTGAGCTGATTTCAAAAGTCGTAAAAGAACCGAAAAAGAAATTGGATTATTGAGGAGAAGAATCGATTTCTCACAACTCACAAGCTCATGGATCTTACTCACTTGAATATGGACGAGGCAACTAATCGACCACGGAAAGAATGCACTGAGGCAAATATTGGCTTCCTTCCCGCAATAAGCTTTGCTTGCTTACTCTTGTCCCATAAGAGTGTGCACGGGCCAGTCCGAGCCAATTTTATGTTAAAATATAACTAGAATCGAGATTTACGGTTTTAGATTTTCAGAACGGGTACTACTATAACCAACGATTTTAGTTTCATTATAGTTTTAACCATATTTTATTTTATATTAAAAAATTAAAATATAACAATACAATATATTTTTTATTATATTCGGGTCGTGTTTTAAGTAATTAAGTAAGTTTATAACCAGTTCTATTGGATATAATTACGATTTGAGTCAGATTTTACTTGATTTTAGAACCTTTTTGACCCACGGTCCTAACTCTGGTTTCACGATTTTTACTTTCAAAAACCGGCATCGCCCCATAAGTTATGGTTTTTTAAAAATTAGAACAAAGACCGAATTAAAACTGGAGATTCCGATTCAGTTGACTGTTCCGGCCCAATTTTTCTCATCCCTATTATCCCAAGCATTTTGTTTATGGTTGATCCTTCAAAGAGAGAGTGGTCTAAAATATTAGCCAACATATTACGGCATAAGACAAAGTGGATTTGGGGTTCAAGCCATCAAAGAGAGAGTGGCTCAACTTGACCACGTGCGGGGAGTGGCATGGTGGGAAGTTGTTTGGGTCAATTCCATGCCTATAATCCAACACCCTTAATCTTTTGACTCTTTTGCACAGCGAGTTAATATTATCATCCAACTAGTTACAAGAATGAGGGTTTCTTTACTCCATTGCTACACCTTTTTATTTCACTATTCATATTAAGAATGAAAATTTCAAATGCGATTCGAAGTTAATCCGACTATGCTATGCCATTTTCAATGTCGTCTAAGTCATGAAATTTATGTTTATTTTTCATAAGTGTCTAATGTTAGTGTTTAAGGTTTACTCGTATCGATCTCTCAATTATTTATGGGTCAAATCATCACCATAACTGAGAAAAGAAAGCACCCAAAACAGTGTTCCCACTCACCTTATTTTGCTTTCTCAATTCCCACTCGAGGCTTAATTAAATACGTACGTGAACCAACCAGCTTGGTGGATAACAAAGTAATCGATGCGTGAAAGCTACAATTCTCATTCAGTAGTTCAAAATTTAGAATAAAAAAATACAGTTGGTCTCATCTACTTTAAATAAATAAATTTTCATATATTAAGTACTAAAGTTCTCTTTGTTTCCTTATTAATTTAATTTATTTCCTTATTAATTAAAATTAGAAATGTTTAGAGAAAAAAAGACTTTATTCTCTTTCCAAAATAAATTAATCGGACTGAAAATAAACATGGGAATTGACCCGGTAGAGCCGCGCCAATAGATTGTCTAACCTTTTCCCCTGGCTCTCAGTGATTGGATTGCTTACATTGATAATTCTTGGAGAAAAGTAGACTACTTTTCTTAAGGTCTTGGAATTTGGGGACATTTTCAATGCTGGAATTATCTTGTCGGCAAAATTGGTTCTTTGAAGAAACTACCGGCTTTCTTCCCGGCGACGGCAAACAGACAGTATACCAAGCAAAGGTATTCTCACCTCAACGCTTATTGTTGTGCATTTTTTCAAGTTTTAAGTATTGGTCGATATCATATCCCCGTCATGCTGGTTTCTCGACCTAGGATGCATTATTTTTTGCATTTAGGGCAAGACTGTGACTGTGCCTAAACCTCCCCAACTTGTGCCCTACAATGTGGTGCCTCAATACACCATGGATCATGTGTACCTCTCTTTTGCATGCAACTAGACATTTCGGTTGATCGAAAACATTCGTGTAAACTAAATGACACAAGACAAACAATTTTTCAAAGACTCGAGAACTACCAAGATCAAAAGAGTGGACATTGCAAGCTTTAACGAGCCTAAAACTCTCCGGGAGGTTCTTTTGGTAACGGAGATTGATCAAAACATCCTAAGTTTTGGTTGATTATTGAAAAAAGAAAACCCAACAAAGCGTTGTTTGAAGACAAGCCATGCATGACAGAGGTTGAGATGCTGTTGATTTTTCAAGGTCAAAACAACAACAAAAAAGCTTTGTCCTAAAACAAGATGAGGAAGAGCAATCATCGTATAAAGTCAAAGGCCAGGGGATTTTCATCACAGACGCAATCAGCTAACATGATTAAAGGTCTTTCTACCTTTAAATATAATTTGTCGCTCTGCCAAGCACGAAGATTTGGCAAGCAACACAGAAGCTCCTCCCCTAAACAAGCTAGGAGAGCTTCAAAAAAATTTGAAGTAGTGGTAGTTGGTGGCTGTTTGAAGGTAACCCCCATTGCTATTTGTGCAATTAAAACACATGTTTGTCGAACATAGTCCGACTCTTGGTGTGGATTTCCATTTTATGCAGCCTGTAGCGAGAGAATTTCCATCCTCGCCACTCCCAAAAACCCTACGGCACATATCTTATTGAAATTTACACGTTAATAGATCACAAAAAGTAGGCAATTCGATTGGTGTTAATTCGAAACAAACAAATGGTCTGATTTGGGTTTGAGTATGCAATTCGAATAAACTTAAATTTAACCAATTCAAAACGATGCCAATAACATGAGTTTACTTTCTTCCCTCATAATATAATTATTAACCCGATAAACATGGTTGACTCAAAGATTTTTCTGTATAAAATAGGAGTAATAATAAACAATGATTATTTTAATTAAAATATTATAAATTATAAATAATTATTTATTATATTTATATACTTATTAGTACATAATCGCTTAAAAGAACAATCGTTTAATCTCTCCTATCATTTCTTGTTTGAGAAACACTATAATTAATCTCAAGAAGTTCGATTATAAAATGACATAATCCTTTTCATTAAAAATTAATAAAGTTCCAAAAATTAAGTTATAAAAGTAATAAATAATTAATTTTATGCTAAGATATTATGAATTTACCACAAACATATGACAATGCTACAAAGAATTTTTTTAATTTTTTTCTGATACAAATGCCTTAAACGTAAGCTAATTTTAACCAGCGCCTCGATGCTTACGATGTTTTGACAGTCCTAGCCAACAATTACAACTCCGTATTTTGAATTTGTAATGGGCAAATTGATGTCGATGTTATATTAGTTGTGTTGGGTCAAGCCTATTTTGTGGGGCTTACCACTTTATCCCTTCGTTACCCGACAAGTTGGATATTAATTGAAGCATGAATAAGGTAGAATATCCCGCTACTCGTAAATAAATTTCCAAAAAAGAAAAGCGAGGCACGTGTTTCTCGATGAGTAGTGTATAAAAGAGGCGTTTTTCAACCGTCCATGACAACCAGTTTTTGAGATTTAATCTCCCCTGCCCAGCAAAACCCGGAGCCTCCCATTTTCTCTCTTTCTCCAAACATTAGGATCTCTCCGGCGAACTGACTCAATGGCGTCTCCGGCAGGATTGACGGCGGCCCAGACAGTCAGGTACTGGCTGTCGGAGCACCCGGCGATCGTCGGTTTCCGGTGGAGCCACACCCAATCGTGGGGATCTACCTGGTCCTTTCTCTTCTTCTCCATCCTATTCTACATCTTCCTCTCCGCCTTCCTCCACCTCTTTTTAGCGATTCTCCTCCGCCCGGGCAGGCCCGTTCCGCTAGGTCCCATCCCCGCCGTCCACAGCCTATTCATGGCGTTGGTCTCCGTCGTTATTTTCGCCGGCATACTTCTCTCCGCCGCCGCTGAAATCCGGGAGACTCGGTGGTTCTGGCGGCGGTCCAAGACCCCGTTTCAGTGGCTCCTCTGCTTCCCCTTGGGCACGAGGCCGTCGGGCCGGGTCTTCTTCTGGTCATACGTCTACTACCTCTCCAGATTGGTCCACATGGGCCGGACTTTGTTCACCGTCTTGCGGCGGCGGAAGCTGCCGTTGTTCCAGCTCTTCAACAATTCGATTCTGATGTTCATGTCGTTTCTATGGCTGGAGTTCTCTCAGTCTTTTCAAGTTCTGGCGATTCTCTCCACGACCTTGGTCTACTCTGCCGTCTACGGGTACAGATTCTGGACCGCCATTGGACTGCCCACTGCATGTTTTCCGTTCGTCATAAGCTGTCAAATAGTTCTTCTGAGCTACACTCTGATTTGCCATGTGGGAGTTCTTCTTCTCCACTTCATGAAAGGTGGCTGCAATGGAATCGGCGCCTGGGTTTTCAACTCCGTTCTTAATTGCGCCATTCTTCTGCTCTTCTCCAACTTCTGTTTCAAAATGGTTTTGGACAAGAAACAGATTCAGGCCAAGTATTCGCCGGCGACGGCGACGGCGTCGGCGCCTGAGAACTTAAAAAGTAAGGCTCCTTGATTCCGGATTGAACGCGTTTTAGAAGTGAACCAATCCAGAAAGGTGATTTTAGTATTCTCTAAATCGCAGCTATTTTGTGAGATTAGCTGATCTCTTGGGTTGATTTCACACTCCAATGCGCGTACATTGAATGATTGGTTTCGAATATTCCTACCATATTATGGGTTCATACCAGTGTCCGTAAAAGTTGTGGCATTAGTGTTTATTATTTTAGAAAATTAGCATTTAATCATTGAATTGGTGCTTTTTAAGAAAAAAACATTATAATATTTAAGCTGGAATTTGTTTAATAAATAAGAACAATGGCTTGAAACTGTATATATTCTTCGAAACTCATGGAATTTGTTTAATATATCGGTAAAATTAATTGGAATTAATTAAATAAATAAATAATGGTTCCTATTTTAGTGAGTCAAATAAGACAGAAAACACATTGTTATCGACAAAGAATTGATTAAGAAATGGAAGAAGATTGGGAAAATGATAAATATAAAAAAGGAAACATTATTTAATAAGGTCATTAAATAGGTGTGACCGTATTTAAGGCTAGGTTGCCGGAGAAGATGACCACAAAATTGGTTAAATGCTACAACTTATGTGACGTGTGATATTTTCATTCATGCATTTTATATGTTACAAAAGACGTATTATTAGGCCTAATCTCTTCAAAAATTGTAATTACCCATCTCCCTCATGAAAAAAATTCAATTTTCGAAACAAATACAATTAAAGCACTATCAAAATTCATATAAAATTTATTCTTTACCATTGAAGTGAATGACGGATTGTATATATACTACACCTTGTTGAACTTGTAATGCTTGCATTTTTATTCTTCAAAGGCTAAAGTTCTCGTGTAGAGTGTATACTCAATGTGATTTCTCAATAATGCTTCGAAGTTAGCTTCATAACTTAATTTATAGAAAGGGAAAAAACTCAATTTATGTTCGAATTTTGGGTAAATAGCTCAATTCAGACCTGAGTTTTAAAAAGAATCAATTTTGGGCTCCTCGACCAAGAATGGTTGGGAAAGAAAGGAAATAAGCAAGGAGATCGGAAGTGAGGGATTTTGCAAAAAAAGGAAAGAATGATTTCCTAATTGGAGAAATCGATTAATTAATTAATTAATTCTTTTTTTAGGGTTTCACATTAACAAGTGATCAACTTAAATATTAATCTCTTATTATAAATAGAGTCGTCAAATAAAAATATTGAATGTAATTATTTATATTGAAAAAAGCTATAGTCGCTTTCAAACTATGACCAGATGATAAAGGAGTGCAACTTATCTCATATTAATTAGATATTAAAATTGAGAGTGTTTTCACTTTCTTAGTGTATTTTTTAAGCATATTATTAGTATGCAGAAGTCACAAACCTTCCTTAAGTCAATAATTTTATATTCATAACCAAAATTATTGTTTGAAATGTCCTCATGTACATGGACGTAACATAATAAAAATAAGGGTAATTATGAATGATCATCTTATAATTATGAGTAGTTTTTTATGATGTTTTAAATTTTTAATTATATCAATTAAAACCTCAAAATATGAGTATTTTTCAAATTACATCTTAAATTTTTAGTTGTTGGCATCTCAAAGTTAGAATTAGAATACGTTTTCAATTAGCACATTCAACATCAGAATGTTATCAGCAGATACTTAAATATTAAATTAATTATGATCTTTTTATAATTTAATTTTGATTTTTTTCTCATACCTTATCATTTTCAATAATCGAGAACCATAGACTAGATAAAAAATTTAAAACTAAATTATAAAAAGGAGTCACTGACTTAAAATGATACAGTGTTCTTTAATAATATTGCGAAACTTTAAGGTGTTAATATAAAGAATAATATCAAATTTACTTTTTAGCGTACTTTCTTATTATACATATTAACATGTCGAGTTATGATTTATCTAATAAAAATATATTTAATATATTACAATAAAAATAACTATTATAATATTTAATACATCAATCACAAGTCGACACGTCAGCTTATACAGTAAAAATATATGTTAAGAAAGTAAACTTAACATTATCTTAATTTAAATTATAAATTAAAGGTTTAGTTGAAAAACATTCATATTTGATAGATTATTATAATTACAAGCATTGGATCTTGAAGGAACAGAGAACGTCACTTTGTTTTACGAAAATGTAAGAAATTAACGAAAATCTAAGTTCAAGGGGTGAAGTTGTTGGTCCGGTTTTCTGCAGAAAAAGTACCAAACCACAAAATTTCAGTTTCTAATATGAAGGACCAGAACCATACCATAAAATGATCAGAACCGGACCTAAAATGACTAAAAATTTGGTTCAGTCCTGGTCCGGTTTTGGTATTTCCTATTAAAAAAATAAAAAATTAAAAATTAAAAATATATAATGCAAAATACCGAAATAGCATAGTTGCATAACATACTACAACCATTCAAAAATCCAATTTAAAGAGCATCAATACATAGCATACTACAACTAATCAAAAATTAAAAGAACAACAATTAAAATAAAATAACAATGTCGAAAACTAATAAGTAAAATAACTACGACACATTATTTTTTTTACCTACGATTTTGATTATGATATTTTATACCAAAAGACCTGAACTATACCATGAATCGCGAAATTGGACAAAGATTATGTAAGATCGAAGAGTCAAAGCAGAAAACTGGAAAAAAGAAGAATATAATTTTTGGATAAGTCGTCGCGAACCTGAGAGCCGAGAGGGATGAGTCGCCTAGAGGGATGAGTCATTGTGAGCCGAGCGCCGAGAGAGATGAGTCGCCGGTGGGAGATGGAAGGAGGCGAGGCCGAGGCGGCGGACGCGAACTGGGAAGTCGAAGACGTACTAGGGACTAGGGTTTCAACATATTAAAAAATAAAAAATAATGACTTATTTTTATTTTAATGGTCTGGTATGGTTTTATGACATTAAAACTAAAAACCGAATCAAGATTAATCGGTTTCTTACTATAAAGACCAGAACCGGACCATGAAACTCTAGAACCGACTAGAACCGGACCAAATGTGCCAGTTCTAGTCTGATTCTCTAGTCCGGATCGGTTCTAGACATCCCTAGGTGAAGTGATGTAATTTAAAGTTTGAGGTATAATGCAAATATTCTAATTGTCCAAGGAGTAAATTGATATTTATCTTAGGAAAAAAGATAATGTAAAATAATAAAAAACTTAAATACCTCGCACTCTCCACGTGCTCACCCCTGACACCTCGCCTTCCCTTTCTCAAGTCTAAAAGCTCCATCTTTTCCGCAATGGCGACTCTCTTCAAAGCTACTTATACACCTCCCCCTCCCACCTCCCCTCCATTTTCAACGCTCAGAGTTTATTCTTCGCTTTCTTTACCTCCGGCTCTTGTGTTTACTTTATGGAGAAGTACGAGGTGGTCAAGGATTTGGGAGCCGGAAACTTTGGAGTGGCTCGCCTCATGAGGCACAGAGATACGAAAGAACTTGTCGCCATGAAGTTCATAGAGCGAGGATACAAGGTTTCTGAGTTCTTAACTCGACTTCTTTGTTTAAAATGTCCTGAATCTTCCTGCTTGCTTTTCAGTCCAGACATTATTGAGAGGGGTTTAACTTGGCCTGAGTGAATTTGAATGTAGATAGACGAGAACGTGGCCAGAGAAATCATAAACCACCGCTCTCTTCGTCACCCCAACATAATCCGCTTCAAGGAGGCAAGATCTGTTGCTTTCTTTTCCTATATCTTGATTTTCTTGTTTTCAAGATGAACTGGAATGGTTTCAAACTTGTCCAATTCCTTAAAATCCCCGTGATTAGACAATAGATTTTGTCGAGAACAAGTAGTTGTAATTGGAATGGTTTATTTGCTATTCGTAGGTTGTTTTGACTCCAACTCATCTGGGAATCGTGATGGAGTATGCGGCTGGTGGAGAGCTTTTTGAGAGAATTTGCAACGCTGGCCGCTTCAGTGAAGATGAGGTTTCCTATTTTCAGCCTGTTTTTTTTTACCCATTTCCGCTTAAACCGGCACTAATGTTTCTGTGAAATGTTTAGGCTAGATATTTCTTTCAGCAGCTGATCTCTGGAGTCCACTTCTGCCACACCAAGGTAAAGATTCAATCTTCGGATCATAGCTTTGATCTATTACTTTTTCCGAGTAATCAGCCAAGATTAAGTTGATGGTGTTGCCTGTTATTCTTTAGCAAATATGCCATAGAGATTTGAAGCTTGAAAATACTCTTTTGGACGGGAATCCTGCCCCACGTTTGAAGATCTGTGATTTTGGTTACTCCAAGGTATAGTTATTATCACTAATTTTGCTCTAGATCTACTGATTATCATAATCTTTTGGTATCATTTTTCATGTTTTGCAGTCATCTCTTCTGCATTCAAGACCCAAATCAACGGTTGGTACACCGGCTTATATAGCTCCGGAAGTTCTTTCTCGAAAAGAATATGATGGCAAGGCAATTATCTAAATCCTAGCTTTTTCATTGTTATATTCTGTATTCTTAATAGTCCATAATGTGCTCCAAGCTCGGGCGCCTCGGAACGTGGCAAAGTTCTGCCGAGGACTATTGGATTTTCGGTCGGTTTTGGGGTTCTCTTTGGAGCTAATTATGTCTAGGGTGAAAATGCTTTTAAGATGAGATTTTAGGGAAGTCTTAATTGAGGTGTTAAAGGAATCCTTTTGATGCCTAAGGGTTTTTGTTACTTCCTTTTTCTGGTTTTAAAGATGGCTGATGTATGGTCATGCGGAGTCACGCTCTATGTCATGCTTGTCGGATCGTATCCTTTCGAAGACCAGGATGATCCCAGGAATTTCAGGAAGACAATTCAGGCAAACATTGCATCTCTTTTCGATATGGTAGTGGCATAATTAGACTTTTTTTTTAATCTCAGTTTTCGTGTTCTTATTTACGTGCAGAGGATTATGGCTACTCAGTACAAAATCCCGGATTATGTTCACATATCTCGAGATTGTAGACACCTTCTCTCTCGTCTGTTTGTGGCTAATCCATCTAAGGTAATATATCTTGTTTCCCCAGATGCTATATTGGATTAACTGAGGGGATTTCAGATTTTCATACATGACATCTACAAATATAGGCTTTTTAATGAGAAAGTATGGCCACCTAGAATAGGGAAACATTAAACGAATGTACATCATCGGAGTATGATAGCTGGATCTTCTGAATTGCTGTATATATGAAAGGAAAGAGGTCTAAAACCGGTTCATCTTGTACGGCTTTGTAGAGAATTACAATTCAAGAAATCAAGAGCCACCCATGGTTTATGAAAAACTTACCAAGGGAGCTGACAGAGCCAGCACAAGCCATGTACTACCAGGGAGATAACCCGAGCTTCCCCGTCCAAAGCGTGGAGGAGATATTGAAAATCGTTGGGGAGGCAAAAATCCCGCCACCCTCGTCAACGGCTGCAGGGGGATTCCACTGGGGAGAGAACGAGGATGAGGAAGACATAGATTTAGAGTTGGTAGAAGAAGACGAGGAAGACGAATACGATAAGAGGGTCAAGGAGGTTCTTGCAAGTGGAGAATTCCAAATCAGCTAAAAGGGTTCATCTCTTACTGGGTTGGAGGATTGTTGTATAATATATATATAGAATTGGAGGAAATTTCTGGTTTTTTTGTGCTGTGATTGTATGTTTTGGATGCCTTTTCTAATTTATTTGCTCTTAATTCAACCAAGGGCTAGAGCCCGGAATGAGAAACGGGTAAAAAAGAGTTCCATCTTTGAGATTTAAAGAAAGATAATTTAAATATTTTAAAATTTGAGATTTGCATTTTTAGTGTTTTTAAATCCTAATTATTCAATATTATGTTATAATACATATATATATATATATATANAATTGTATCAATTGATACTTCGAATTTTATGTCATTATCTATAAACACTTGATCTTTAAATTTAAGTTAATTAATCATATTTTTACAATTTACATTGAATTTCGTGGCTTGAACTATCATTATTGATTAGAATGATCGCGAGTGAAGTAGATCAAAATTTTTGAAATTGAATTATAAAAAGATGTATAATTAGCAAGAATTTAACTTTAGAGTGTTAATTCAAAACACTCTAACGTAGAAACAAAGCTAATGCTCCAGAAAGGAAGGAAGAGAAGTGGAAGTAGAAAAGGAAGGAGGAACCGGGAAGACGAGAATCCAAACCCAATTTCAATTGGATGGGCCAAAGCCCAATAGTTCTGCAGGCCCAATATGAACTCCCCCGAACTGGAGGTTGTCGATTTTACCGCAATCCAGTTAGACGGTCACAAATGGCTTATATCTTCTTTTCGTTTGTTTCAATTTCGACATTCTATCAATAATATTAAAACCACTCAACTATCATCACATGGTATATAGTTGCCCCAAAACCGAATCGGTATCGATGGTTCTAAAATTAAAGACCATAACCATGTAAATATTATACATTATAAAATATAGTAATTGTAGGATATCTTCTTATATTATAAAAGTTGAAGCGACCAATTGTAATTGGTTCATTGAAATGAACTTAAGGAAATAAAATGAAAAGTGAATTTTCAATTTATATTCTAGAGAGAAATTGCAATTTCTAAATGAAAATAAAGTGATTCCTTTTTTAGAGTCACTTCCTTCGATCAACAAAGAAACTTAAAAAAAGGACGAAGTGATTCCATGTTAGATCATAATTCCTTCGATCAACAAAGGAATCCTAATCACGCGAGTAGCAATGGAAATGATCCGGTTCTGTTATGTTCGGTGCAATGTGAGGAGAAATTGCATTTGGTTCGGTTTTAAATTTAAAAACCGATCACTAGACATGCTTTGATCCTACTTAAATTCAAATTGTCATTCCCAAAGTTTTTTTAAGAAAAACATGTACCATTAAAAAGACTAAGTTCGTCAAAAATCTTCAAAAAAGAGTTATTTTTTTCTAAAATTTATAGCTAGTTACAGCCAATGACCGTCATCACTCCATTTCTATCCACAAAGGGTTCCAAAATGTTTGATAAATTTTCTAACTGGAAGCGAGTACGTTACGGGCATGATATCACTGGATTCTTTCGTAAGGAAGCGTTATTTTAAGAAAAAATTTAAATAGTTTATCTTCCTAATTTGAATTAAGAAATAGTTTATTTTCTTTATTTTAATAATGCTAGTATTTCCTAAGTTATTATTTTCTTTATTTTTTGAATTACATTTCTAATATTTTTTAAGTTAAATTAAGTTATTTTGTAGTTTATTCGAAGGTATCAACTCTAAGAGGTTAAGAATCAATCGATCAAGTTTATTGAGTACTTTTTTTTTCTTTCGTTTGTTTTCCTATGACAAGAAGATGGACAGTTACTCATTTTAGGAATAAACTTTGGAGTGAAAAGGGCTTACGCGGGCATGCTTTTGATTCGACATCAGAAATTTGACTAATTACTAGGGTTTACAGCAAGGATGATTACCTCACTGGTTCAACTCGTCAAATGGCTCGTTCAGCGCTGGAGAATGGTTTTGTTTCTGATTCCTTGATGGAACGATTCGAATCATTCATTTTGTTTTACAAGGCTAGGTTTGCATGGGTCCGTCGTAATCTCCGCAAGTGGCACAGGTGATGACGGTTTTCTCGAGCAATTTCCTACCAATGGCTGCCATGTTTTCAAGTTTCGACAGGTTTATCAACTTTCTACTTGATACTACTGGCAGTTTCACTCAATTTTATCTCAAAATAGAACAGAATTTGGAACTCACGATTTTTGATTTTTAGAACGGGAAGTGAAACCAACGATTCTGGTGCGGTTCTAGTTTTAACCCGGTTTTATTTTATATTTACAAAATTAAAATATAATAATAATAATATATTTTTTATTTTATTTAAGTTGAATTTAAGTAATTGAACGAGTTTATAACAGTTTTTTAGATTTATATCGGATTTTATTAGGGTTTGGGTCAAATTTTGCTTGATTTTAGAACTTTTTTTTACCCACACTCTCAATTTCGGTTTCATGGTTTTTACTTCTAAAAATTAAAATCGGCTCATAAATTACGATTTTTTAAAAATTAGAACAAAAAATAGTTTAAAACCGACGGCTCTAATCTGGATTGAGATTCTGGTACGATTTTGCCAACCCCTAGAAAACACAATGTTTCTATTTCATTCATGCACTTTCTGTTCGTGGTTTGCCGATTGAGTTTCTTCTTTACGTTGCATTGTACCTTGATATCATATTGATGAACCATAGCTTTTACTCGTTTAGGATTTTTCACATCAATTTTGGTATTCTTCGTTTCCATGTTTATTTTTATGATAATTATTGTTCGATTCTCAACATCTCATACCAAATTGATTGAATTACCTATTTCTATGCACGACTAACGCAACAAAAAATTAAAAAAAAAGGAAGCAAAAAGAACAAAAACTATGGGAAAAAATATAAAATGAAGAGAATTCATAAACCCTTGGAGTTTATTGACTCTCTTCCCTATGATGTGTGTTTAGTAAAATAAAATAATAATGTCGTTAATTAATGACATGACAAAAATATTTCTTCATATAAGAGATTGTTAATTTATTAATTTGCTGAAAATAATAATTGAATGTAACTTACATACATGAATAATAAACTTGAAAGTAGTGATGGGCAACGAAAACCTAGCCCATGGTCCCAATTCAACTCACAGGTCCCAATTCAACTCACAGCTTTTGGCTCTGGTTGGTGATGATAATACTGAGTTCGTTTTTGATTAGGTTGGGTTGAATATTTTGTATTAGTTTTTTGGTTGGTTTTTTATTTTTTAGTGAACTCACAAATGCAACCCAAAAATTCATAATATTAAACCTTATCGTAATATTTTTGGAGTAATTTTTGTCACTTACTTTTAGGTTTTTTTTATTGATGGTTTTTTATGAATTACTTGTTTGATATCTCTTTCAACAATTTGGGTAACAAGTTCAATAAATATTATTTTCAGAAAAACATGTATTTTTATTATTTTTTAATTAATCAAACAAAAAATCCGATCAAGTTGTCACTGAGGTTACAGGTTTTGGGTCGGTGAGTTCAAGTTTGGAACCAAAGACCAAATGGGTATGCGTTGGTCGATTAAAAAACCGACCCGAACCGACCTATGTCCACTTATTTGCTCTCATTTTAATTAGCATGAAGAAATACCCTAGAAATCAGTTTCTTGGTTGTTTAGATTAGAAAGATTATTAAATTTAGGTACTTAATGCCATGTATGTGTGACATGACAATATTAAAGTTTCTAACTTTTTTTTTATTATTTTGCACATTGCATTAGATTGACAAATTATAAACTGTCTCAAAAATTTGAGTTTGTGGCTAAATAATAATTTAATTATTTATATATTATTTTAATATTTTCACCACATTAAGGCCATTTTATTGTACTTACATGTAGATTTTTTAATATATTTTTTTTACTTTTTTTGAGGATCAAACTTGCGACCTTTAGCACTGATACCATGATAAATTACTAATTTTTTCAAAAGTTTGACCTTATGAATAAAAAATAATTTAATCATTTATATATTATCTTAACATAGATAACATAGATGAAGAAGAAGATCACCATCCTCATCATCATCTTCAATCCTTGCACTTTCTCTTTCTTTTTCCATGGTGGTTTCTCTTTCTCTCCCTTCCCTCAGCCGAAATTAAAGCTGAGAGAGAATCAAAAGCCGCCTCTTCTTTTCACTTTTGCTTTCTTTTTCTAGGTCGAACAAGAGCTATTTGATAGAGTTTTTCTCTCAACAGCCATTGATTCATTTTCTGGTGCATTTAAAGCCCTCTGCTCTTCTTCTCTATCTAATTTTTGGGACTTACAAAAACAGAGACCTTCTCGAATCAACTCTATTACGCATTGATAGTGAATTTTTATCCATTTCTTCCAACCCTTGCCTTGGCGGCGGGTTCAATTTTCGAATTTCTGGATCATTTGTTTAATAGCTCTTCTGAATTGTCTAGTGGCTTGTTTACGTCGAGATCATGACCGATTGTAGCTCTCTGTTTTGCAATCCAAATCAAGATGAAGATAATTTACGGTTAGAAATGTCTGAATCAACTCTATTACACATTGATCGTGAATTTTTATCCATTTCTTCCGACCCTCGTTTTGGCAGCGGATTTAATTTCTGCAAACGAAGCTTTAAACTTGCGTGTGGCAGTCGAGAGTGAGCTTTATCTCGGAAAAAAAGTATAAATCTGTTTAGGATTTGAAAGATGAAATTACGATAAATGTCTTGCCAAATGGATACGCGATCACCTTCAAAAGAAGTGATCATAAGTGACTAACAGCAGTGTGCATCAGTAAGATGGGTGGTGGCTACCTACACTAGCAGGTTCAAGAGTCAGCCTATGTGGGAGATTTCATCTATCATCGAAACCGTATTGAATGATCACAATGTTGTCATAACCATGGGTGTTACAATGAAAAGTCGGCTAGAAGCGCGTCGGTTGAATGAAGGATTTGCCGATGAGAGATTTCAATTTCTTCGGCAATATGGGGAGAAGCTACTGCAATCTAACCTTCGAAGCAGAATCGACATCCTAGCCAAATTGTTGTACAACATAAGTGAAGGAGCCGTTTCTGAGTTCGAATGAATATATGTGTGTTTGTTCACATGCATGAGAGCAATAGTTGAATTTGCTCGACTAATTATATGTCTCGATGGTTGTTATCTTAAGGGTGTGTGTCCGGGTCATCTTCTGACGACAGTCGGTATTAACTCCGATGATGGAGTCCATCCTGTTGCATATGCAGTAGTGGAGTCAGAGTGCAAAGATTCATGGAGTTGATTTCTCGATCAACTAAGACAAGACCTCAAACAAACAGAAGGAGCTTGTCAATGCAATTCATGAGAAATTTGGTGATGCCGATCACAGATTTTGTCTAAGACATTGATACACAAATTTCAAAAAAAGCTTTCGTGAAGAAATATACAAAGACTTTTTGTGGAGTGCTGCACATGCCTCGATTGAAGTCGAGTTTGAAAGACACATGACAAAACTGCATCGTCATAACACGTTGGCCGCTGAATATTTATGGGTCTTCCCGAAGAAAACATGAGTAGCACATGCCTTCTCGTCGATCCCAAAATGTGATATGAGTTTGAATAAGCTAAGCGAGTCATTCAACAACGTTGGCCTTTCAGCCCAAGACAAACTCATCATTACATTGCTGGAGATGATATGAAAATTTATATCAATTCGTATTATGAAAAGACACAAGAAGATGCTTTGAAAGTGAGATATGATATGCCCGACAATAAGATGGATATTAAATCAACTGACTCGGGAGGCAAGCGATAGATCCTCCATGGGCGGTTCCGATATTTGACTGTAGGAAGGACCGGAAAGTCCCAACATCTGACCAAAAGAGGGCCCTGCCATGTGTAATACTCAAACTTTTTGAAGGAACAAGACTCTAACATCTTAATATATGTTTATGTATTAATAGTCTTGAAACTTAAGTTATTACTAATCTAAATTAATTAGAAAAGCTAATCATAGTTAAAGGATATGACACCTCCACCTTACACTTTCTCCTTAATCAATGATATAATTTGAATAAATATTAATCATAGAATATTATTAAATGTAAATTATAATTTTATATATTAAAGTAGTGAAGCAATAAGAAAGTGCCCTATGTCACCATTAGATTAGTGCCTAATCATGATTAAGGTGTAATTAGTGAATGATTAAGAGGTAATTAATGATGTGCCACAGATTAGCACATCTAGAAGCAGAAGCAAACTATTTTCTAATGAGTTTGTTGATTTTGTAGGAAGCTTGTTTTATAAAGGTTTAATCAAGAAGCCAAAGATGAAGGGCATGGTGAGCCCTAGTTGTCAAGTGGGGTTGATGCATTTCATGGGCCAACCACACTTGATGAAGGAAGAGGAGTTCAAGGGTGGCACATTAAGGTGGCCCCAAATCACC
>QAOC01017864.1:24564-78911 GCA_003255005.1 Begonia fuchsioides
TTTGGTGTTTATTGTTGTTGTGGTTTCCTTACCGAGTGGATTTTGTGCATCAAAAGCCACCCCCGTGCCAACTAGTGTTTTCCGTGTGCTAATTTTATGAAATTTGGTCTGTGAATTCCTCCTTCGTGTCTTAAAATATTTGGTCTTTCATTGTGTCCCCTATTTCTTCCATTTAGGAGTTGTGCATTCATCCTTCCACTGTCTTTCACCCGAGTGCCTGAAGTCTGACCATACTGTCAACTGATTTTCAATCTCTCATATCGTTTAATCTACCAGTGCATTTTTTCCCAAACAAATTGCAGTTTCCCTCCCTTTTCTTGAAGTTGATTTCTTCCAATTTTCACGTTTCCAGACTTCCTACATTGGGAGTTGTGCAGAGGTCTTTCCCATACCTCTATTCTGTCAAAGCTGGTTTGTCTGTTTGTGTGACAGAAAGTAGACCCGTGCCATTTTAAGTTCTACATGTGCTATCACTCTGAATTTTGGACCAAGCCCAGACCGTCCCTTAAAGTTTAAGTCCACCAAATATTAGCCCAAACACACGTGTATATTTGTGGCCTTAACAAGTTTCCTCCCCTGTTTCTGCCAACCTTCTTTGTTCTCGGCAGATTGCTAATTTTCCTTTGTCCTCTATTCTCCCGACACCTCTCCTATCCCCGAGCGTGTCAATTAAGGTTTACTAATCATTGATGAATTGATTCAGAATAGTTAATTAAGCATGTTGGTGATGATTATATCAAGATTATGCAAATTGTTTTGAGAAAATCAGACACTTTTAGAGTTTGTAATTTTACTGGAAGTTCAAGTTTTCAAATGACTTGAAACTCTTCTCATTATTTAAAATAGACATTTCAAGGAGAAGAATGACACGTGAATCTCTTCAATCCAAGAAGTATAACTTAAGTTATGACTGGTTGAAGTTTCTATTATGCAACAGTTACTCGAAAATAATGTATTCTGGATAGTTTTTGAATTAGGCATATAAAATATGTTTAGATGCTTCAAATTACTTTGATGTCTTCTGATAAATTGGAGTAGACATCTCAAGCAACAGTCAGACACCTGAATCGCATTATTTGGATTAGTCTAGCTAAAGTTACAATCGATTGAAGATCATATTATACCAAAGCGATACTTTAAAATTAATGAATTAAGTTACTTGTGTTTTCGGTTTTCAAGTGCAGCAACATATTGATCAAGTTTTTCAATAAGGCTAAGGATTTAAGGTAAGTTAATGTTGCATGTGATTGACCCTAAAGGGGACTACATTATAAAAAATTAGGATTTTATGATTTTGCAATATTCTGGATTGTTTGGGGTGTAATGCACAATACACCGACCTCAATTTATTTGAGGATATGTTTGTGTGCCTTGTTTGATGATTGATTGATTTTTGGTGTTAGAATGAAGATACATGTTTAGAATGCTTGCAATGTTTGAATTATAAATTTTATTGCATGTTAACATGTTCATGCATTTTAATTGTTCATGCATCATGGTTTTAGGAAAAATACGAAAATGATTTGCACGCATGATTTTCATGATAATATGCAACAAGTCATTGATGGAGGAGCTCGAGTTAGACTGCCTCGAGGGAGGCCAATGGTGTCTACTCTCTCCCGCGGTACCTTCAACGATCAAACCAATGAAAGAGTGAAATAAATGAAATGTACGTAAATAATTATATGTTGGGCGGAGTTTGAGTTTGGCTGTCCCAAGAGGTTGGACCAAATTGTGCATACTCTCCCCTAGACGGTATTACCCACATTAACTGGACTGTTAAGTGAAAGAAAAGAAAAGAAAAGAACGATACCGAAATTGCAATGTTTTTATAAAGCAGCATATATATAAAGGTCTCATAATTGTTTTATTATTATGGATTAACTTAGTGAGCGTTAGGCTCATTAGATAAACTTTGTAATGTAGGTGATGAGATAAATATTGTGGATTCTACTTATCATGGATAGATGCTTGAGGTGGTGAAGTACGTCCATTGCGGAAGTTTGCGGCTGTTAGTGCGATTTTGACCGGTGGGCGACCCATGTAAATGAAAATGTTTTGTTGAAAACTAATGTATAATATTATGTTTTGTTTATAACTGTTTTGTAATAACTTGGTTTTAATGTTAAAGTACAATTATATTTTGGTTACTTATTATGAATAAAATCGATTTTGATGAAGTTAAATAAAAGTCTTCCATTGTATTTTATTTCAAGGATTTCAAATTGCTAAGTTTTACCTTAAATTGTTTAATGTTAGTACATGTGTTTACAAAAAAAAAAAAAGATTTAAGCAAAGGAAAAACTGGATGTCACACCATGTCAGCATATGGAAGAGTTGGCATCTGACCAAAATCCAGTGGGTCATCCTGACGTGAAAGATCGATGTTTAGATCAAAGTTCATACGACTAACTGCTGCATCTATCCCGACGACAAATGTGTTGTCATACGCCATCAAGCCCATCCTACAAAGTTAAATATGATCGAAGGCATTTTGGGCCTACAAGGGCATCATCTCTTCATCACGAGAAATCTCTCTACATATACTCTCTATGAGCTTTGTTATCAAAACTCCGTATGAGAAGTTTTTCTTAGCCCCCTAATGAATATCTGTCATGTGACACAAAACTAAATATCTCGGGTTAAACCGAGTTCCAATATGAAGACAATATATATATAAATTTTATGAGTTACAAGCTCGCTTTGCCCGTCCCGGGGAAAAGGGGTATGAGATATCATGTTTTGCATCACTCGAACAACCACATTAGGCTCATTTGCTTTGGGCTTAGCAAAGACTCAAGTCCACTATCGGACGCATTAATCGACCTAAAAAATGCTTTGCACTCATCCATAATACAAGGTGCAGCATGACTATAGTTATAATACATCTCTCTGTCGCCATCATCTGAATCATCTACATAATTGATCATGCAATTGATGTGATCCGATGTAATTAGCACCTTTCGGCCAAACATAAACGTCCTCCCATGGCTGCTTTCCACATCGATCACAAGGTTAACATAAAAGATCTACACTAACCACTCCGTAAATGGGCTAGATAACTCAAAAAAACCAAGCAAGCCTATGTTAGCGGCCATCCGTCGAATCCACAGGCCCTCAAACGATGAACGTACAACTAGTCTAGGAGGTATCACCGTCTGCAACGTGAACCCATTGTGAAACACCCTCTCTTGCGTGGATGAGCAAAATTCTCCACGGTGTGCAGTCACCGGCTACTGCAGCACACGTGAATGGCCTATAATGTCCAACTACCATGATGATGTCTCACCATTATCAAGATGTTGTCCAATGACTCGAATACTTTCCACGACCTGCATGTATTTTCGTAAAACTATAAAAATTTAAAAAAATGAGCAAATTTAGAGTTCGTAATATTCTTGAAAATAATTATGCATGTGAGGTCAGTGCGTCCTATGAGAGGTCAGTGCGTCTGTATCTTATGTTCGAGAAGTCTAAAATTTATTTTTTAAAATTTAGGCCCGAATGAGGCTATTTACCCAAAACTCAAGCCCTTTTTGGGTTTTTTAACCCCATTTAAATTATGAGGTTCTACCTCATAAATTCACTCCTTCGTTGCTCGCTCACTTCATAGTCAGGGTTCCAACTCGTTAATCGACAATCTCGTGACTCGCCTATTTCTTTTTCTCGTCATAGTTCTTTCTTTTTTTTTCTTCCTCATATCAATATTTTCATGAAAATCATCCATCTAAATAGTTTGTAATATTCTTGAAAACGTGATGCATGAGATGATTCTGAACATGCATAATATAGATTTACTAAGCAGATAATGTTATTCTATCTCATTTCGTAAGTCACATTAGCTTAATTACTTCATAATTCTAAGGACATATACTTTTCCATTTTAACATAAAATAAATCATTGTGACATTAACATAATTGGAACATGTTATCCAAAAAACATGACATTGATAAATCAATTAGACTTAATATTTCAAAACAGATCCTCAAGCTAAATACCATCATTCTCAAGGATTTGGAGGCCAAATATCTCTCGTTCACCTATAATTTTCACTTTATTTAGTCTAAATTATCATATTATGTTTATTATTTTGTCATTCTTTATCTATTTAATTACTAAAATATATTAATTATTGTCTTGAAAATATACTTAGCTTAACTAATTAATTTATATTAGTTCATCAATCACTCACTAATTATATTTTAATCACTGTTATTCACTAATCAAATAGGAACACTTGACCGTCCATATATAAAATTATATTTATATCTAATATATTCTTTAATTAAAATTTATTTAAATAATATCATTCATTAAAGAAGAAATATAAGGTGGGGGTGATATATCTTTAAAGTATGAAGTGTAATTTCACTTACTATCATATTTATGCTAATTGTGTAAGACTAACTTTTTCATCTTTCTTTATTTAATTAATTGTCTTAATTTATCTTTAAAATATGTAACCTTTTTTTGGTATTACAACTGACCGTCCATGCTCAGTTTCGCTACTTCTTTTTTTTTTTTTCGTACATTCAAGTTTAATGCCAATTTGAGAAAAATCATGACATTCCATGAAGGCTAAAGGAAATGTTCTAAAAGAACTCCATCCATCAAATTTGCTGCATTCTCTCAAATTGTGGAAAAAGGTCTTTCTCCAGAATCTTCCTTTGAGCTACCTCAGCCTCCAGAGGCTCAAGATACAATACCAAAAGATCATATTCTGGTCATAAGCATCAATGTAGGGTCCTCAAATGGTGCAGTGACTTTAGATGGGGTCAATTACTTGGAAGACAATTGGTATGCAAGTGGTAGCATTGTAAGGTTGAGGAACTGGATATTCCTTTGTATCAAACAACTCGGTTTGTTAACTTTTTCGTACAGCATTTTGGGGCGGGAAGGCGGTAGTTATGTTGCTGATCTGGACTTTGCTGAGATTGTTTTTACCAATGGTCCAGCTGGGCTGAGAGTTTTTAATATTCTTTTACAAGAGAAAAAAGTTAGAGAACTAAAATATGCAATTATAGCTTTGTCCATTCATATTGATCCATGCTATTGTAGGTTTATTCTGTTGGTGGGAACAAGCCTCATATGATATCAGACCTTCAAACCACCATTGATGGGGAAGAGGACTTAAAATTAGTTTTGAAGGAGTGATGGGAAGTTCATAACTACGCGGAATTTCAATCAGAGTATTTCCATTCCAGCCTCTGGACTTATGATGGACGGCCAAAGAAGAGGCCATCTCCCATTGCAGCCTATATGGGACTCTCTAATTGTGTTTTTCCTTGTTAGCTAAGTTCATAGGCATATTGTTAGTATAAAGATATTAAGGTTTTGCTTTAGTAGTGATGTGCTCGGGAACCAACAACCACCAAAGGGGGCGACAACCCGGAGCCGAGCAAGACAACTAGCTAACATGTTTGTTGATTTTGCAGGTTTCACTTTTTCTTCCTTGGATCTCTTAGGAGCTCCCTCACATCATGATCAAGAACTCCCCAAGCATTGCTTACAATGAGAGTATAAAGAAGAGGAGAAGTTGGCCGAGCTACAAGATTCTCCTTGCTGAAGCCTCCCACCCGAACCGTGACCACATCCGGCTCCATGCATTAAGATGGCCGAATGCCCCATCACCATTATGGGAGAGTAGTTCCTGCAAGAAGAGTCCATAAGGAGTGCTGAATATTTGTATATGTATTTGGGGTGATAAATCTTTTAAGTATGGAAGTATGTTTTGTTGTAATCAAATTGGTTCGGTTTGAACCAATTTTGATGGGATTTTGGTTCGGTTTGGACCAACCCAAGCCCTTTTTGATGGAACTTAGGTCCAACCCTAAGTTTCTATTTATGCTTCTTTTTTTTATATGCTTGGGACGTGGTTTTAGTTGAAAGTTCCATGTGGTTGGATAGGAGGCTTGGTGGGACCCAATTCTCACCTAACTCCTACTCTAGTCACTCATTGGTCCCTAATTTAGGTTTATTTTTTTTTTATTTCTTTTGTGTAATTTGGAGGGTGTATGAAACCCTCTTCCACGTTGAATGAAAGGCAGAAAAGAGATATTGGTAAATTGAAGAAGCTTTGAAGCTCTCAAGCCCTTCCTTTTCTCACGGCATTTGGGAATCTAGGTGAGTAACATCCTTGATTCTTGTTTGTCTTGGTGTTGGTGATTAGCTAGGATCACTAAACCTTATTCCAACCTCCTTCCTCACTTGTTTAGGAACAAAAGCGAGCTTGGAAATCCCATAGCCTTCCTCCATTTGTTGTTTGCATTTGTGTTTGTCTTTGGTGTTGGTTGCTGTTTTTGGTGCTTACCCGAGTGAATTTGTGCAACAAAAGTCCAATTCGTGCCATTTCTGTTTTCCGTGAACAAAAGTCCCCAATTTTATGGCTGTGAGTTCCTCTTTCATGGCTTGAAATAACTGTTCTTTACGTTTAGCCACAGCTCCTCCCCATCAAGAGTTATGCATGCTTTTTCCACTGCCTTCTACCCGAACTCTGGCAGTTCTGTCCATCAATTTTCTATCCTGCATGTCTTCCAATCTATCCGTGCCTTTCCCCTCAAACCACTTGCAATTTCTTCCCACTTCGTTGAAGTTAAGTTTTGCCAATTTCCACCCTCCCAGACTCCCTGCATTGGAAGTTGTGCAGAAGTCTCCCCAACACCCCTACACTGTTTCTTTCAGCTTTGTCTGTTTGTGCACCTAAAATTACCTCCGTGTATTTTATTGATCCGTGTTTTTAAGCTGTAAATTTGGCCAAACTTAGCCCACTCTCAAAGGTTTAAGTCCTCCAATTTCTAGCTAAAGCCCCTGTATGCGTTTGGAGTTCTCCTTGCTCCAATCCCCTGTTGCTGCCTACATTTCTTTCTCTCGGCAGATTGTTGCCATCTCCTCTCTTCCCGACACCTCCGCATCTTGGAGCGTGTCAAGTAGGGCATGAAAGATTTTAGTGTTTCGTTGGGGGAGAGAGAGCCTTCATTAATTGCTTTCAAGGAGAGAGGGAGCCTCCATTAATTTTTTTAGTGATGATTTTGAATTAATTGTTTTTTAACCACTTAATTTTTGTCTCCAAATAGGAGATGCTAGAGCTATGAAACGAGCGAGCCCTCGGCCGGCTCGGCACTGTAGCAGTTCGAGCCCGGCTCATTTTGCTACAGTGTCGAGCCGAGCCTGGCTCGAGACAAAGCTTGAGCCCGTACTGAGCCCAGCATGTCGGCTCGCTCGAGCTGGCTCGTGAGCTCGGCAACACCGAGCCAACCGATCCGGCTCGCAAGCCAGCTTGCGAGCTGGCTCGGAATACCTGTAGTGCGGTCGACCCTTAGTGTAACCGTGATCGATACTTAATCAACATTAAAATTTTGGGTGTCGACCGCATAAGAAGGTGTCGACCACTTAATGTTACAGAATGTTTTAGGTGTCGACCACGTTTATATATGTCGACCGCAAGGTATTTATCGTTAGTGAAAGTGTCGACCGCCAATATAAAAGGGGGTATACACAAAGTGTCGACCGACGTTGTAAAAGAGTCGACCGGTAAAATGTAACGGCTAAAATTTGCATATTCAACGGAAACATCCGGTCGACCATGGAAATATTGCAGGTCGACCAGAGGTAGCTGTTATGAGAGAATTCTATAAATCGTAGGAGTTAGCCATGAATTTCTTATGCAAAACTCTCTGTTTAAATCGCTGTCAAGTCTTCGCGCTCGAAAGCCTTCTAGCTGTTGATCGTTCTACGATTCCCTTAACAATCATCAACAACTCGGTGAACGATATCAAAGTAGAATTTTTTTAAAAAATAGTTCATTGTTTGTTATGGATTCACCGCCAAAATACGTAGAATTCGAAACACTTCTGTCTTCCGATGATGAGGTGCAAGAAGTTGCACCTATGAATCCGGCATTTTCCGTAAGATTGACACACACATCTGCACAAGCATCCACGTCTGCCTCTCGACCCAAGAATCGAGGAGGGGTCGACACAAATAACTCTCGGGTATTCTTTCGGTCGACCACATGATCGAACGGTCCACACAAATAATTCTCGGGAATATATTCGGTCGACACCATGGACGAACGGTCGACACTTTCTCGATTTGAGTTGAAAATTCAGCCAAAACGTGGAGAATCCTGATGGATGGACGTGAGAGAAACATTGATTTTTGTTTAATTAAGGAGATAAGAAGGCATGGTCTGCCATTTCCTTACCAGCACGACTCTTTCTCCCTATTTTACTTTAAGTTCTCACGTCTTGGTCAAGGGGAGAGTGAGATTGAGAAAGAAAAGATATAGTGTGAGAGAAAAGAGAAAGAAAGTGAGTTACCGCTGAAGTTCAAGGTAATTTTTCTATCCTCTGAGTTTATTATAGGTTCAGTAAGGATAATATGATGGTATTGGTTGAATTGATGGATAAAAATGAAGGATTTCATGTAGATTGTTAAACAAATCAGTTGATTGTGTGCAAGCTTAGGGTTTTTGAGATTTGGTCAAATTGTAGCACGAATTTTAATTTATCTCCTTTAAAAGAGTTAAAGTAGACTCTTGGAGTGATCTATAGCCGTTTGAATCACTCAATTTGGAGCTTTGTAGGCAAAGTTATGGATGTTGCAAGTTAGTAGACGGAAATTTAGAGTGGAATTCGGACGACCGTTTTGTAAGTTAGGTCGTCCGTTTTGTAAGATTAGGTCGACCGTTCCCGATTTTAGAATGCATGCTCTTTATTTATGAACAGCGCTCGACACTTTGATTTAAGCGGTCGACCGGTTCTGGATTTAAAGCAATTCATACTCTCATTTTCTGAATTTAGTGTCTTGTAAGAAGTTACAGTAGACTCTTTAAGAAACAATTTGACACCTTAAGCATCACAAATGAATCATTATCGAGGAAGTTATAGTTATTTGAAGTTGGGATAAAAAGTTATGACTTTACGCAATAAAACAGGTTATGTTACCTGAATTCTGATCCTTGAATAATCTATATGTTTAGGTCCTCAATTGGATTAAAAGAGGCTCAAGTGGATTGATTCAAGATAGCTGCTAAGGTAAGTTAGTATTAAGATTGTTTGGCCCTTAAGTGAGATTGCATTGCAAAGATTAGGATGTATGCTTGATGTGTGCTGTATGCTTATTTTCATGTTATGTTTGATGTGATTTAAGTAATGTTTCATAGTCACATAGTCATGCATCATAGTTTTACAAAATTTCAACGAAATGATTTCATGCATTGTTTTACAACGTAGTTGGAGGTAAACGAGATATAATTGGTGGTATAGGACGCTAATTATGTTTCGTCTCCGATGAATTAAGAACTTGAATATCAGAGCAGTAAAGTAAATGGTTATTACAGGCCTGAACACTCCAAGTAGTAAGTGGGCCCAGTAGAAGTTGAAGTAGGTGGAGGGCAGTGTTCTTGAGATCTCGTAATATTTCTAAAGATAAAGAAGATACGAAACCTAAGAAACGTGAATGAAATTGTGCATTGTTTTAATAACATAGAATACTCATATATTGCATTTTATAGTTATGCTACTTACTGAGCTTTAGGCTCATAGTTTAGGCTTTGCAATGTAGGGAATGTAATGGAAGAATGAGTGCAAATGACTGATCAAGGAGTTAGAGCAGAGGTGTGTCCAAATGATACAATTATTGAGTGACGACAGACGGTGAGTGATGCATGACACAACAGATTTATATTACAAAACGTTTTGAATGTTTTGAAGATGTAATTAAAATGTATATATTATTTTGGAGTGATGGATTACAAAGGTTTTGAAAATGAATATATCTTATGTTGAACTATTTTCTTCCGTTGCAGTTTAAATTATTAAATGCTTATATATTTTAGTTTAAAGGTGGAACACAAATCGTTATTTACAAGAAATATATGTTTTTGAAATTTGGCGGTTTTCCTTTTAACTACTTTAGAAATTTAAGAAAAGAGTGTTCCACCAATGTAAATAAGTAAGTAAATAAGAATCCAGTAACGGACCGATTCTCGGGTCGCCAGCAAGTAAGTAAGTGAGTAAGTAAGTCAGTAAGAAAAGTAGCAAGCAGCGGCTCAGAAATCGGGTCATTACATGGTGGAAGTCTCTCGGCTGGTGCAATTGCCTTCTGATGTTGTGCGGGTGATGGAGCACTGGTACTAGCATCAAGCTCGTAAATCTGCTCAGAGCCTTCCACTTTATCAGCGTCGGTGTTCTTCTCCTTGGTTCTTTCTCTAGGTCTTTCTTCAGAGTCTTTCACAGTTTCCACTTCTCTGCCGTTGCGCAGCGTAATGGCTTTGCACTGTTCTTTTCCTTCTTGTTTCGGAACTTCAGTATCGCTCGGCAACATTCCCGTAGGTCTAGTATTCAAAGATAGAGCGAGCTGACCTACTTGATTCTCCTGATTCCTATGAGATGCGGCTTGATTATGAATCGCTGCATTCATATTTTGCATCATCAGCTCCAATTGTTCCATAAATTCGCTGACCTTTTGTTCGAATGTTTTGGATTGTTCGGATTGTTGTTGTGGGCGATTTACTTGAGTCGGAAAACTCTGATTATACCCTTGTTGAGGTTGGAAGTACTGATTCGGATTGCGTGGTGGCTGATTCTGGCTCCACTGATTATTTGGCTTCCAACCTTGATTGAAATTATTGCTCTGATTGTTCCCCACATAATTTACTACTTTGGGATTCGAAGGGCAGTACTCGTACGAATGATCTTCCGAGCAGAGTGAGCATGAAATACTCTTAACTTGCTGTGGGTTGGCTTGTTCATGTTCATGTTCCTGAGGGTGTTATTCAGCGTTGTCATCTGTGCTGCTAGAGCCATAACTGGATCTATGTCAAGAATTCTGGGTGTGCTGTTCGTCGATGCTCTTTTTGGTGCTGCAGCTCTCTCTGTCGGCCATTGATAATTGTTAGTCGCCATATTATCCAAAAGCTCAAACGCTTCCGCGCATGATTTAGATAAAATTGCGCCATTTGCTGCTGCATCTAAGAAAGATTGTGTCTGTCCATAAAGTCCATTATAAAAAGTTTCCAGTTGTACCCATTTGTTGATGCCATGATTCGGACATTGGCGAATTAATTCCTTGAACCTCTCACATGCTTCATATAGAGATTCAGTGTCATGTTGTCTGAAAGTCATGATCTCCCCTCTCATCTTTGCGTTCTTCACCAGTGGAAAATATTTGAGTAGAAACTTTTTGGCTAGATCTTCCCAAGAAGTGATAGAATTCGGTGGCAAAGAATTTAGCCATGCTTTTGCTCGGTCTCAGAGTGAATAAGGGAATAGCTTTAATCGGAGAACCTCCCGATTAACAGCCGTATCCTCGAACGAATCACACAAAGAAGTAAATTTCGTTATGAAAGCGTTCGGGTCTTCGGTTGCTGAACCTTTAAACGTACCGATGGTTTGCAACATTTGGAACATAATCGGCCTTAATTCACACTTTACCTCGTTGTTGACGGGTCGAAATATACGGTTGATTAAGCCGTTCCAAATCTGGAATTGCATAATCCCGAATTGGTCTTTCATGATCGGGACCTTGATTAATCGGTGGAATTTGAGCCATTGGTTCTTCTTTAGCCGCTTCTCGTTGATTTTGAATTTGGCGTCTTCTCTCACGAAGCGTTCTTTTAGGCTCGGGATCGTAGGGAATGAGCTGCACTGCCACTGCCACTTGCAGCGGTGCCTTGACAAAAGGCTGAAACATTTGCACTAGCATCAGTGCAACCACCTTACGTTTCCCCACCCCTGAAGACTTCCGCCATAAAGTGGCTTCTAAAACCTTCCTTTATCTCCAAGGAAGCTTGCCTCTAATTTGAGCAAGGGCGGAGCTACGCTTCTAAGAAAGGTTTTCTCCTCACTTCCGAGACCTACAAGGAGTACCAAGCATACATCACTGCCACCATCAATGAGCGGTGTTGGGAAAATTTTTGTGATCAATCTAGTAGCCAATTCTCTCCCTTGTGAGAGAATTTTATGGTTATTTTATCAGTGAATTGCTTAAAGAAGTTATAGTCCAGCAACAAATTGTACTTATCACACTTGAGTGCATCAAAGCCTTCTTCAAGCTTTTAGAGGCTTACGACGAAGTCTCTACCCACTTGGAGAACATTTCGCATACCTTCCTTGCCAACGTCCTGAGCATAGTGGCTCTACCAAGAACGTCTTGGCATATCACGAAGAAGGTGTGAAATGCTGATACTATTTCGTTAAGTCCTGCATCTCTCCTTCCTCTCATGGGTAACAGGTGACCCGAGAGCAAACCATCCTCCTCTTCTGCATTATGACCGACGAATCTGTAACACCCTGTAGCGTATTGTTTCTTAAACTTTGTTTTTCATCGAAAGATAATATAATTTTTTTTCGATCATGCATTTGTAAAACGTAGTAGCGAAAGACTATGAAACATATATATAATTAAAATCTTATTTGGAAGAATACATGATTTGAATGACCGTTCTAAAATACATTACTATAAAAATCCTCATGTTTGTTGCTTGGACAACATCGTTCTAATAGTCATGTAGTCACGGTCATGGAGCACTTTCTCAACTGAACATTAGCATAATCTACACCACAAAATTCATTTATGAGCCTAGAACTTAGTAAGTAAAACATGAAATGCATAGATGCTAAGATCATATGAATTTGTAAACCATTTTCTTTTCTTTTTATTCTGGGTCTTTTTTTTCTTTAATTTCTATACTTTCTTATCATTAGGGTTTTCTAGCGATGAACGAAAGATCACAAACTTGAGTCTACTTAAGGGGACAACCAACTAGATTCCAAGAGTTGAGAGATCACAAACTTGAGTCCACCTAGTGGGACAACCAACTCGAACTTCTTCCCAATGACATTTACATCACTTTCTCTTTTCTTTCTTTTATGAATGTCTTTCGTTGGTTATTCGAGCTCAACTCGAAACAATCATTTTCATATTCTGTTTTATATGAAATCTCATGCATGTAAATAGTTCGTAAATTTCTTGAAAACATAATGCATGAGATGCTCGTGAACATGCATAATATGGATGTACTAAGCATATCATTATC
Organism: Begonia fuchsioides; assembly: GCA_003255005.1. Lineage (NCBI taxonomy): Eukaryota > Viridiplantae > Streptophyta > Magnoliopsida > Cucurbitales > Begoniaceae > Begonia > Begonia fuchsioides. Next base: position 37,605 of record QAOC01017864.1, read on the forward strand.
ATGCGTAGCATAAACATAATAATTCATCACATCATAGAAAAGATCATCGTATTTTATCTCATTTTGTAAGCTACATTAGCTTAACTACTTCACAATTGCTAAGAATATATGCTTCTTCCATTTTAACATAAAACAAATCCTTGTGATATTAATACACTTGCAACATGTTATTTAAAAACATGATATTCATAAATCAATCAAACTTAACACTTCAAAACTGATCTCCGAGCTAAATCCCATCATTCAACATAATCTATATCATCATTAAACCATTCATGTAATAAGAAACAAGCATAACCTAACACTTCATGGTGTAAGCCCAAGGAGGCGAAGCACAAACATAGCATTACTTACCTTAGGTCTTTAAAAATTAAGCAACACATGATCAATGTCTTTTAATCACTTCATAACCTACAAATAAAACAACTATTCATCGTAACATGAAATATTGTTTGCCATTTTATCGCAACTTCAAAGTTATCGTAACTTATTATATACAACTTCCAAGGCCTTCATTCCAAAGCTCAAGTTTTGCCCAAAGTGTCTATTTTAACGTGGTAAAGGACTTGGGGAATGGATTAGTCTAACTTAAGTTTTTAACACAAAATTTGAAACTAGACAGATTCGATAATTTTTAAACCACTTTGATATAACATAAACAATATGCATCAATTCATCTTATCTTTCATACATATTCACACCTAAGCCATTATAACATGATTATATATCATTTTATAGAACCATTCACCATAACCTCTAAAGTTCATGCACTCAATAACTAACTATCATATCATCAATAAATTCTCTAAAAATCACAGTTATTCTTTAACTATCATATCCTTAATCACGATCAATCTATTCCATGCATAACATAAATATTATCTCATGATTTTTAGTTCAATAGATTCCTCCTGATGAGATGAACACTTCTTCTCGAGAACTTGAGGCCAAATTTTTATCCACCTTCAATTTTTATTTTCTCTATCTAAAATCCTTTCTCATTTTTTACTACTTTTCTCCCTTTTTCTCTCTACAGCCACAAAAATGCATTATCCTAAGTCATTTCTTCCCTTTGATAGATAGATTTTAGGACAATTAACATTTTAGTCCAACTCATCCTATTATGTTTACTATTTTGTCATTCTTTATCTATTTAATTGCTAAAATACCTGAATTATTGTCTTGAAAACATACTTAGCTTAACTAATTAATTTAGCATAGTACTAAGATAATCCTTAAGATTTACTTAATTAATTTGATTAACAAACCATAACTGCCCCTTATTGAATCACTAATTATACTTTAATCACATTTAGTCACTAATCAAATTAGAAATACGTAACACTTTCTTATTGCTTCTCTACTTTAAATTATAAAACCATATTTATATCTAATAATATTCTTTAATTAAGGTTTATTTAAATAATATCATTGATTAATGAGAAAATATAAGTTGTAGGAGATAGGGGTGGGAATCGGATCGGATCGATGGGTGGGCATCGGATCGGATCGGATCGGATCGGATCGATCCGATCCGATTTCTGTAAATCTGATAATTTATCGGATTATCGGATCTGATCTGATTAGCGTTGAAAACTCAAAACACCCGAATCTGAATCTGATCCGAATCCGACAGATCGGATCAGATCGGATTGGATCGGATCCGATAAATTGACAAAAAAAACTTCCCTCGATAATCCATCCAATGCAATGCAAGAGCAAACCTTCGTTAGCAAAAGTTGATTGTGAGTTCTGGAAACTGAAATTCGACAAAAGTATGCAGTGATTGAACAAGAAATCTGACAGATTAAAAAAAAATACATGCATTCAGATTAAAAAAAAAGGAAGAAATTTATACCTCGACGGAGCAGTAGAGAGATGGGGTTAGGGTCGTCGGCGTTCGGAGTTCGTTCAGGGTCGGAGACTCGGAGGCCTACGCTGAGCTGAGCGTTCGTCGACGTTAGGCGATGGAGTTAGGGTCGGAGACTCCGAATCGATCGGATGAAGATCGATCGAAGACATTCAGAGACTCGGGGTTCAGAATTTGGGTAATTAAAAATATCCCAATCTGATTTTCGGATTCAGATATTATCGGATTTCAATCCGATAAGATCCGAATCCGACAACAATTCAAAAATCAGATTGATTTTTTCATAACCTTACCGATTACTTATCCGATCCGATCGGATCGAATTGGATCGTCGGGTTGGGTCGGATTCGCCCACCCCTAGCAGGAGACATCCTTAAAGGAAAAAAGTGTAATTTTATTTACTATCATTCTTATGTTAATTGTCTAACGCTAGCTTTTTCATCTTTCCTCATTCAATTAAATATCTTAATTTATCGTAAAAGTATGTATCTTTTTTAAGGTTTTACATAATCTATTAAAAAACAAGATGATTTCAACCGAAGCTTGTTCGCAAACGCCACAAAAAAAGAAAGTCAATTTCTTTTCCCATCACTTGTGTTCCAACTTTGCATATATGCTAGAGTGCAAGTTCTAGAAAATGAAGAGGTTCTTGCATACATGTAACATCACCTCTACACTATTTCCTGAATTTCATAGGAGGACAATGGAGAACCCGACGAAGAAGACACCTTTATTCCTAATGTTGCATGTAGAGCTGCAACATCAACATCGATCAAGCTTCCAAAAGCGATTTTCAAGAATCTACAGTTCATGAAAACTCGTCTGAACACAATATGTTAGATATTTTGTAAAAGTTAGAGGTTCACCTCAGTCTACTAGAAGCACAAGCCCAACAAGTGGGCCCATATGACGAAGTGATTGAACGATCTAAATAAGGGAGCTATTTCTAAGTTTATTTTCTTGCTTTCATGTTTTTTGTGATTTCGGACCAATTTTTTTTTTTTTATTTTGGGCTTGAAAATAGACATTATTGAGTTGCAAGTTTGGGGAGGCATATATTGAAATCAAAACTTTGATGAAAATCTATGGTTCAAAGATAATCATACCGATACAATTTCATGATGACATTCATTTTCCTAACACATCTAACCTTTATAAATGTAACATGTTAGGGGCTAATAAAACTCCAAATAACCAAAGTGACAATTGTTATCTTGATCATACTAAGTGATGGGTAGATTGAATATTTTTTATACTTAGTTTAGAAACATGTTTAAAATAATTTTTTTTTGTAGAATGAAGAGATTCGTGACAACAAGTTTGCAATGTTCTTATTAACACTTTCAATCAAGGTCCATGTGGATTCTTTGTCGGTGAAATAAATTGGGATCAAGACTTAATATTATTTTTATGCAAAAGCCTAGTCGATTCTTTATTTTATCTTAGCCAAAAACCCAAAAATCAAATCTTTATTCTTTCATTCGTTTTACAATTTCATGATTGTTCTTTTAATTAGAAATTGACTTGTTCTTGTAAATCAATATTTTATTACTATGTTATGACACATGTTATTAACGATTACATTTACGTGCAACAGTCTCATTGGTATAATTATCTTGAACAAACTTATTATGCTAAATTATACATATTATCATCAACAATATAACATCTTGATGTTTCATTTATCTAATGTCATTTCCATCACTTTTGGGTCTTTTCCTTGATGACAATGTACGTGAAGTGTGGAGTTGTAAGTGCTTCACATTTATTGTTCGATAAAATGCCTGTTAGAGATCAGATCTCTTGGAATGCAATAATTTCTAGGTATAACGAGAACTGGGATTGCTTAAAAGAATTTTTTTTTTTGCACAATGCGCTAGTTTTGCATCGATCCCGATTTGACGACAATGTCTAGTGTAACTTCTGCTTGTGGACAGCTTGGCGATGAAAAATTAGGAAGGAAAGTGCATGGATTTGTTAGTAGTACAAGCTTCGAGGTTGAAGTCTCGATAAATAATTCATTATTTCAAATGAATTCTAGTGTAGGGCTTTTGGAAGAAGCGGAAAAATGGTTTCAACGACGGAATGCAAAGACGTGGTTTCGTGGACGACGATGTTATCTGATTATAGAATAATCATCTTCCTCATAAAGCTTTGGAGACTTACAAAAAGATGGAATTGGAGAATATTATGCTCGATGAGATTGCTTTAGCCAGTGCTCTTTCTGCTTGCGCCTCTTAGGGAATTTAGACAAGGGTGCGAACTTCACGTGCTAGCTAACGAGACAAGGCTCATTTCATGCCTTATAGTTTCGTACACACTTATCGATATGTATTCTAGATGTCAATGGATTGACAAAGCCGTAGAGGTATTCCATCGCATTCCCGACAAAAAATGTTGTTTCTTGGACTTCAATAACACTCGGGATTCGTATAAATAATCATAGCTTCGAGGCTTTATTGTTTTTTAGACAAATGAAAGAAATTGGATATTCTCGTTACTGTTCTATACGCATACGCTAAGAAGTTCATGCATATGCCTAGAGAACGAGAGTCGGCTATGATGATTTTCTACCGAATGCATTATGAACTTGTGCGTTAGGTGTGGAAAGCTCGAAACCCGTTTAATTCTCGAGAAAAAGACGTGAAATCGTGGAATATCATGCTCACAAGCTACGCCGAAAGAGGTGAAGGTCATCTCGCATCGAATTATTCTGCGAAATGATCGATATAAAGGTAAAACCGGATAAACGATGAAGGGCTCGATTATTTCAAAACGATAAAGCAAAAATATCATATCACCCCATAAATCGACTATCTTATGACTCACACCTCTTTTTAATGTTTGAGTTCACCTTCATAAAAGACTTATTTACCCTTGAAAATCACGTACGAAATTAATCTGGAGGCGAGAAAAATATTTGCCCGCGTTTTCGAAGAAATGTTGTTATTTTGAGAGACCTTAAGTTTGTTCTACCATTATACCCCCAAAAATGGGTGTTTCGCTGAACTTCAATCTCCGCCCGAGGAGCAGGGCTGGTCGAAACTGAGGATAGCAGAAGCCGATTGGTCCTCCATTTTCATCTTCTAAAGCAGGTTTCTGCATCCATTCCTTCTTCTTCTTCTTCCGTTTTCGACTGGTTTCTGCATCCATTCCTTCTTCTTCTTCTTCTTCTTCCGTTTTCGACTGCCCGTACCCGTGATTCTTGGGAGCCTCAAGTCCAGAAGTGGACAGAATTGCCATGATTGGCCTCCGCTGCTGCCGTCGATTTTTGTGGGAAATTCCAATTTTGTGACAACAATTGGCCCTATTGTGAGTTTTTGGTTTTTGTTCGCCAGGATTTGAAGGTTGAGTCTTGAGTTGTATTTATTCAGACATTATAGTTCTATATTTAAACAATCTGGAATGTGCAATTGACTCAGGCGGAAAGTAAGGATAGTTGTATTTATATATATTTTTTAATTTTCCGTCATTATCACTTTCGTTGATTGCAGTATGTTCCCAATAGAAAAGCTGCAAATTCGGTCGGGTTACTCAATGGATATGCTGTTTTGGGCCGGATTAATTTGAATTGTGCTATACCTTGTTGAAATCTTTGGGACGAGAAGATGGAAAACGGTTTTGACGGGAAAATACTGTCTGAGAAGTTCTCTGCTTTAGCCGTCAGTACTGTTACAAGTGGGCAATCCCACTCCATTAGCAACTCTAACTCGAACTTCAACTTTGGAAACGATGACAGCAGTGTGTTTCAGGTCATAAAAGCTGTTGAAGCTGCCGAAGCTACTATCAAGCAACAGGTTCTCTTTTGATTTATTGTTTCTTTAATTGTATTAGTTTTCTTATTCGATTTCTGCCTAAGGCGCTGATTGATATAATTTAGCTTCTATTTCAAAATTAAAATAATTTTGATAAAACTTATTTAAGCTCTTTAAATCTACTATCTTCTTTGGCAAATGTCTTAAACTTTCGAGTGATGTGAAAATTAGAATGGGAACGTCTATATACATTGTTTTAAACAAAATAGACCCTGAATTTGTGAGGGAAGTAGAATTTAGTTAAAAGAGTCGTTAAGTTAGTCACTTGAGCTGCATGTGCCTCTATATGTTATTCTTGTTCTTTTTCTCTTAGGTTCATCCCAATAACTTGGATCATTGCAAAAACTTGGACATTCCTCTCCGATTTCACTTTTAATGTAGATCAGTTTTGTTTTTTTTTTCTGGAGAGACATTCAAATTCACTGTTTAAGAACTTATAATTACTAAGTAATAAACAGAGAGATTGGATATGTTGCTTTCATCAAAAAACAATTTTGATCTGCCTTGATTTACCTTGTATTCAACTACTTCAGTAAACCATGTGGGAATTATTCTTTAGGTTCAATTTTGCTTTTCCAAAAGCAAAAGTGCCAATTGTCAAACATATTGATTGGTCAACTAATCAAGTGGTGTTACCCTAAGCAATGACCAACCAAAAGAAGTACAACATTCTTGGCTAGGAGGCTTGTTACTCATTGTTCTCATCCTTTGATAATAGTGGTATCTAATGAGAGTGAGAGACTGACTTAAAAATTTTTCTAACAGTTGAAAGTTTACGTTTTGTTGAAAAACGTTCAAGGTCTTTGTTAAGAACTTCCGATATAAATTTAGGTTAATTATGCTTTTTGTTGAAATATGAGTGTCTATATCTGTATTTGAAAGTTTATAATATTGTTACCAGCTACCCCTAATCTTTTCCTAGAGTTACTCTCACTGTCACCCACTAATCTTTACATAAAAACTTTACAAGTCATATTATGTTATTTTTCTTCATCAACATTATCATTAATCTAGTATTTGCAATAAACATTATCATTTTTTTTTAATTTAAGAAAGTTTTGGATATAGTAATTATAATTTCTATACTATTTTATTATCATGGTGGTGTAAACTATGAGATCCGTTGGTAGGCCATAATTCAAACAAGCTTTTCTTTCTTAGGGGCGAGCCTATTTGACATTCCTTAGTGTTTTGCTCATGGAAAAAGAAGGCATTTACTTTGACAAGATACCAGATTAATTCTCTATACAACTAAGTGAAATGCTGAGTCCTTTGCAAATAGAATAGTTTTAAATATTTCCAAGTCATGAGTTTGATCTTGTGATAATTTGAGGAAACCATGTGTAGACATGTCTACATAAAACTAGTTTTTGGGCTATTATTTTTGTTAAACTTAGGTTTTTTTATCTGGACACGTGATTCAAAATTTTTCAAGGAACTATATATCTTTTGGTTTTTTGAATACCTCTTTGGAAAACAACTATTGTCTCCCGATGTTGTATAGTTCTTTTATTCTCGTGGAGGGAAAATGATATTTATATTTATATATATATATGTGTGTGTGTGTGTGTGTGTCATGCTATCAACAAGTATTAGATCTGGTTCTTAAGAACACTACTTAGTCCCTCTTTAGTAGGGATGTCTTGTGGCAATACATGAGAAGTTTGTTTCTTCCTCTGTTAAAAGGCTTTTCGAAAATTTTTGTTGTTCTTCATTGTATAATACTATCTTCTACAGAAGAGATGGTACATGCACATAATGGTTCTTTTAAACTACTTTAAGTAGTTTGACGAGTAGAGTAATAAATTGAGCAGAATAAAGAATATTGATGTCCACAAATATATTTTCATCTGACCTCAAAGTCAAATCAGACATTATTTTTTTTTATTTCAGTCCTAAGCAGGATTGTTGTATCGACAAAATTTTCTCTTTAGAAAATGAACTATCTAGAAAATCCTGTCTTTGACCCTGGGATTACTTGCCAATAGAAACACAATTAGTTGCTGCCAAATTTCTCATGCTTGAATAATCAACTCAAGTATGGAAAGCTACATCCGATTGAGTGATTTATGCTATTGTTGATTGATTTCCAATGGTATCGTAATTAATTTTTCTAGTTATTTACAACAACTAACTTTCTGAATAATGGATTATTGTGATGTGCTCAAAAGTTCTAACAATTATTTTTGAAGATTATATATTTACTTGTCAAATTATTACAACTTTTGTTACTCTTACTTTTTTAGATGAGTTGCACCTGTTAGGGAACTTGTATAAAAGTCAACTTTGGTTTGCAAATCTCTTTGGCGAACTTGATGTTAACATGACACTTCTTAGGTTGAGGAAACTAATCGTTTGAGGACTGAGCTGCATAAAGCGACTCAAGAGCTTGAAAAATATGTAAGTTATCCCTCCCTATTGTGGCTTTCGAGATTGGTTTTTCTTTCTTTGCCTGAATTATGTTTACCTTTACCCTATGTATCAACCCACTCTACCAATTCTTATTGGCTTTTAATAAATATAGAGGTATAATCGTTATGCATAACCTTGCCTATTTGGGTTTCAAGAATGCTGAATATGTTTATATCTACAGAAACTTAGCGAATCAATTATTAAAAGGTCTCAATTAGCCAATGAATGGAATGGGAGTGACAACCTTGAATCTTATGGAGCTCATCAATCACCTGTCATTATAATAAAAGACAAAGAGGGGGTTGAGGAAGTTGGTACCAACATACCATTTTTTTATAATGATCCCGAGGCAAGAAATGACAATGCTATGTCAAATAATGTAGAACCTCTCTCTGAAAGTAGCAACTTAAATGGGACACCAGTTAAAGTATCTGGAACGCTACCTCTTGCTGATAATGCTGGCTTCTCTCAGTTTTCTTCCCCGTCTACAACATCTCTATCTCCAAGCAGGTTGTCTCAACAAGATTCTCTTGTGGCGCTGACGACAATTTTTTGGCATTTTTATTTAGACTATTATTATCTTCTAAATGATTTTATGCTGGTTATGGTTTGAGACAATTGATAACATGTTTCTCAGGCATCAACAATGGCACAATTCACGAATCAATGTTACTGGGCGTGGGCTGATGCCAGTTGCAGAAGTAAATAACTCTAACTTATGGAAACAGGTATTTCTTTAGTGTCTTAGCAGAGTTCAATTTATTTAATTGTGTCTGTTTAATGCTTGGTTTTTATAAACTATGGTTTTGTTCCTATAGGATCTCATTGTAAAAATTCAGGAACTCGAAGAAGAAATTATGCTATTGCGGAAACATCTTGCAGATCATTCTGTCAAGGTTAGAAATACAACGATTAAAAAAAAGTCCAGCAATTTTGGGACTTAACTTTATATTTGTTTTCCCTTCTGTGGTAATTGTTTTCTATTGCGTAGAAACTGATAATATGCATGTCACTAACTAGGAAGCACAAGTACTCAATGAAAAATATGTCCTAGAAAAGAGGATTGCCAATATGCGTTTGGTGAGCAAAAGTCATGCAGATTGATTTTCAATTTTCTCCTTTGAGCAGATATATTTGATTTTTTTATCTTGTTTGGAAGAATGATTTATCTCTTGCTGGTATTCTTGTTATGCAGGCCTTTGATCAGCAACAACAAGACCTTGTGGATGCTGCTTCTAAAGCTCTTTCTTATAGACAAGATATAATGGAAGAAAATATACATCTTACTTATGCCTTGCAGGTTTTCTCTTTCCTTTGTATTTCACTTTTAAATGTATCCCAAGTATCCAGTAAAGATATTCTGTCTGTCGGGGACTTGTTCATTTGAGTTTTAATTATTTACACTCAAGGAGTCTTATTGGTTATCATTTGATTCTTACAGGATGCACAACAAGAGAGATCAACATTCATTTCATATTTACTTACACTTCTTGCTGAGTATTCACTCCAGCCTCCAGTTCCTGATGCTCAATCTATTGTTAGCAATGTTAAGGTCAAACTTCAATTGTTTTTGTAAATTTATTATTAATACTGATTCTGTTATAGTGAAAAAAGAAGCAGATGCAAAATTATCCTGCTTTGTAAGAATGTGGCTGAAGACCGTCTCATTTTCCTTGAAATCATTAGTTGGAAAGAAAGAGTCACTGAAAGTAGTCACAAATGTTGTGCTACAATAGTCACTGCAAAATTGAAAAGTTCGCAAAACACAGTTGGGCAGGTTTTTCGATTGTCATACCTGCTAATGAATTTTAATTTGGATCGAGGGGCTTGTAGAAAATTTTCTGCTAATATTATGTTTTCAAATCTGATGCCAACCTGTCTTTTTGAATCATTTGTTTCTAGGAAAGGAAAAACCTATTTATAGCCAAACTTGATCATAAGTTTGAACAATTTTATCCTTTCTAAATTAGGGATTTTTACTCACCATAATGAAAGTCCCATGTGTTGTATAGACATAATGAAAATTGTCATATGTCCAACTTAATGAATGCGGCATCATTAAGTAAAGCTCTTTAAGTTAGGAGAAAAAATAGTATTAAGTTAAAGATATTTCTTCACATGCTTCTCAGAGAGATTTCTGTGCGGAACAATGACATTATGTGGTTTACGCTGTCTTCAGATCTGTTTCTTATGTTATAAGATACTGTTCATGATCTGTGGACATTTTTTTTCTGCATGACTTTATTACCCCCATAATCATAATGAACGGAATAAGGAAAACTAATTCATATCCATCAAAGGAAAGAATCAGTGTATCAACTTTTGCCAACGGCAGAGGAAGTCTCTTCCTCTACCTTGCACAGTGAACTCTCGAGCTAGAGCTCTCCACACTGCACAAAAACTACACACACCCCGCCTTTCCACTTCCTTCCCTTTAATAACCATACTTTCTCCTCTAACAAATTTCCCTTTAGAATATTCTTTACCCTAACAAACAATTTTTCTTTCTGAAGTGTAGGTAATATCCCCTTTCAATTTTCTCTCTTTTTACGTCTGTATACCATAACCGTTGCGGAGGTGTATGACTTCATGAATTTTGCAAAGTTTAGTTATTTTGTATGATATCATGTACTCAACTGTTTTTTGGCAATGGAAAATACTTATTACTGAAGATGATTTTTTTTCTCCATAAATGATGTATGAACATGCTTAGAATATTTGAACAACTTCTGTATCTCATTTCTGAAGTTAACTGTTGTTTATTTGTTCTTGTAGGTTCTCTTCAAACATTTGCAGGAAAAACTTCTTCTCACTGAGGTAATTTTACTTGTATTCCTGAGATATCGTACTAGCTTAGTAAAATACAGATAATTAAAATGTTGCTAGTCTGACTATTTCTAAATTATCATCTTGCCTCAAATACATTGTTTCATATCCCTAATTATGAAGAAACTTATTCACGACTTATGGATGGAAGTTTACCCCCAAAAATTATGAACCAAATTCATTTTCTTTTACCATCTTCCATAAACTGGTGTTAAAATATTTATCATTCTTATTTGTTGATAGAAGTACTTGTTGATAAAAGTACTGAAACTTGGATCATGCAACCCCTTTGTAATTTGTATAGATGCTGATTTATTGAGAAACAGAGTAGAGGGACGTGCATATGATTCCATGTCTTTGATTAAGTGCTAATCTATTTCAACATTTTTGGTTATGGTCTACCTAATAAACACAATACTTATTGTTGGGGAAAAATATCGATATGGGACTTATGGTTTCAATTTGTTGTCCCTTTAAAATAATCCAATCCCTTTATGTGCCCGATTTCAAGTAGCTCAAAATCAGCATCAGTACTTGATCTTGACACAGCTGCTGAGGGTTTGTTTTCCCTGTATTTACTTGGTGACCTCTAATGTGTAAGAGCCTGAGATAGATCTCCAGGTCATTGCCAATGCTTCTGAAATTGGCACACAAGTGTCCCCATATCGCTAAATGACCATTCTTGGCAAGATAAATCCCTCTTACAAGGGGTGGTACCTAAGATCGTTAGCCCATATAGCTCTGTGAATAAAAGGACTCTGGGGATGTTAGGATAAAGACTAAAAGCATTGTAGGGATGTTTGGATTAGTACAGAAGAGATAGATCAAACTTTCTTTCTCTATCCACAAGAGCTAGTTTGGCAATTGTTGTATGGTCATGATTTGATTAGCATATGTTTACTTAAATTTGCAACCAATTATTCCAATGTCTTATGAAGATAAAAAACCAATCTCGTTGGTATATAAAGCTGCTCTTGGATGTTGCGACCACAGTCACACGAGTATCAAAAAGTCAAGAAACCTTTGACCTCTAATTTTTTGCGAGAAGAGATAAAAAGAAACCAATTGCAGGATCATTCACCTTAAAAGGGTAGTAGGAAAGATAGAGTAATAGTTCCCTATATCTTTGTGCATTTGGACATTTAGTAGGGCTGGTTGAATACAATCTGATGTTCACTATTTCTTTGAGGTGGTAAACCTTGTGCCATCTCCTGGACATCTTCAAATTGTTTTAACAATTACTCTGCTGCATCTGAAGTTACTGCCTGCGTTTTGGTATATCTTTCCTTGCATTGCTCCAAAATCAAACATCAGACTCGGACGACCATGCTGAATTGCCCTTTCTGTTGCTTTCAAAGATTTTTGTTCTTCCAAACCCAGGTCTCCTGTAATAGCTACGGTCTCCCTTAGTGATAAAATTTACAAGTTTAATGATAAATTTTATAATAATCGATGTTGTAGCATTCTTAGTAAAAACATACATAAATATTTAATTTCTACTCAAATTTTGAGCAATCATTATACATAAAATCTTGTGTTATTTAGTCTTTTTTTCTAGACTTAATAGGTAACATATGAAATTGTGGATATTTCCACGATCAGAATACACCATCTCTTCCTCAGTGTTTTTTCCCTCTTAATGATTTTTCCCTTTCAAGTACATGGTGTTGTCAATTCCACAATAGAATTGGGAGAGAACTTCACTTCACCTCTTATTTTATCTGTTTCACAAAGTATGTCCTCATTTGCTACTTCTTCAGCACCTTCACTTGTAAAATCAATGCTTGCAACATCTTTTTTTCACACCACTGGCCAATAAAGTATTTCTCATCACATATGTGATATAGTCCTTTCTCTCTCCGTCGAAATTCAGCATGTCCCAATATTCTTCTGGGATCTCATTTTTGGTTGGTGCCATAGTTGACTCATGTGACTGTTTCTTGCTACTTCTTGCTCAGGAGCAGGTAATGGTTTTGTTGGATAATTCATTGCCATGCTTGTTCGCATGAAACCAAGTCCTTTTCTTTTCTTATCTTATCTAAATAACAAAATACAATCCTTTGCATTTTTGGAAGCTTCAATGAAATCCCTTAAACCACCAGGTCGCATCAGTTTCGCATCTCCTTTTATCTTATTTTGTAATCAATTAAAGAATGCTCTTACTAGTACGTCTTTTGGAATGTACATCAAAGTGGAAGCAATAATTTAAAATGAGAGTTTGATACTTCTCTACAAGCCTCCTCTGTTAAACGTCATCAGTTTATCTAAATTTATACCATTTTTGGAATCTTTTAATCTATCCATTATCATTCTCAATTCCTCACGTTAATGAAATGGATTGATTCTTCCATGACATTAAGTAAGGTTCTTCATGGCACACGGCAACAAGATCATTGGTAGCTTGCAACTATGGAACCTTCGGCTATCAATGTCTTTCAAATTATCAGAAATGAGTTCTGCTTTCTTGTGATTACTCTATCAGTCACGTTTATGTCTTTGTTGATCTTTTGCTTCATTCTTTCCATTTGGTCTTTTAGATAGTGCAACTTCAGGTTATTCTTCAAGATCGGTAATCCTGAAAATCTGAAGAGCACTTATTTGATTTTTGAGTAATTGGTCTGATCTACTGCAAAATCAATTTTAGAATTCTTATTTAGAATCAATACATTCCAGGTATTCCAAAAGGCCTATCCTCCCCTCATTTATGTCCTAAATTTCTGATACATTTTCCATCTTTTCTTTTACTTGTATATTTTTCTTCGTACTCAACTACTCAGTTCAACTAAGTTCTGCTCCACCACTCTAATTGAGTCGACAGTTTGAGGAATGGTTCTGTTGAGATGGAAGAGTTAGTTGATTGGGCTTACATGAAAATGACACGAACAATTATGAACATTTTCATCAATGAAGTAGGGATGAAACGAGTACTTTTTGGGTCTGGTATTTTCCGAAGCTTGTAGTAAGGATTCACTAAGCAACAAAATAATACGATTTCACCTGAACCATTAATTATGTCCCTAATTTTGTTAAAATTTATTTTGAAAAAATCAAATAAACGTACAATTAGGACATGGTATTACTTGTGAGCTCATGCCTGTTATATTATTCAAATAGTGATGTCAGTAATATTAAAAAAAGAAATCAAGAGAAATTGTTTTTATTTTCAAAAGTCTAATACATTTGTTTGTAAATCAAGTTTGACATAAAATTTATTCATTACTACAAGAAACAAAATATTATAAGAAATTATTTTGTAAACGACATCAGGGAAAGACATTCCCCCTTAAAGGGTTTCACGAATTCATAGAAGTGATATGATCAATGCAAAAACTAATCAAACACGTGTCATATTCCCCTATAAAGGGAGTTCAAAGAATTTGATAGACTACTTGCCTCTTTCCTTGATGTCAAACCTTTACAAATTTTTGCCGAAGGTTTTATCCTCTTTGAACTTTTGAAAAATATGCTATTTTATAGATAATCCTTATGGGTTGCTAATAAAAGTGTTGAGGATTATGAACAAAACAAGAAGAAATGTTTGGTCGTTACTATTGTTGATTAGGGATTCATCGTTTTTGTTATAAGAATAAAAGACGTCAAATATTAGTGGACTAAGAGGTTACGCTGGTGCTTCTTGTTATCACTCTTCTCTATAAGATGAAGAGGTAATTTTAAGCAACCAAATGAATTGGATAAGGAGATTTTTTTTTCGCTGATTTTATTCATTCTTATAGGTTTTCTTTGGAAAGATCTATATTGAGCCTAAGACTCAACCTGATAGCGAAATTCAAATGTGATGTTGTTCATATATCTAATGTTCAATTTGCTAACAAAACTGTTAATTTTCTACTTAGGATGATTTTAGCCTCCAAAATTCAATGGATGGGGTCAAAAGTCTTACTTGGTCTTAAGCAGATCCTTTATGAAAGTGATTTCATAGGAATCGAAGTTGTCGAAACCAATCTCGACAAATTTTCCACTGACTAATTGCAGAAAAGAATGTTGACCTCTTTCCCATATAGGTCTTTGTTGATGATAATTCTATTTCCTGAAATTTTAGGATCTAGTTTTACAAAAAAAAGTGAGTAAACACCTAGATTGAATATTTCAAGGGTATGAACAACACCTAGAATATTCTTACTAATTTGTTTCATGTTTTAATTGACAATTTTGACTAGCTATATCATCTTCTTGGTCACAGTCAAAGCTGAAGGAGTCACAATATCAATTGACACCCTGGCGCTCCAATTTGAACCAGTCAAATTTTTCTCGACAATCACTGAATCAATCTATTGGTGCAGCATTAACTACACCAGTATGCTCTTGTTCTATTGTTTCTTCTTTAGCAATTTAAATCTCTACTTGATTTTGCAATTGCTTTGTCAGGAAAAGAATGGGCTTGAACTTGTTCCTCAACCATCATATTCAAATCAGAAGATTCCAATTTCTTTTTCTGAAACTCAAACAACATTGGATTGGGGCCTACAAAGTCATCATCAAATTGGATCAGATGGTGGTGGGATTGGGAACAATGTTGAACCAGCTGACCTAAGGAGGTATCAGCCTCTGGCAAGTAGGTGAGCCTGGTCAAATTGAGACTGCTACTATAAACTGAATAGACTATTTTCTTGCTATTTTATGACGACCAGTTATTATCCAGAACCGATTGCTGCATTTCAATGTGAAAATTCTGAACCCTAACATTATAGTAACTTGTTTTGATATGATTTCAGTCCAGCAATTTGGTTTTCTTGATTCGGTTCTGTTTGCTTTAATCACACTTTTTATTTATTTGTTGACCTTTTCACCGTATCTTTCTCTGTGTCTTTTAATTTGAAACTAGTATAACCTTTAAGCTAAGGAGAGTTTTATGAATTGTGATATAGATGTGGCAATGTGAATTAATTTTTTTTTTTGTTTTTGAAAAAATATTTATTTGGTAATCAGATTGTAGTTAAGTAAAAATGTCTCTTCTATGTTCTTTCCACCGCAAAGTAACTTTTTATGTGATCAGTTGAATAGTTCTTCAATTGTTTATATTTTGAATTTGCTGTCCTTTTAATAATTTGATGAAGTGAGTTGTACTCGTAAATGATAAAACATGATCTTATAGAGCCTAAACAAGGGGACTTGGATCATAACATGCGATCCAAGAGTCTCAATTCTCTATTTCCAACTGAAAATTAAAATTTAGATTCAATGCACAACCTTCTACGTGCCATGATGTTCATCCCATTTTCCCCCAACAACCACCTTCTTATGGTTTTGGGTTATTTGCGCCGTGGAGTCATCAAGAGTACCCCTTCCAATATGAGCCAAAAATGTTCCCCATATGCATCAAAATGCTCTATCCCTTTTGTAGGACTTCTTTAAATGACCCCCTATTTTCTTGAGCATCTCATTGTTCCTACGATAGATAGAAGTGAACTTTCTTTACCCTATTTATTTGCAAGCCTTCCTTCATTTGATCAAAAAGTTCTTATTTCTTGGGTTTCTTTGAATTTACATGTTCGAAACTAAGGCGTATAAGATCCCTAACAAGATCTTTCGATACTTTAAATGTTTTTAGGAACAAATTAGGATTGAAGACCTGGAGTAGGATTTCTACGTTGATACTTCAATTGTTTTTTAGGAATGAATTAGGATTGAAGACCTGGTGCAGGATTCCTATATCTGTTAAATAATTTGTCATTTTTACATGATTAGAGTATGGTAAATATTCCTTAGCAATTTATAATGAAATTCCTTAGATTGATTGAGTTACATAACTCTATGCCTTGTTACATCTTCCAAAGATCATTGTGTGTGCGCGATTGAGCTTAATATAGGAAAATAATGGGTTGATTTTACCACAAAAAAACATTAAATACATAAAGGTGCATCCCCATCCACTTGTCCTCCTAAAAGTGGAACAAGCCTCCTTCCCTCCCTTTAAATCCAATTCATAAGATAAAAAAACAAGTAACAATCTTGTTCAATAATAGCTTCTCATCGTTGAGTATATTTTCTCATCTTTTTTTTTCTAATACTAGATGGACGATGGTGGTGAGGTTATTGTTAGAATTCTCACCTGGAGAAGTAAGTATTTTTTTGCGAATTTAGAAAATATTGTATCTACTGTAATAGATTGGATTGCTTGGTATTGGTACTTAAGCATGTTTAATGTGACCATATATATTTAGATATTATTGTATGTAGCTTATTTTGTTTTGATAATGATTAATTTAATTGTAGGTGTTGCATTTCGATTCATTTTCTTGTTTGAATAGAAAAAAGTTGAGTTATGGAAAGAAGTTTCAAAATCCCTCCAACTTAAAAAGACTTGAGGCAACATTAGGATAAGCTTTGCCCCATATATATTGTTGTATTTAGCTTATTTTTTCATTGATAATGATTAATTTAATTGTTTGTGTTACATTTCGATTGATTTTCTTATTAGAATAGGAAAAAACTTTTGAGTTATGGAAAGAAGTTTTAGAAGAGATATTCACTTCAGTGAAATTCCTCCAATATAAAAAGACTTGAGGATAAGCGTTTCCCCATCTAAGGGCAAAAAAATAATAATTATCTCTTTCCCATGCATTAATGCAGTGAATGAAATGTTTATCCTAAGTTATATTCTTTATGTCTAACCATAAAGAGAAAATATTGATATAAGCTTTTCCATTCGTAACAAGGCTGAGTTAAAATTTTCTTATGGGACGAATATATTTTTTCTTCTTCTCATTCTGCTCCACTGTTTGCTAGGCATGTTCCCTATGATCTTGCTGCAATGCCTACTACCCAGGGTACTGAACACAGCATGCATTATACAGATGCAGCATCAAATAAACAGGTCACTTTTTGTGAACCTCTCAGTAATAGTGAGATGGATGATTCAGATGCTGAGGTTGGCCAGAACGATAAAGAACCTACTGCCAATTGGAGTGCAGGAAACTCTCCTTTTTCCACTGGACTTGACGATCCAAGCTCCTCTTATTCTCCATATCTACCTCCAGTCCTTGAAGAACCTTCATCTTCATTTTCCGAAGGTTCAAGCTCTATCCAGATCATATGGAGGACCAATTTTTCCGTGGATTCATGAGTGGTTTTGAATGCAGCTGCAGATGATGATCCATTACCTGCAATAGAGGGCCTTCAAATTTCGGGAGAAGCTTTCCCTGGTCAAAAACTTGAGGCAAGTGGATACTCGATCAATGGAACTACGAGCTGCAATTTTGAGGTCCATTATTTAACTCCTTAACTATGAATGTTTCATCATAGATATTTCACACGGACTCTTGTTGATCTTTTAATAATTGTTTTGTCGACAAATAGTGGGTACGCCATTTGGAAGATGGATCTGTCAAGTATATTGAAGGTACTGGATCTTTTCTTTACTTCTAGATTATTTTTTCTTCTTGATTTTGAAATTTTGACCTTAATTAGATTAAGATTATAGGAGCCAAGCAACCAAACTATATTGTTACTGCTGATGACGTTAACACTATACTTGCTATTGAGGTCCAACCTCTCGATAACAGGAAGCGCAAGGTATAAAACTGTCCTATATGACATACAAAAACAAAATTTCAAGTGCTATTTCTTGTATTTCCAGTATTAACTTTATGTACCCACATTATTCCCTCTATTTTCCTAAGGATCTCACGAGCCAGTTTCCTCATTTGTTTTTGGATAAGAAACAAAAATCTTGAGTAAGTATGAATGACGAGGTTCTGCAAGAATAATTACACTTTAATTCATGGTTATCATCTTCCAGTTGACAACAATCAAAGTGAACGAGCAATACTAAAATACTTCAGAGATTCCATTTTTTTGCCTTTTCTATCTGAAAGGACATGCCAGATCTTAAGTTGTCTTTCCTGGAGAATTTCTTCTCCTTCTTTTCATACATTGATGTCATCAATCCAAGTTTTTTCCTTCTAAAACAGAAAGAAGTCTGAACTATCTAACCAGAGAAAAACCTGTCTTCTCCCTCAAACTATCAGTATAGTTTCTGTAGCTTCATTTGATTCTTATGGTCGTAAAAATGGTTTGTGAAGCAACCATTATTTGAAATCTACATGTCATGTAAGTGAATGTTCAAGCTTCCCAATTCATTTAATTCTTAGTACAGGGGAACATAACTTACCTGACACAGTTTTAGGCAATTCACTTCTTTTATGCTAGTTTGACTACATCTCCGGTGCAGCAATGAACTTGGGCATCAAAAGTTTTTACCTATTGTACTGGCCTTCTAATGGTGATTATCTTTTCTTACTTCAGGGAGAGGTTGTAAGGGTTTTTGCCAATGAGAGTAAAAAGATCGCTTGTGGTGAGTCATCGATTGTGATCCTGTGATTCCTTTTTTCCAGCAATTCTGTACTTATTGTTAAAGTCTACGTATCAGTTACTTTTGTTTTGTTGCTTATGATATGGGACATGACTAGTGAACAATTATGTCACGATAATTATGCAGTGAATTCAAATGAATAATTCTCGTAATTTTTTCCATAACAGCTTAAATTTACGCATTATTTCTAGAACTGCTATAGGAACTAGACTAATGTATTTTCATTAATTCTATAAATGTATAGGATTCAGCATAATTCATGGATGTTAGTTTTTGTAATATAAATATGACAATAAAATGTATAAATAATACAGGTAATTCTCATATTAACATATCGCGAGCTTGTGAGGAACTTGTCATATATAATGTTGAGGTGTGATCACAAGTTGAATAGTTCTATTACGCAATCATACCATCTGTTGAAAAATGTAGTTATGAGGAAACTAATTTTTTCTTTATTTTGTATTTAGTTCTATTCTCAATTATTTCAGTCATAGTTGTCACCCTTATAGTCCCTTTATTGTGGATGAGTGACTAGTGAGTTTGTTTCCTTATTGGTTTGGTTAATTGAGTCAATAAAATTTTAACTGTCTTGGAATTTTCACTTCGGAAACCTACTATTGCCTTCCTGTTCCTATTATCACACAACTACTTTATAATTTTTGTAGGTGCAAGATATTGTTCTTTTTAATATTCCTAGTGTCAATTGAAAGAGGAGTCTTCTTACTGTTTATACTCTCAACGTGTTTTGCAATTGTTTTCACTCTTTCCAGATTCCTCAATGCACAACTTCATACAGAAAACTCTCATCAGTGGTTTTATTTCATTTGATGTATCATTATCGGTATGTTTTTCATGAGAATTTCTTATATCAATGCATCTTTGGCTTTATAACAAAATGAGGGCCTATTTTAGAAGTTTCAGATTTTGTAAAATTTTATGATTATTACATTATATTTGCATCTTAATGTTTAATATTCTGTTATAGACTGGATATCTTAATTTTTGGGAACCAGCTACACTGACCATCAAGAGGGAAGGTTACAGCATAAAATGTGAAAGGCCTGATGGTGTTGACATGACAGAAAAGTTTTCATCGGTCATTAGTGTAAGATTTCTATCATTGCTTAATCTGTTAAACTGATTGTAGAAAACAATATATCATGTTAGTCTTGTATATCATATTCTTTTGAGGTAGTTTCGTACATTGAAACATAATTTATAAAAAAGACTGTAATGAAACCTCTTGATGTTTGACTATTGTGTTATGGTGATGTACAATAGAATTGATCTAGTAAGAACAAGAGGTCAACAAGAGAAGAGAAATTTTATGAGAAAGAAATGAATTGAGTAGATAAAGATGAAGGGGAGTTGGATGACTACAGTTACTTTTTATCATTATAATTATCATAATCTATATGATAAACCAAGTTCCAATACATGACTTTAACTAGTAAAGTTAACAAAACCCTTGTGGAATAGATATGGATAAACTAAATGTCAAGAGATTCTGACCATTTATACTAATCAAACCCTAGAAAATGAAAGTAAAATGTTTAGGAGGATCCATTGATTCAAATCATAATAACATCAGTATAACTTCAATAGATAGTCTTCATTTACTCTTTCGGGTCAGAGAAACTCAACCTGTCAAGTCGAAAAACTCAGTAAAGCTGTTGTCAAATAAATATCATCAATTGCCATATTTGTATGTGCTCAACTTGGATAGAATATAAGCATATATTTCAATAAGAACAATGTCTTAGCACTAGCCTCTAAGCATGATGATTTATAAACGGAGGTTGATTGTAAGATGTTCCTACAAATTTCGTACATCCAAGGTTTTAGTGTGTAGCTAAGGTCATACATCAAAGTTATAATTGGTAAGGGAGGCAACAATCATCATTTGCAATTGTTGAACCAAGTGAGGGAGATGATGGGCCTTCATAAATGGAGAGGACTTAATCTGATATTTTGGAATGTTCTCAAACGAATAGGTTTCTTGGTCTTTGTTTTGCCATAGAAGAGGATGCTTTCTGAGTTTTTTGTCCCATGCGCAAGAATGTGTGGAGATGATTGGTCTTGGAAACAGATTTTATTGAAGGAAAACTTGTGGAGAAAATTGTAGCAAACAAATTTCATGCACGGTATTATAGTTAGGGCTCTGAAATCTCTTCTTTAAGAAAACAATAAGATCAGGCCCTGGCACTGATTTCACGTAAAATGGAATTGATTTTTGTAAGAACTAGAATAACAGCTAATGAGAAAAATTAGGAGATGGAGTGATTAAAAGAAGATAAAGAATAGATAGGGGTTGAAAGACTAAGACATTTTCCATAGTAATATCATCATAGTCGAAATAATAACAAATGCAGTTCGATATATGACTTTAAAAAGTAAATATTAACACAACTCCTAAAAATGTATGAACAAGAACAAAAATGTCAGGAGTTGAAAATCATCAACACAAACCAAAACGCAAAAAGATAAAAGTGAAATGTTTACATTTACCCATTAATACAAACCTTAATAAAACAAATAGAAATGGCTAAATCTTGAGTAGATGATGTGTTTACCAGTGAGTCCTTGATTGGCGCAGCTTGCAGCTTTTATACAATCATTTGCCTAACTATTTGGAGTTTGCTGAAACTTTTTTAAATGGCTTAAGGGGATTATTGCTCTAATTGCTTACATTTTGATCATGCAGGTTGACATTCCCCCTGGAAGTCCAACTGAGTTTTCAATAATTTATGCTCGAGGTGTTGAGGACTTACGAACAGATAACAGCTCTGATGATATAAGTCGGTAAGTGGTTAATAGGCCTCAGTCAGCTGTTACATTTGTTAACCAAATAAAATTCTTCATGTGAGAATGAGTTACAGTAATTTGATTTCGAATAAACTTGCTTTATTATTGTGGAGTGGGATAGTTTAAATGCATAAAAGAAAAACAAAATTGCTATCCCAACAAGTTAACAATTTTTTTAATAAAAAATATTTATTAAGAAAAGATTAGTTGAAGTGCCAGGAGGATTAAATCCTGGACTTACAAGGATCTTGATAATTATACTAAAATGATAATTTGTCAAATACTCATGCAGATGTTAACTTACAAAAAAATTATTGTCATCTGATAAATAAAAAATTAGAGATATATCTTATAAAAGTACGTCATTCTGATGAATTTATATATCTCAACAAATAGCTACTACTCTGATTTTCCAAATTAAACTCATCTACTTAATAATCCAAACGGAAACAATTATTCAAATAAATAATAATAACCACAAATATTAAAACAATTATAGTAACAAGTATTCAAATAAACAGCTGACCTTTACCATTTATTTTCAATGTCCCCTACATGTTAACATTCATAAAAGATCACATGCCACGAACTTTGGATTGTAGCAATCTAATAACAACAAATCATATATATGTATTTTTGTGTGTCTAACCTTGTTCCTTGTGACCGCCACCATCAAAATTAAAGACCGGCAATTGCTGGCAACCTTTTTTTTTCTCTCTCTAAATTAGTAAATTTCTAAAGCTATTACTTGATTTAATTTTCCATCTACATAAATAGGATTTTAACTATCTTTTGAATTAGTTGGTTCTATCATAATGAGATTATTTTTGTGGATAAATTTCTGAATAACGATTTAGAGGATAAGGTTAACTTTCTCATTGCTTAGTGGAACTATACTTTTAAGTAGTTTAAAAGGTACCGTTTTGTCTTGGTTTTTTCTAACAGTAGGATATCGTGCCCAAATTTTGTAACCTTGGTGTTTAATACAATAAATTTGTATAAAAAACCATTAAAACATTTGGAGTTAGGTAAAAGATAGTTGGAGTCAATTATCTTCTCCTTAACAAAAAAAACTGGCTAGATATTCTACATTAAATTGACTTCAAGCATTGGGTTTCATTTTAATAAATTGTTACCATGCTGATGGCATAGGAAAACTATGTTACGATATAAATTTTTACTCTCACAAGTGATTTAGAATTGTGTAACTCCACTAGTATGGGTTGAGCCATCCTTGAATTCACATGACTGGCTATCAAAGGTGTTCGACAGTGGTAGCTATGAATAGAGAAACGAGAGAAAGGAGAGGGAATTTAGCCTGCATAAGTTTTTCTTGCATTTGCCAGTCCGATCATTTTAGTTTATGTTCTCTGTGATGGTATGTAGGAAGACATTTCTAATTAAGATGCTCTTTTGAATGATCAACTTTGAGCGAATGGTTAGAAGTATAAAATTGGGATTTCCCTTGTGGAAATTCCTCTTAACTTGATCTTTTTTTCTCTATTTATCAATTTTCAAATTCATTTGTATGAAAGAAGTTCCCTGTAAAATACAAGTTTCTGTCAAGCTTTTGCTGAAAATAAAGTTTTAAACAAGCGATCTAATTCGGAAGAGGAATCCTTCTTGAGCCCTTTGCTCATGTCCTTCTGTCAGGCCTTGAGTAAACTAACAGTCATATTATGATCTAATGCAAATTGGCTAGACAGTACTGAGTATGTTTCTTTTCTTCTTTGATTAATTCTTTGGGAATCAACGTTAATATTGGAGCATCATCATGTTTCTTTTACAGACACGTGGTTTAAAAAGAAAATTTACTAAAGAAACTCAGTGCTGTAGCTATCTTCTACCACGAGATTTTATTTGAAGCTAAATATCTAAAAAGTGATTTATGGTCTATAACATGTTGTAAAATGGCTTATAATGTATTTACTAGTGCTATCCTTTTAGTTTTATTGTCTGAAATTGTAAGGAAATTACTTTCTCCTATTGTTTTGGGATCAATGTAAGAGAAGATCTATTTCCCTCTCTTTCTTTTTGTTCATTATTTTCTTGATGAAATTTGATTCATATTAAAAAAAATAACTTCTGTAATACACGAGTATGAATAATGACAACTCGTAGCTAATATGAAATTTCATGGTGCATGGTGGTTATAATCTGACTATTTCAATTTCCACTTTCTTTTTAGCTTTGGTAACTCTTAATCAGATGTACATAAAATATTTGATAGTGTAATCATTCTTTGTTCATCATTAAATGAAGACATGTGAGCACTTCTTAGAATGTGACTTCTTTCATTGTATTTTGGTTGGATATTGATCTCTTTTTTATTTTTTTCCTGTGCCAGGGATACAATAGTACTCACCTTGAGATTATTTATTTTGAAGGTATGACCTTTTTTGACTGCGACAGCACAATTTATGTTTTTCTTGAGAATGATCGTTCTTTCCTTTTTCCAATGCTATAAATTAAATCCAACGGCTCATGCAAAAGGACTTATGTTTGAAGACAATAAATTAAGGACAATATGAGGATAAACGTCATCATTCTTGCAGACTAATGATAAACGAAGCTACATTTGAGATGAATGGAGATAATCAATAGGGAGAACGAGATAGAAATATGACGAGAACTGAGAAGAAGAGGTGAAAAAAGTTTAGATTTTTTGTCATGAAATGTATTGGATTTCCGATTATCGTATATTTTGAGTCGTTTGGAAGGCTATTGTGGGCAGTTTTTAAAGATTATTTACTGTCTTTTAGCTTCTGAAGTAAAAGAAAAAGGATACATGATGAACTAAAAAGAACCAAGCAAAGGAATTATGAAACATTTGTGGTAGCATGAGTGGAAGTATGATAAAGAAAAGGGATGAATTATTGGACTTTTGCAATGCAGGCGCGTGAGAGGAAGGGAAAGAAGAGGAGTTTATTCTTTAACAAGTAAGCAATCAGCATTTGCCTCCTCTCTATTTTCTGTCTGATTTGCCTCTTTGGCCTCTTGCCTTGAAAGGGTTCTGTGCTTCCATGTGTGGATTGTGTTTTGCTCCCTCTCTTCTGTAATTTTTTGATTGTGTGGCGAAAAAAAGTAGCTTCTCTCTCCTTCATATGTGACAGCAGTTTGATTTGTCTCTCTCTCTCTCTGGCTCTTCATTGTTGCACCAATGAACTCAGTGGCAATCTGTGTGAAATTGTGGAAATGACCATGTTCTTCGCGGTGATCTTATTGCTTGTTAGTCTCTTCTTTTTTGCACTGGAGAGGAGTGCTTGTGGGGAAAAATGAAAATGACGTCTACGATGGCTGTAAAAATGTACAAAAGATAACCAATTCTCTTGCTTTTAAAATATAGAATTATATTAATCAGTCAGCCTAAACAAATTGTACCAAGTGTCCAAAACGTAAATCTACATGTACAAAATTGGGGCATTGTATCCACGTTTTATCTATTCTTCAATCACGGTTTGAAGAAGCGACACTCTAGAATTAGCAAATAGTAGGGGTGGGTAAAATCGGTATTGAATTGTAAATTGGATCAAAATTGTCAGTTTTAATTTGATATAGTTTTAATTTTTTTAAAAACTGTGATTTATATGTCGGTATCAGTCTTTAAGAGTAAAAAACTGTGAAACTAGAATCCAGATTGTAAAAAAAGTTTTAAAATCTAATAAAATTAAATACAAACCCAAATAAAATTTGATAAAATTAATTATAAATCTGTTTAATTACTTAAAATTTGCCTTAAATAAAAAAATATTTTATTATTATATTTTAATTTTTTTTAAATATAAAATAAAATTGGGTTAAAATCAAAAAGGAATCGGAACGGTTCTGGTTCAAAAAACCTGAAACTATAAGCTTCATTTTCAATTCTATTTCAGAATAAAATTAATTTAAATTTAAATCCGCCATTGCCCACACTTATCAAAAAGGTACCAATGTAAGAAGAAATTAAAAAAGTAACAACAGCCGCTCACGAAGAAATCTGGGGCCAAACGAAGGCTGGTGCCTTTGGGGTTCTAGCAAGGACTTGTGACAGTTATACCAAGTGCGTGACAATATTGGGGTTCTAGCAATTGAAAGTTCTACGCCAAGCTAATTAGTATAGAAGTGGGTTGGTCCTTAAAAATCAAATCAATTAACGATATTAATCAAACTGAATCTGACTCGAAATTGATTGGGTCTTTTAGGTATTGGTATCGTGATGCATATTAAATGTGTCATCTTATAGAATAGGGATTAGCGTAAAATAAGAAGAAAAAAAAGCTTTACGCGGGTAGTCATTTAAAACCACGGGTCGAGTACTCGGAAAGATAACTTTCTCCAAGGGCGAAATCTAATTGAACAGTATATTTCAAAATAAGCATTACAACCATAAGGGCATAAACAAATCAAAAAGTTCACTTAATATTAATACATAAATTACCCATTTAAAATTATAGTTAATAATATTTAAATATTTTCTAAAACATGTGCGACAATACTTAAGATGAAATCAGTTCGGTTCAATTATGTGTGTAAGTGAGTGCAACCAGAATCTGTTAAGTTTTACAAATCTAAAACTCAAATCCGAACTGATGATAACTTCGGTTGATTAATTGCAACGTCGGTGTTCTATTTCATTGATACCCTTTGTTCTCGATTTCTCATTCCGAGTCCAATTTTTTTTTGGGTTTCTAGGTTAAATTTGGTTTTAGGCTATTAGAAAAGTAAAACCACACTAAACCAATTTTTTTGGTTCGGTGCATTGTTTAATTTTTTTTCTTTTATGAAACCATATCAAACCTAGATTTTGGTTTGGTTTTTTAGTAGAACCGAACTGATTTTCAACTCCAAAATACTCTACCCTTATATCAACTTTGTCCTCAAACTTGTAAGTTTTCAATATTCTCCAAGGCCTATGAAAAAGAGTTTCCAATCTAACCCGCTGAGTGATCCAACTTAAACCTCATTGGATAAGCCTCGTTTGTCTCCAAAGCTCAATTGAAAACAAGTCCAACCAAGGGCAAGTGGAGCTATTCCCTGTCTAACTTCTTTGTCTAACTTACAATTCTATTGGGATATTCAAATATTGGGTAAGGATCAAAATTAACCTAAACCGAAAGGAGAGAGATTGGATGAATTAGATTATGACTAACTTCTTTGTGTTTTAACACTTAGATTTGTCAAGTGATAATTGCATGCTATCTCTAATATGTCGGTATATAATTAAGCAATAAAATGTATGAACAAGATAAGAGAGAGACTGACAAAACCGACTGTTAACGCGATTAGCCAAACCTTTGCTTATGTCTATACTCCAAGGTTCACCCTTAAAAATTCTAGTGCTTTCCGCTTTCAAGCAAGCCAAATTGACGATGGATTTCAATCAAACTTAACAAGTTTGACACTTTAACTTAAAGTTGTTAATCCTTAGACTAAATTCAAGTCCTTAATAGGTTAAGCTCTCCAACAAATGTTTCAAACGTCGTCAAAATTTGGTCAAGTGTTGAGCGCATGTTTTGGGCGCCGCCCAAAAGTTTTCATACATAATACAAGTTTTTCATGTGTCATTCAAACTTGGTCAAATATCATCAAATGACCCACTTGAAGACATACGATAAGTTAAGGCGACGAACGAATATTTCGAGAATCGCCCAAAATTTTTGTACATCGTACGAACTTTTTTTGCAGCGTCTAAACTTGGTCAAATGTCACCAAATTACTAATTCAAATTCCTTGATAGGTTAAGGTGTTGAACCAATGTTTCGGACACCGCCTAAAAGTTTTCTTATAAGGAACATTTAGAGTGCTTGGGGATTAGATGCATGTTTCATTTGTTTTAGGGTAATTGTTTTAGGGTAAGGGAGAGTTTATTGAGAGAATGCACATGACACGTAAATGTATTAGAACATATGAATTAGTTATATTGCTTATTATTATGTTTTGCATATCAGATTATATTTTTATAAAATTTATAGAAAATTTCTTGATTATTTATGCAATCTTTATATTAACATATATTTGTATATATGTGAGAATAAAATATAAAAAAATAATCAAAATAAGTCTCTCCATTTGAACTACGAGATTTTCAAATTATTTACACTAAAAAACATATTTATCTTATTGAGAATCTTTAGTCTTATTCTGCCTATATATGTAGTCACATAAGATGAATATATTTTTATGTAATTTGATTATACGATTAGACTAGATGAAATTATATTGTCATGATGATTTTGTCAAATATAAAATAATTAATTTTATCATGATGGTTTTCATATATGTTCGATCTTAATGCGTTGTATTTATCAAACTTCTATTTTTTACTATTATTTTGTTTATTTAATACAGTTTGTATGAATATAATTTTAAAACCTTGTCCTTTGGAATGAAATCAAACTGAATAGCTTAGAATCCTAACATCGGCACAATGAAATTCACTTATGTAAATTTCCTTGCAAGTTGTATTTAATAAAATAAATAAAATTAAATAGTTAAGTATTTAATAAAATAAATAATAAGTTTTTGATTTTTTATTGGATGAAATAATTGAATAATTAGTTATTCAATCAATGAACAAAACTAATAAAGTAGTTTTTGATACTGTTTTAAAAAACATTTATTTACATTGATCACATATTTTCAATTGTTGAATATACAAGTAATTTATTTTGATTTTTGTAACGACCTTTTCAAGTTAAGACGAGGTTAAGAATCAAAATTTAAATTTAAATTTAAAATAAATTTCATAAATATTTTAAATGTTAAAATAATATTATGAAATTTATGTATTAATTAAATTTTATAAATATTTTTAAATGTTAAAATATATTTATAATTATTGTAAAAATTAATAACTATTAAAATCAAATCTAACCATCAAAAAATTAGATAAAAACAGAAAATAATAAAAATTGAAAACTCTAAAGAAAGAAAATGAACTATTGAAAAATAAATTTCTCGATAGCTCTGAATTAATTTTAGAAAATCATTCTATAAATTCAAATAAATCATCCCATGTATTTAGAATATAATCTATATAAATTGAATAAATCTAATTTTGTTCAACACACACGTAATTATTCATTTGAGATAAGCAAGAATGATTTTCTATAATCACTTAGATTTATTTTTTAATTAAAAACCAAGATTTTCACTATTACATATTTGTATTAATTATATATAACGATATTTTATATTCATGATCAACTCTCTTTTATAACATAAACGCGCACGTGGAACATTAGGGCTTCCCAACCGTACGTATTTACAAGGCCTCAAAATGGGGCCGACAGCGCGTCTCTAAATCTTGCCATCTTTCGCAGCTCCTGCCCTTCTTCTTCCCCGTTTTCTTCTTCGTAAACTTCTCGTCTCCAACCCTTCATCGCCCCATCTCTTCCTTCCTTCTTTCGTTCCACTGGTTTCAGTCCCTGCGCACCATTTCCACGCCAACTTGGATAAACTCTTTACAGAAGCCATGGGTTCTAAGCAATTACCTCCGTAAATATTCCCATTGCTTGTTCGATCGTCATCGTGTTCATCACGTACAGTGCCGCCTCCTGCAATCGGCAAAGAAACTAAGTCCAGGCGTCTAATATTCTAGCCAAGAAATGGATGGAACAACCCAGAGGAATTTATACCCTCGCAAATCGGATTTGGCCAAGATTTAGAGTCTTTGGCTCGCTCTCTATTGAAGATTTCCGATCCATTCGAACCAGCGAGTTCTCTGCCATGGTTTCGAACTAAGAAAACTGAGAAGCGAATCGATGATCTCGAGCTTGGTTTTCAAAAATGAAGGATGCCCAAATTCTAGTCGAAGATGAAGACCAGGCTCCGGTTTTATAAGACGAACTCAAGCTCCCGGAGATGGAGACACTTGTCGGCCCGGCCGCCGGAGCTGGGACACGCGTCAGGTGATATTCTTCGCCTGCCTCACTAGATGGTTAGTGTCGTACATAAATATCTTCCAATCCATTACTGCCACGCATGAAACAATGACGTCATCATTAACGTAACTAGTCAACTATGTCCGCGTGTCTTGCTCTAATTGGTGTTTATATAGAGAAATATGAAGAAATTGAAATGTGCACGAGTGGAATGCTACGACCATGTTCATAAAATCTTTTAATTTTTGAGGATTTTTCTTCTTTTTACCAAATCTTAACCAATTCCTTCGTGCAATCTTCTTAGTTTGAGTTTATTTTCCTCAGACGATACCTTTTGTGGTGTTAGGAAGCGAAAATCGACAGAATTGGCTTTTAACTTTGAATACAAGTCAAAGTCACGATCTCACTTTCTTAGATAAGATAACGATGAATCCCTTGAACAAGTTATGAAATACAAAATAAACCCGAAAATGTAGTGAAATTATAAGCATCCATATTTGTATTTTATAATATAGTTGAGATGAGATAAACTGTATCTACCACTTGAACCCGTCTCGAGAGGGCTGACCTCGTGCTCCTTTACCGCTTCCCATTGATCATCGGCCTCTCGATGAGCCTCCACAATGGTTGCCTAGCAAGAAAGCATTACACCTCGCCCGTTTAGGGTTTTTCTATCGATTTTTTTAGGATTTCAAGGGTTTCTTTATAATTCTATATCTCATTAGAAAATCATTAAAAATAAAATGAAAAAATAATTAGTAAAATTATTGACACCAATACATATACCCAACCAAATTGGGTCACGGGCCTTCCTTTGAATAACCATCAAGCTCTAAGGATAATCTCTAGAGCTAAAAAATTACCAACTAAATCACAAACAAATTACCAATAACTAAATTAACAATCCCACTCAAAATACGACATTTATTCGTGTTTAATTTCAACCAAATCAAATGACTCACAGGTCCGAGTATTTTTAACTTTTGTGTTCAAATAATTTTCAAGTGCCAACATATTATGACTACGCTCACACGTTCAAGTGAATTGTCAAAATATGTAATATATATATGTAAAATTTGGTGATTTTTTGCATTGTGATTAGCTAAACTCCATCAATCATCACTTGATTGATTCTTAAACTCTACAAATAGTCGATGGACCAAATGGTCTATCTGTTGCACAAATTCACTCGCTCGTTCGTTTTCTTATCAAACGTTCATATAATGTCTTATCCTTGTTGAACGAGGTGCACTTGCTTTTTTATTTATCTTCCACAAAATAAAGTCAATATTTCCCGCAAACATAAAAGCTTCAAATTTCGCCATTAGAAAATTGACTAAAGACTTCTCAGATCATAAAAATTTAAGTCAATCACTCCACGCTCACCGCACCGATTATTATTTCAGATCGAATTGGCACTATACGACAAGAAGAAACAATAGACGATGACAAAAGTATCAAGACCGTAAAGTAGAGTCACACCATTTTTTACGAGGTTCGGAAAAATGTTCAACATCCATAGTGGAAACAGGGAGATTGATTTATTGGAAAAGGATAAGAGAAGAAGCTTAGGACAGAGACAGAAAAGAAGGTGGCTCTAGAAAGTTATATATTCATTGATAAACTAGAAACCTTTACATCTTATGCTTATATACGTTTGCCTACCTTTAACCTAAGAAACAAACGAAAAATACCATGAATATTAAATACATACTAATTACATGTATATACTAACATCCCGCTTCAAGAGCAAGGTCAATAGCTGAAGATCTTGTGCGTTTGCTAATTGTGACTCTGATGGAGATTTCACCCGTGAGTGTAGTGTTGAGAACTTTGTCACAAACGAAATGAAAATCGATTTCTACATATTTCAATTTGGAGTGGAGAACAGTGTTCGAGGAAAGATATGTGGCACTAATATTGTCACGCAAAATTAGAGGAACATTCGAGGAGGAGAAACCGATTTCTCGTAAGAGAGATTGTACCCCTAAAACCTCGGCTGCACCATTATCAATAGTCCTATTGTAGAAATAGGATTCCAACTCGCTCAATGGAGAAAACATTGATAAAAACTCGACAACTTATTGAAGGTTGTCGAAATTGAAGAATTGACAAAGCGATCAATGACCGGAAATTCTCTTCGAAGAATTATTTTATCAAGTCAATTCAATTGCCTATTACATTCATCATAGTCCTCTTTTATACCCTTCTACAAATCGGTTTCTTCCAAGGAAGTTAAAAACCATTTATGAAGAGTAAAAGAAGAAACTCCTAAAGACAACTAATGACAGTCAACTAAAAATTCCTAAAGACAATAATCTCTTTTATTCTAAAATCCCAAATGACCTAAACACAGCGTAATTGTTCCTAATTTCATGTAATATGTAACTCTTCAAAAGAAGTTACATACACATCTTACAAAGGCATCTTATTAATAAAATTAAATGGTATGGATAACACCTTAAACACGAAACAAAGACTCTTATTTAATGTCATATGTAACTTTTTATTTAGAGTTAAAAATTGCATGTTCAAAATGAAACATAAGAATTACTTGGATCATAATTCATTGGGCCACAAATTATGGTTTCATCAAGATGAATTAAACTTTCCTCTTCAAGAATAGCCCGAGGTCTTGGTAAGCCCCTAGTTGGTGCACATGTGATGGTGTCTTCATGCTTATCCATCACTTCTAGTGGAAATAAAGAAAATTCCCACTTAATGACATGTTTTGGTGATTCCATGTCCATAAGTGTTGGCTCCCATAACAAGTTCCCCATAGGTAACCTAGCGGCAAAATTAACGAATTGTTAGAAAAGTTTTTAGCTCTTGATCTTGTTATCATTCCTTAGGGCACATCATCCTCCTCGGATTTTTGAGGATTTGACCTCAAATCTAATGGTTGATCATCCAATAGATTATCTTGTACAATAAAAGTTGCAGAGATGCCGTACTCTCACAGAAGGTCAATTTTGTTAGCATTATCATTGTTCTTTTCTAAGACTTTTAAAGGACTTTTAGCTCTTGACAGCAGTTTAGACTTTCATTTTTGTGAAAACATTTCCTTCCGAAAGTCGAGCCGCACTAGGTCACCCTTCTCAAAGATAACTTGCTTACGACCTTCGTTGGCTTGCTTGGCACGCATAGCCATCATTCTTTCATGTGATGGTCTTCTTGACTTTTTCACGCATTGACTTCACTTGCTCAACTTTCATTAACTCATTAGGATTGGCTAGATCTTTCAATGGAATTAGAATGAGATCAAGTGGAGTAAAAGGATTAAACTCATATACCACTTCAAATGGAATAAGTTGAAAATCCCATTCAGGAAGTTTCCTACTAATGATGACTCTTAATAGAGCTCCCAAAGTTTGATTTGCTACTTATGTTTGTTCGTCTGTGTGAGGGTGGAAAAAATTACAAAAAAGTGGTTTAGTACTATGTCTCACCCATGAAGTTCTCCAAAATGAACTTAGAAACTTGGTGTCCTTACCCAAAACAATGGTATTTGGTAGCCCATGCAACCTTACCACCTCATTGAAGAATAAGTTGACAATATGAATGGAATCATCCGTTTTGGCGCATGCAATGAAGTGTGACATTTTGAGAACCGATTCACGACTACCATAATTGCTTCTTTTCCCTTTGTTGATCGAGATAAACCAAGAACAAAATCCATACTATGCATCTCTTACTTTTGGCCTTTTTGCATACTATGCATCTCTCTATGGTTAGTTTCAAGGGTTTTCTTTTCTCTAAAGTGGCTTGACAATCCCCCACTTTTCTCTATGGTGACATCTCTCTATGCCAACTCGGGAGGCATCACATTCCACTTCAAATACCTTGTTAAAGTTTGGTAGGACTAATCGTGGAGCATCACATAACTTCATTTTGATTTCATCAAAAGCAATTTGACAAGCGTTGATCCAATGGAACTCCCTTCTTTTCTTTGTGCAATTGGTCAAGGGTGTAGCTATAGAGCTAAAGTTTTTTATGAATCACCTATAAAAGGAGGCCGATCCATGAAAATTGTGTTCCTCCGATATATTCTTTGGTTTGTGCCAATCCTTGATAGCTTGGACCTTCATATCATCCAAAGCAATTTCATTCTTGGAGATGATGAAGCCAAGAAAACACTTTTCTTCTTCAACAAACATGCATTTCTTAAGATTGCCAAATAGTCTAGCATTACTAAGAGTGGAGAATAATACCTTGATATGCGTCAAATGAGTTTCCGAGTCTGAAGTGATATCGTCGAAGTGCTATGGGCATCAACTTCATGAAAGTGCTATGAGCATTAGATAAATTGAATGGCATTACTAATCATTCTTCTCATCTTCATCTCTACGTCCAGATCTGAATATCGTCCTGAAAATAAAGGTTTCACCTTTTAAAACTCGTGCCAGCCATGTTTTCTCTCTCCAACAGGTGGAATATCCCCTATTTTGTATAGATTTCGTGAAGATATTTTTTTTTCTCTCCAATTAGTTAGATAATCTGATTTTATTTTCCTCTTTAAAATCTTCAATTTATTTATTTCCTTGCCCCTTGATTCTAATTACATCCCGCCCAATCCTTGAAAAGTACGCAACCAACGGATAGATAAAAATAATAAATGAATAATCATGATTTTTTTTTCTATTTTCATTATTTGCCTGGCACACAGTACACAAATCATTTAAAACATTGTAAGCTGTTAGTCAAAATTGAACAATATCCTAAATTTAAAAGATATAATTAAGTATTTTTTAAGACTTGATAACATCCCTAAACTTAATTCATTGCTCGCCCTCGAGTCATTCATAGAGAAAAAAAAAACAACGTAAGACTAATTAAAGAAAAGATACAAAATTTTCCAACTATTGCTATGTCATCTGAAATTTTAGCAATGAAATTTAGCAAATACCAAATCATTTAAAATCTTCCTTTATTCAAATCTTTTATTCTCTCAATTCCCTTCAATAATGTGTGTTTGTCGCTTCAAACGAATTAATATATCTAGTAATTAGAAACATCGCAATATTCACTNACGACCATGCTTCACCTTCCATCATTGCCGATTTCTCGGCACCCACTCGCCCTGACCCACTTGTACGTGGACTCGAACGCCCTAAAATGACCAACACCGGTGGCCTCGCGTTTCGCGATCACACTGCACCGTACACCTTAGCCGAATCACTAGTCCTCACGCGCTCAACTAGGAACGACCTCTTAACTGCTTCCATCCACATGACACCACATCACGACGGTGTCCTACCGACAAACAATCAGTCGACGTCATTCAACAATGGAGTTCTACCGGTTTGCAACAATGCCCCTCCATGGGCGGCCACCAACAGGGTCAGTAGCGACAACGACAGTGTCCTACCGACAAACAATAGTAGCCCAATATCAAACACAGTTCCAAGCCTTGTTCACTAGAGCCCTATCAATTTCTAAGGAGCACGCAGCGGATCTATTTACGGATGGCTTGGTAGAACATTTACGAGTCGAGGTGGAATTATAGGAACCCCCAACACTCGAACGAGCGATGGCCTTGGCACGGGCATTCGACGCTGCACTACCTTATCCTCTAGTCAGTCACAACGCCAATTTTTGCAGGGCACCGGATATCAGCCACAGCTTGTGACCAATCCTTCCAACAATAACTCAGTCAAACTAACAAGACCACCAATCACCAAGCGCATTTTACGTGCATGGATGACTGATCGTCGTGCTCGGGGGCTTTGCTATAATTATGATGAACCTTACTCACGCGGTCATGTTCGTAAGCGGCTGTGCATGTTCTTCTGCGATGAGGAAGCTGACCCGCAGGTGGAGCTTGACGATGAGTCAATAGAGTGTGAGCCCCACGAGCTTACTATATCTCTCAATGCCATATCCGGATCCACAAAAGCATCGACCTTGACACTAGCTTCTACTTTTGCATTCCAAGTGCTCCATAGCCTTGCTGACACAGGCAATACTCATAACTTTCTTAGTGTTTGCGCCGTGTCTTGTTTGGGCCTTCAGCCAGAGTCAGGTGTAGGCATCTCTGTGTCGGTTGCAAACGGCGAGCGTGTTCGTTGTGTGGGGGCATGCCGCAATGTTCCTTTTTTGATCTTGGGTATTTCCTTTGCAGCGGATTTCTTTGTGATAACATTACCGTGACTTGACGCAATACTAGGAGTCCAATGGCTACAAACATAAGGACCGGTAACATGAGACTTCGATACTCTCACGTTGCAGTTTACCAAATGACCGTCACATGACACTATCAGCCCTACCGCTGGACCCAGTAACGAGGCTATCAGCCATCTCTAGCAGTGCCGCCGCTGACTCTCTCTCCATTATCCTTCAGGATTTCAGGGATCTTTTTACCTAGTCGAGTGGGCTTCCACCCATTAGGACTTGCGATCATCAAATTTTCCTCACCCAGGGCTTTGATCCAGTTGTCGTCCGACCATACTGTTATCCTCACCTCCAAAAGAATGGGATCGAACTGCAGTGCTCGCTCATGCTTCGATAAGGTATTATACGCCCTAGCCGCTCGCCATTTTCTTCTCCAGTCTTACTTGTGCGCAAAAAATATCAATTTTGGCCATTTTGTGTTGACTACCGGGAACTCAACTCGCGGACCATCAAGGATAAAATCCCTATACCAGTTGTTGACGAGCTTCTCGACGAACTACATGAGGCTACTATTTTCATGAAACTTGACCTTCGTGTTGGATATCATCAGGTTTGAATGGACCCTGCAAATGTTGAGAAGACAGCTTTTCGAACATACCATGGCCATTTTGAGTTTCTGGTCATGCCATTTGGTCTTGCAAACGCCCCATCCACTGTTCAGGCCCTCATAAATGAGGTTTTCGCCGAACATTTGAGGCGTTTCGTGGTGGTTTTCTTTGACGACATCCTTATTTATAGCCAGCATCAGGATGACCACCTGCATCATCTTCGCATTTTCTTTGGACTCCTTCGGCAGCATCGCCTTGTCATCAAATGTTCCAAATGTGCCTTCGCAACTCCATAAGTTGCCTACTTGGGACATTTGGTCTCCGCTGCAGGCGTCTCTGTTGACCCTGCCAAATCAGCAGTGTCTCTGTCTGGCCGACACCAATGTCTGTCACCGCCTTACGCGGCTTTTTGGGCCTAGCCGGCTATTATAGGAAGTTCATCTGCGATTATGGTCTCACTGCCAACCCGCTCACTTCACTTCTCTGCCAAGGTAATTTTTTCTGGTCTGACAAGGCTCAGCGGGCTTTTGATGACTTACAAGATGCCCTTTCCAATGCTCCGGTATTACGCATGCCAGATTTCACGACCGCCTTTATGGTCGAGTGTGACGCTTCAGGCATTGGCATTGGTGCCGCATTACAACAAGAGGGCCGTCCAGTGGCATATTTCAATCGCTCCCTTGCAGCCCTTCATTTGAAGCTCGCGGCATATGAGCGGGAACTCATTGGCTTGGCTCAAGTTATCCGCCATTGGCGCCCGTATCTTTGGGGTATGAGATTTACAGTCCGCACCGATCACTACAGTTTAAAGTTCCTCCTCGACCAGAAAATAACCTCCTCACCTCAGCAACATTGGATTAGTAAGCTGCTAGGATATGATTTCACGGTAGAATACAAACCTGGTCACTTGAACACTGCCGCAGATGCTCTGTCCCTTCGCGATGACTCAACTCCCCAACTTTTAGTCATATCTAGACCGTACTCCTCCCTTCTAGAGGACATTCGCCGTGATACAGCCTCCTCAACAGCTACTACTCTTTTAATTCAACGTATCTCAGCGGGTAAGCTATCTTCAGCCTGGACAATCTTTGACGGTCTCCCCTACTACAAATAGCGATTATACGTTCGACCCGACTCCCAACTGGTTCGTCCTATTTTGTCCGACATTCATGATTCGCGCCATGAGGGAGTTCATAACACCCTCACCCGCATTCGTGCAGATTTCTGCTGGCCCGGTCTCCGTAACGCTGTTGCAACTTACATCTCGGATTGTGTCGTCTGTCAGCGCCACAAGTCTGAACACCTCTAGACAGCAGGCCTCTTACAGCCTCTCTGTGGTTTCTATGGACTTTGTTGATGCATTACCTAAAGTTGACGGCAAATCGGTGATTTTAGTCATGGTAGACCTTTTTTCCAAATATGCTCATTTCATTGCCATGTCACATCCATACTCTGCTACAAGCGTGGCTAAACTATTTTTTTATGGCATTGTGCGGCTTCATGGCATCCCAGAATCAATTGTGAGCGATTGAGACACAATCTTACTAGTCATTTTTGGCAGGAGTTATTTACACTGGTAGGGTCGAAGCTCGCCCTTTAATCAGTCTTCCACCCCCAGAGCGATGGACAGACAGAGGTGGTCAATCGTCGTTCTATGGAGATGTACCTCCATTGTTTAATTGAGGAGCAACCCAAGTCGTGGCTCTGTTGGCTACCATGGGCCAAGTATTGCTACAATACCTCCTATCATCCGGCACTCCACACATCACCATTTCAGGTTGTGTATGGTCGACCACCACCGACGCTACTTACCTATGAGCTTGGGTCAGCTCGAGTGGAGGCAGTGGACGAAGCCCTCCGAGAAAGGGATAGTGCCCTACTTCATATTCGTGACAAACTTACACAACCTCAGGCTCGCATGAAGTCACACTATGATAAATCTCACTGCGATGTTGTGTTTCAGATCAACGACTGGGTATGGCTGCGCCTCCATCCATTTCGACGACGTACACTGGCCAAGTCATCCCTTCACAAGCTCCTTCGGAGTTTTACGGACCGTTGTATGTCCTTGGTTGGGTTGGAGATGTTGCCTACAAACTTCAGTTACTAGACAATTGTCGTATCCATGACGTGTTCCACGTTAGCTTGTTGAAACCATTTAAAGGTATCACACCTTTGTCTGCAGCTTTCATTCCTTTGATCCAGGAAGGGTGTGTCATTCTTAAGCCTTCGAGGATACTGCGCACACGACTCAATCAAGGCAAATGGGAGTTACTTGTGTAGTGGGCGGGATTACCATCAGATGAAGCTACTTAGGAAGAACTCCATGTGTTTCGTGAAGAGTTTCCCTCGTTCGAGCTTGAGGACAAGCTCTTTGTCGAGGAGGGGAGTAATGTTACGGGCATAACACCCGTAGATTCTTTTATTGGAAATCAATATTTTAGGAAAAAGAATTAGAAATTCATTTCTTTTAATATTATTTTCCAATTATTGATATTATTACCTTAATTATAGATTATGTTTAATTTAGGTTAAGTTTCCTATTTTCAAGTATTTCCTAATTCAAATTGGGTAGTTTTCTATTTTCAAATATTTCCTAATTCAATTTAAATAATTGTGTAGCCTATTTAATAGGCATCAACTCTAAGGGTAAGGACTTGAATATTCAATCAAGTTATTAGCATTTGTCTTCTTTTCTTCTCTTTTCTCTCAACTCTCTACGTGGCCTGCTACATGACAGGGAGAGGCGTTATTACCCCATCCGGGGATAAATCTTTGTAGAAGAAGATCGTATCAATATCAAATAAAAAATTGTGTTCCTCTGCAACCCTAATACTGTGCTTAAAGCATAGTTATTAGCATCACACATCAGTTCAAACGGTAAAGACCAGTCTGGTGCTACAATTATAGGCGCTGGAATTAACTTCTTCTTCAAATCCGAGAATGTTGTAAGACATGTTTTATCCAAAAAAATGTCTTATTATTTTCTAGCAGAGAGCATGGTGGTTTCGTGATTTTAGAGAAGTTTTTGATAAATAAACGATAAAAACCACTATATGCAAGAAAAATTCTAATTCTTTTCACATTTGTTAGTGGGGGCAGCTTTTCTATCATTTTGATCTTTGATTTATCGACCTCTATTCCTTTTTTTAAAAACTCGATGACCAAGAACAATGTCTACGGTAGCCACGTTTAAGAATCACTTCTAGAAAATAATCAAGAAAATAACCAAGAACAATGTCTACGGAAATGTAAAAATAGTTTTTTTCCTGATCTTCGGGCGAGATAAAGATTTGATTATATCCCAAATAACAATCAAGAAAATAATAATACTTCTTCCCTACTGGCAGATCATAAATTTAATCAATAATTGGCAGATAGAAATGATCATTATGTGTCTTTCTTCATAAGAATCTTGTGCCTACAAATGCTCGGACTTTCCTTAATATCTGTTATTGACTAGCCAATTGCACTTTTAAATTTTTGCAGCTCATCTACCAGAACAATTTCCTTCAGCTTAATCAATTTGGTGGATAGAATTACTGGTAACGTATTTTTCACCCTGAGGAATGTTAAGTCTCAAAAAGACTTAATATTCACGAGGTTTTAGTGGTCAAATTGTTGGGAATCAGTAATGATTTAACTGAAATAATCGGATTTTTAGGGATAATGTTGCAGCGATGTCACAACATCCGTAACGCTGTTTTTACGTGATTTTGCCTGATATTTCGTAAATTTTTTTATTATCATGGGATTTTTGTTTCCATGCAATTGCATAAGATTAATGAAGATAAAGGTTGGAAGAATCACGAAAAAGAAAGAAGAATCAATTCAAATTCAAATTTGGAAACAAGAATATCTTTGAAGATTTGGAAATCCTTCATAATCTCAACTACTTTCCAAACCGATCCAGAAATTCCTCCAAATTGTAACAGCCTCTCAAATCTGCTCGAGCTACACGAAGTCTACATAAAGGAACATGAATACCACAGATTGGGTGTGTAGAATTGGAGAACGGGATTCACGGTCAAGCTTCGAGCGTAAATCCGAAGAAGAAGTTCACGGCGACGATCACGGCGGCGTGGGAACAAGGTTGTGTGACCAACGACTTTCGACGGCGAGGACCAAAATTCTCTCCCTTTGCTTTTCGTTTTAATTTCCGTGAATTATATGAACTCTTGATAGTTAGTGTAGACTATTTTGTTTTGAGTTAAAATTAGGATTTTTCATACATTGATTTGCTTAATGAAATTGCATGCTATCTTTTAGAACTCGTTTTAATAAGTGTTTATATATCTTTGCTTTGATGTGATTATCCCTCGAGCAATCACGACAATACGCCATTTGCGTGTTTGCTAAGTGTTAAACCTGAAAATTATTGCTTTGCATTGATATCATATAGGGCAACACGACAATACGCCATTGCGTGTTGCTAAGACGTGTATTAAAATCATTAGGTGGTTAGATCGAGTGGCACAGTTTAGCTAGGAGTGTTTTCATCATGTTCATTCCAACCTAATGCGGTCAAATCAAACTTGTTCTTAAACCCAACCATAGAGGCAACGCTAGCCCCGATTTATAAGTGTTCAGATTGGAACTAAACTGATGTTGTGACTAATGCTGTAATACCCATTGAGGACAGTTCAAGTAAATCAATTTA
>QAOC01017868.1:0-10571 GCA_003255005.1 Begonia fuchsioides
GTAACAGTGTTCTGGAGGTGGACAGAAATGCTGGACAGCGGAGGAGATGAAAATTGCAAACAAATAAAACGATGGAATGAAGAGCTTGTGACCTTCAAGCTCACCCTACGTCCTTGAAGAAGGCTGGAGATTTTGAAGCAAGAAGAAATCTCCAGCTCGAAGGGAGAAATCTTGAAGAGAACCCACGGTGGCCACATAACTTCTGGCTGCTGGCTGAAAGTGGAAAATGCCCGATAAGGGAGAGCTAAAAAGCTACTTAATTTCAAATTCCAAATTGAAAATTACAATCATACAATGGGGGAGGTTTTATCAGCTACGAAGAGAGGAAAAAGGGAGGGAAAACTAAGGGCCAAAGTCATGCAAAAAGCATGCTGTAAAATGAATAAAATGAGGGAAAATTTGGACCAATGAGAATTCAAGAACGTGCAAGCAATGTTTCTTGAATCCCTTCAGCCAATTTTCCTTTCTTTCTTTGCCCTAAATACCCTTCTTCCAGCCAAATAAACCCTCATGCAAAACCTCATGCACGCCATGCAAAAATCCAAAATAAACCTAGCCGAGAAACCCTCTCGGGTTCTCCAAATGTCCACGTAAAACTTCACGTAAAAATTATCCTAAAAATGCAATAAAATTCCTTCAACCCTTAGAAAGGTTGATGAGTTGAGTCGTGGGATGATTGTGCACGATTGCATGTGACTCCAACTCGCCATGCAAAGTAAACTTCAATCGAGTCTGGCGGTCTTAGTTTAAGGTTGCAGATTCACATCTTCTTCATGCCAAGTTATCACGCGTTTTGGCCTTGTTTGATCCTCCAAAGTTGGCTTAGAAATGTATAATTCTTCAATTAATTTTCCTGCAAAATTAACAAACATATTAGAAAAATCTCTAGCTCGGGCTCGGGTGATTGCTCCACTTGGCATGCCAATCCGTGGCATGTCATCCTCCCCGGGTTCTTGAGGATTTGACCTCAAATCCAGTGGCAAGTCATCTCCATCTTGTTCATCTTCATCAAATCCAGCAAAGGGAGAAAGGTTTTGAACATTAAATGTTGCTGAAATACCATAAAATGCCGGGTAACTCGAGCTTACATGCATTAGTGTTGACTTCATTATTCAAAAAATCCTTCATGTTTGAGGCATCCTTAAGAGTGTGCCAACCTTGATCAACTTCCATTTTTGAATCATAAGATTCTATGTCTTTCACCACAACACATTTCTTTCCATGGTAAAAATATTCAATACTTTGGTTTGTACTAAACAAACAAATAACTAGTTCAACACGAGTTTCATTCTCCCAATTATAAACCATAGTGTTTCCAATATAATCAGCAATATATATTCCATGGAAGTATTCTATTAAGGATTCCAAGAACCTCATCCAATGATCATAGCTAGCTTCCTGTTTCTCCTTGGTTCTTTTGATGAGTGGCCCGTATACTCCTTTACTAGAATTACCAAATTGTTCCTCATTGCTTGAAGAGTTCTCCATATTAAGAAGATCATAAGTCTTCTTCCTTAAGCTCAATTCAGATTTGT
This sequence comes from Begonia fuchsioides, assembly GCA_003255005.1. NCBI lineage: Eukaryota > Viridiplantae > Streptophyta > Magnoliopsida > Cucurbitales > Begoniaceae > Begonia > Begonia fuchsioides. The sequence continues at coordinate 1,536 of QAOC01017868.1, forward strand.
AGATTTCCTTCATCCAATCATAAACAAAGCAATTAGAAACTAACCACCTTGAGAGTATTTTGGAAATCACAACACATATGTGTAATGCCCGGTTTTTCCTTTACTTAATTGAATTTTTTTTTTTAAAAACATGTACAAACTTCAAACAACTTAAGGTAAAACTCATCAATTTGAAATCCTTGAGATAAAATACAGCGAAAGACTTTTATTTAACTTCATCAAAATCAATTATGTTCATAATAAGTAATCCAAAACATACTTATACTTTAACATTGAAAACCAAGTTATTACAAAACAGTTATAAACTAAGCATAATATTATACATTAGTTTTCAAACAAAACTCCATTTACATGGGCCGCCCACAGGTCAAAATTGCACTAACAGCAGCAAACTTTCGTAATGGATGTACTTCACCACCTTAAGCATTTATTCCTACATTACAAAGCTTATCTAATGAGCCTAACGTTCAGTAAGCTAATCCATAATAATAAAACAATTATGAGACCTTCATGCATATGCTGCTTTATGAAAACAATGCAATTTTGGTATCGTTCATTTCTTTTCTTTTCTTTCTCTTAACAGTCCAGTTAATGTGGGTAATACCATCTAGGGGAGAATAGGCACCATCTGGTCCAACCTCTTGGGACAGCCAAACTCAACTCCGCCCAACATGTAACTATTTGCGTACATTTCGTTCATTTCATTTCTTTCATTATTTGATCGTTGAAGGTACCACGGGAGAGAGTAGACACCATCTGGCCTCCCTCGAGGCAGTCTAACTCGAGCTCCTCTTTTAATGACCCGTTGTATATTATCATGAAAATGATGCATGGAAATCATTTTCGTATTTTTTTTCTAAAACCATGATGCATGAACAATTAAAATGCATGAACAATTAAATATGCAATAAAACGTACAATTCAAACATTGCAAGCATTATAAACATGCATCTTTATTCTAACACCAATAATTAATTAATCATCAAACAAGGCACACAAACATATCATCAAATAAATTGAGGTCGGTGTATTGTGCATTACACCCCAAACAATCCAGCATATTTCAAAATCATAAATCCTAATCTTTGTAATGTAGTCCCCTTAGGGCCAATCACATGCAACATTAACTTACCTTAGGTCCTTAGCTTTATTGAAAAACTCGATCAATATGTTGGTGCACTTGAAAACCTAAACGCAAGTAACATAATTCAATAAATTCAAACAACCATAACTTCTTCGATAATTATCCATTTGTGATGCTACGGGTGTCAAATTATTCCTTAAAGAGTCTAATATAACTTCTTAGTTAGACACCAAATTCAGAAAACTAACGTAGCATAAAGTCTCGGGACATATTAGTGAGCATACTTCTCTTGAAATCATGGACCGGCCGACCAAAACTACAAGGGGTCGACCCATGTTGACAAAACAGAGAGCGTGTGTTTTCTAAATCGAGAACCGGTCGACACAACAGGGGTCGACCGCAGCTCCCCTCAGTTTCTGTACATTGACTTGTGACGTTCATAACTTTTTATACATAACTTCAAATTGAGTGATTCGAACGGCTATAAATCACTCTAAGAGCCTAATTTAACTCTTGTGAAGGAAACAAAATCTACTTCCTACTACTTCTTGACCGAATATCCAAAAACTCTAACTTTGTTCATACTTAACTCATTTTCTAACAATCTACATGAAATCCTTCATTTTTTATCAATCAATTCAACCAATACCGTCATATTATTCTTACTGAACTTAAAAGAAACTCAGAGGATAGAATAATTATCTTGAACTTTAGCTTCCACGAAAACTTCAGAGTTTTCCTCCTCTCCTCTAAGGTAACCCACTTTCTCATTCTTTTCCCTTAATCAAGACGTGAAAACTCTAACTATGAGTAAATAGGGAGAAGAAGCCATAATAGTAGGAAAATAGCAGACCATGCCTTTTTATCTCTTAATTAAACAAAATCAACCTTTTTTTTACGTCCACCGATCGGATTCTGCACATTTTTGCTGAATTTTCAACTTAAGTCAGGGAAAGTGTCGACCGCTCATCCATTGTGTCGACCGAAAGAATTCCCGAGCATTTTTTGTGTCGATCATTCGTCCATGATGTTGACCGAAAGTATACTAAAGAACAATTTTGTGTCGACCCCTTCCTGATCTTGGGGTTGACCGAAAGTATATATTGTGTCGACCCCTCTTCGATCCTGGGTTTGACCGAAACTATATATTGTGTCGACCTCTCTTCAATCCTGGGGTCAACCGAAACTATTCAAAATACCTTACCACTCTAATATTTAAGAAACATTCATAAAAATAATCTTAAATGCTTTCATCTTAAAATCACAAAATTCATAAAATAACTGAGGGTTGTTACATTCTACCATCCTTAACAAAATTTTGTCCTCAAAATTTAGATGTCAAAAAGTTCCGGATACTTCTTCATCATGTCTTGTTGCCTTTCCCACGTGGCTTCCTCTATAGTATGGTTTCTCCATAGGACTTTGACCAAAAGAATTTGTTTGTTTCTCAATTCTTTTGTTTTTTAATCCAAGATCCTTACCGGTTTTTCTTCATATGTCAAAGTAGGCTCGATTTCAATACTTCTATCTTCAATCACATGAGTAGTATCATGCACACATTTCCTTAACATTGAAATGTGAAAAATGTTGTGGATTCCAGCCATAGATGATGGCAATTTCAACATGTAAGCTGTTTTGCCTAACTTCTTTATAATAGAGAAAGGTCCAATAAATCGTGGATTAAGCTTTCCCCTTTTTTCCAAACCGCATTACTCTCTTAAAAGTCAAAATCTTTTAGAGTACCTGATCGCCTTCCTAAAATTCTAGCTCTCTTCGCCTTTGATCTGCATAATGTTTCTGTCGGTTTTGAGCTATTTTGATTCTTTCTCGAATAACTTTCACTTGATGTGCGATTTGTTGTAAAATTTCTAGTCCATACAACTTTGCTTCTCCAACTTCATCCCAGTACAATGGAGATTGACATTTTTTCCCATACAATGCCTCATACGGGGCCATACCAATTGTTGATTGGTAGCTATTATTATATGCAAACTCCACTAATGGTAACATCTTACTCCATGTAGTTTGAAAATCCAATACACATGCTCATAACATATCTTTTAATATTGGAATTGTTCTTTCGGTTTGACCATCTGTTTGGGGATGAAAACTCGTGCTAAAATACAATGTAGTCCCCATTGCCTTATGTAAACTTTTCAAAAATTTTGAAGTAAATCTTGGATCACGATCTAATACTATCGATGCCGGAATTCCATGCAGTCTTATAATCTCTTGAACATATAATTCAGCATACTGATCCATAGAAAAATTCATTCTGACCGGTAAGAAATGGGCTAACCTTGTTAATCTATCAACAATCACCCAAATAGCATCATGCCCCTTTGTTGTTTTCGGTAATCCCACAACAAAGTTCATTGTTATATGCTCCCATTTCCATTCTGGAATTGGTAAAGACTGAAGCGTTCATGCATGCCTTTGATGTTCAGCTTTAACTTCTTGACATGTGACACAAAATTCCACATGTTTTGCTACGTCCTCCTTCATATTCGGCCACCAAAAGTGCTGTTTTAAATCCCGATACATTTTAGTGCTTCCCGGATGCACTGTAAATGTAGAAGAATGGGCTTCCGATAATATTTTCTTCCGTAATTCTTGCTTTTCCGAAATATACCATCTATCTTTAAACTTCAGGACACCATCATTCGAACACTTAAAGTCAGAAGAATTTGGCTTTTTGCCCAATTTATATCGTTTATATTTTGGATCTTCCAATTGAGCTTCTTTGATTTCATCCATAAAAGTTGGCTTCAATGATAATGCTGCAAGCATACAACTCAAATTTGACACTACTTCTAAACCAGACTTTTGAACTTCAGATTGAAGCGTTATAGACATTGCCAATTGGACTGGTATGAACTTCTCACTCAATGCATCAGCTACCACATTAGCTTTGCCGGGGTGGTATTTGATTTTAAACTCATAAACTTTTATGAATTCGAGCCATCTTCGTTGCCTCATATTCAGGTCTTTTTGGGTGAATAAATACTTCAGACTCTTATGATCTGAAAATATCTCGCATTGTTGCCCATATAAATAATGCCTCCATATTTTTAATGCGAAAACAACTGCAGCTAATTATAAATCACGAGTAGGACAATTTTGCTCGTACACTTTTAATTGGCTTGATGCGTAAGCGATCACTTTTCCTTCTTGCATCAATACGCAACCTAATCTAATTTTGGAAGCATCACAATAAATTTTGAATTTACCGTCCTCAGTTGGAATTGTCAAAATTAGGGCTGATGTCAATTTTTATTTCAAGTTCTGGAAACTTCTATCACATTCACCTGGCCACCAAAAATTCACGTTTTTCTTCGTTAATCGGGTCAAAGGGATTGCTATCTTTGAAAATCCTTCAATGAATCTTCGATAAGATCCAGCTAACCAAAGAAAGCTACGTACCTCATTAATATTCCTTGGTTGTGGCCAGTCCATCACTGCTTGGACTTTTGATAGATCAACAAAAATATTGTCCTTGGATACTACATGTCCAAGAAAGTTAACTCTATCAAGCCAGAATCCACATTTAGAAAACTGAGCATATAAGATATGTCGTCTTAAAGTTGATAATACTGCCTTTAGATGTTCCATATGCTCTTCCTCTGTTTGAGAATATATGAGAATATCGTCGATAAACACAATTATGAATTTATCTAGATACTCTTGGAATACGCAATTCATTAGATCCATAAAGGCAGCAGGAGCATTAGTCAATCCAAAAGACATCACCAAAAAATCGTAATGTCCATATCGAGTTCTAAATGTTGTTTTTGGGACATCTTCCGCTTTGACCTTCAATTGATAGTATCATGATCTTAGATCGAATTGAAATCCTTGAGATAAAATAAAGCGGAAGACTTTTATTTAACTTCATCAAAATCAATTATATTCGTAATAAGTAATCCAAAACATACTTATACTTTAACATTAAAAACCAAGTTATTACAAAACAATTATAAACTAAACATAATGTTATACATTAGCTTTCAAACAAAACATTTCCATTTACATGGGCCGTCCACGGGTCAAAATTGCACTAACAGCCGCAAACTTCTGCAATGGACGTACTTCACCACTTCAAGCATTTATCCCTACATTAGAAAGCTTATCTAATTAGCCTAACGCTCAGTAAGTTAATCCATAATAATAAAACAATTATGAGACCTTCATGCATATGCTACTTTATGAAAACAATGCAAATTCGGTATCTTTCATTTCTTTTCTTTTCTTTCACTTAACAGTCTAGTTAATGTGGGTAATATCGTCTAGGGGAGAGTAGGCACCATCTGGTCCAACCTCTTGGGACAGCCAAACTCAACCCCGCCTAACATGTAACTATTTACGTACATTTCGTTCATTTCATTTCTTTCATTATTTGATCGTTGAATGAACCACAAGAGAGAGTAGACACCATCTGGCCTCCCACGAGGCAGTCTAACTCGAGCTCCTCCTTCAACAACCTATTGCATATTATCATGAAAATCATGCATGGAAATCATTTTCATATTTTTTTTCTAAAACCATGATGCATGAACAATTAAAATGCATGAACAATTAAAGATGCAATAAAATGTACAATTCAAACATTGCAAGCATTCTAAACATGCATCTTTATTCTAACACCAATAATTAATCAATCATCAAACAAGGCACACAAACATATCATCAAATAAATTGAGGTCGGTGTATTGTGCATTACACCCCAAACAATCCAGCATATTTCAAAATCATAAATCCTAATCTTTGTAATGTAGTCCCCTTAGGGCCAATCACATGCAACATTAACTTACCTTAGGTCCTTAACTTTATTGAAAAACTTGATCAATATGTTGCTGCACTTGAAAACCTAAAACGCAAGTAACATAATTCATTAACTTCAAACAACCATAACTTCTACGATAATGATCCATTTGTGATGCTACGGGTGTGAAATTATTCCTTAAAGAGTCTACTATAACTTCTAAAAAGACACCAAATTCATAAAACCAACGTAGCAAAAAGTATCGGGACATATTAGTGAACATACTTCTCTGGAAATCATGGACCAGTCGACCCAAACTACAAGGGGTCAACCCATGTTGACAAAACAGAGAGCGTGTGTTTTCTAAATCGAGAATCGGTCGACACAACCTATAAGGGGTCGACCGCAGCTCTCCCCAGTTTCTTTACATTGACTTGCAGCATCCATAACTTTTTATACATAACTTCAAATTGAGTGATTCAAACGGCTATAAATCACTCTAAGAGTCTTCTTTAACTCCTATGAAGAAAACAAAATCTACTTCCTACTACTTCTCGACCAAATATCCAAAACTCTAACTTTTTTTCATACTTAACTCATTTTCTAACAATCTACATGAAATCCTTCATTTTTTATCCATCAATTCAACCAATACCATCATATTATTCTTACTGAACTTAAAAGAAACTCAGAGAATAGAATAATTACCTTGAACTTTAGCTTCCATGAAAACTTCAGAGTTTTCCTCCTCTCCTCTGAGATAACTCACTTTCTCATTCTTTTCCCTTAATCAAGATGTGAGAACTCTAACTATGAGTAAATAGGGAGAAGAAGCCATACTGGTAGGGAAATGGCAGACCATGCCTTTTTATCTCATATTAAACAAAATCAACCTTTTCTTTACGTCCACCTTTCAGATTCTCCACGTTTTTGCTGACTTTTCAACTTAAGTCAGGGAAAGTGTCGACCGCTCATCCATTGTGTCGACCGAAATAATTCCCGAGCATTATTTGTGTCGACCGTTTGTCCATGATGTCAACCAAAAGTATACTAAATGACTATTTTGTGTCGACCCCTTCCAAAAGTATACCTTACCACTCTAATATTTAAGCGACATTCATAAAAGTAATCTTAAACGCTTTCATCTTAAAATCACAAATGTCATAAAATAACTGAGGGTTGTTACAATATGACTTTTTGATTCTTCATCACGTGTGTTCTTTCTTTAGTAGGAAAAGGATCCCTCCTTGATCATAATCAAGTTATTCTTAGATAAATTCTCCTTCCTTGTGATCTCATCTTTGGTCACTTGTTCGGGTTCAAGGGAATTAACTTGATGGATCGTCCACCAAACTTAAAGGAATATTGGTTTATAAAACCAACGTGCATAACCTTCCGATCGAATTGCCATGGTCTTCCGAGTAATAAATGCTTGAACTCATGGGAACCACATCACACATCACTTGATCCTTGTAACCTCCAATGGAGAATTTGACGCATGCTTGCTTGGTGACCTTAAGGTCTTCCTTATCATTTATCCAACGTAATTTATAAGGCTTCAGGTGAAAGATAGTTTCTATTCCGAGTTTGTCAATTAACTCTCGGGAAACCACATTAACACAACTTCCACCATCAATAATAATTGAGCATACCTTATCTTGGATTAGACATCTACTATGGAATAAACTTTCTCTTTGGCGTTCCTCTTCTTGGCTTTGAGTGGCAAGTAACCTTCGGATAACTAATAATAAGGGGCCTTCTTGTGCTAGCATTCTTCCCCTTCGGATTCCAAGCTCATATATGATTTTTCCTTCACTTCATCTTCACTGAAAACTTCACTTGTTTCCTCTCTAATAACCATCACACGTTTGTTAGGGCATTGGGACGCAATATGCCTGAGACCAAGGCACTTAAAACACTTGATATCCCGTGTTCAGGTCCGGTTATTTTCTTCCATCTGTTTAGGCTCACTATCCTTCTTTTGCAGCCAAGGTTGAACGAAAGGAATCTTGTTCTCCACCTTTGTATTAGGCTTAAAAGGATTAATAGTTATCCGAAGGTCACTATTCCCTTGCCCTTTATTTTCATTTGCCTTTCCACTTTGAAGGCCATTTGAATAACTGAATCCATAGAGTCGATCGGTTGCAACTCCACAATATCACTAATGTCTTGGTGTAAACCTCTAATAAACCGAGCTATAATTTTTTCCTCTGGTTCTTGTAAGTCACATCTCATTCGGAGAGTGTCAAATTTGGTAAGATATTCTTCCACTGAGAGAGATTCTTGCTTAAGAGATTGTAATTGAAGAAATAGCTCTTGTTTGTAATGAGCCGGTACAAATCTTCTCCTCATAATTGATTTCATCATTTTCCAACTATTAATACTTTCTTCACCATCACGTCTTCTCTGAATTTTCAAACTATCCCACCAAAGACTAGCATAACCCGTAAGTTCCAATGAAACAAGTTGTAATTTAAACTTCTCAGAATAGTTATAGCATTCAAAGATCTTATCAAGTTTCTCCATTCAATCAATAAACAAATCACCATTGCAAGATCCATTGAAAGGAGGAATGGATACCTTAATATGCCTCATATCATCATCTCTGGAGTTGAGCTCATGTAGGTTATAATCATCATCCGACTCTCCGGATTTAAACTCTCGACATTTCCTCAAACCGTGATTCGGTTTCTCCTTAGTGGATTGTTTGGGGTAGTCCTCACCGACTTCGGTCTTCTCCTTGCTGCAAGATCTCAAGACCATAAAATTGAGCTTCAAAAATTCGTCCTTATATATAGGCGATCTACACTTTCTACCATAAAGTGCTTCATATGGGGCCATGTCAATCGTGGCTTGATAGCTGTTATTATATGTGAATTCTACCAACGCTAAAAGCTTATTCCAAGTCATTTGGAACTCGAGCACACATGATCTTAGCATATCCTCAAGAATCTAGATTGTTCATTTTGTCTGGCCATCAGTTTGAGGATGAAATGTTGTGCTTAAACGTAAACTCGTCCCTATAGCTTTTTTTAAACTCTTCCAAAAAAAAAAGAATCTAGATGTGAATTTTGTATCATGATCCGACACTATGGAGACTGGGACTCCATGCAGCCTCACGACTTCTTGGATGTACAGTTTTGCGTACTTGTCCAAGCTCGAGCTTAATTTAATGGCGATGAAATAAGCC
>QAOC01017879.1:0-27989 GCA_003255005.1 Begonia fuchsioides
AATTATGAATAAGGGTATGAAATGAGTCAAATGACGATTAACTTGCTGGAATTCAATTGTTAGAATTGGTAGTTGATAAAGTAAGGTCAATGTGAAAATTGGACTAAATCAGTTTAATTGTTGAATAGAAGTTTGAGAAAATAGAAAATGGAAGGTTGTCAATGAAGAACCGGTCGAATTATGAATAGTATCGGTCGACACCTTGGTAATGAGGAACTTGGTCCGGTCGACCTACGTTAGAAACCGGTCGACCATTGCAAGGTGAACCACCTTGACACAATGTTAAGATTAGGCGATTTCAGAGATTTTAAGTTCTTCAAATGAGTTTAAAATATTGCCATGAAATTTAATAGACTTGTTGATGGAACTATAGCAACAAAATTTACTTAATTTGGAGGATTGTAGAGAAAGTTATGGGTTTTGGAAATTTATAGTTAGTAACAACCACCGGGTTGAAAATCGATAATTGGATAGTTTTAGTTTTCCTATTTTATCATGCTATAGATGAGCTTAAGCGACAAAGTAATCTTCTAAGAAATTATATAAGACACCAAAAGGAGAAGATGGATAGGTTGAACAACTCGATTGAAGTTGTGGTGAAAATGTTATGCACGTTAGAAGTTAATGAATGAAAACCAGACTAAGGAAATATGGACTTTTGAGCGATGTGTGGTGTTTTGTATATTTTATACCTTTACGCTTCGAGTTTGAAGTTTATATCTTCTCAAAAGTTAAACTAGACTCAATAAAAAAAATAATGGTATTTGAATCATAGATATCTAAATTTTATAACAAAAGTTATGAAAGTTTTAACTGGCGGTCAGCACCTTGATTGCCGGTCGACACCTTAAAACTCTCGGGTTTGAAAACCAGTCGACACTTTGACATCAGCGGTTGACACCTTCACTTTTCAAGCTATATAGGTCGACCTATGAATAGTGGTAGGTTGACACCTCGTGTAGAACCGATCGACACCTTGTTTAATGTGTCAACCGCTCCTTGATGATATCCAAAAATTCTTCGTCTTCCACGGCTGAAATTATTTAAAAACTCATTTCTCCCAGCTGTAAACCCATTTTCCCGACCTCCCTCTTCCCTCTCCTGAGTTCTCTCAACCTCCAAGTGAGATTTTGTGAGTTTTATGAGTGTTTGAGAGTGAGTTTTTGAGTTGGGTACTCAAATTGGTGCGAAGGCATGGCTTGGAAGCTTGAGATGTGTCTTGGAAGTTTGAGCTGTGCAAGTTGAAGCCTAGGTACATATTTCTACTACTATTATGCTCAATTTATGAAATTGGAGAACATGATGGTAGTATTATTATTAAATAGACGTGCATGCAAGATATTTTAAGTGAAAACTTAAGGTTTCAAAAATGTAAGACGAAACTCACTGATTTCAAAAAATGTATGTTTTAGTGGGTTGTTGACTACGAACTCGGCCACTACTTCTTCATATGAAATTTAGTAGACAGAATAATGAAGAGATTGATACCAATTACATGGAATTTTGATAAGTATAGAAAGAATTATGAGCCCCGAAAGTTAGGTGAAAAATAGAAATAAAATATTGGGTACTTATTTTAGTTAATTGTGATTTTTAAGGTGTTATTGAAGACAAGTCAAGAAAATTAAAGGAAAGTGAATATAAATTAAGCTTAGAAACAAGGTAAGAACTCATTACATGTGTTTGGCCCTTCGGGGCCTACATCACAAAGAGTAGGACTGAGGTTGATGTGATTGAATGATTGAGAAATGTTAAAATGTTAAATTATTAAGCATGAAATGAATACGTTATAGTTATATATGTATGAAATCTGTTTGGGGTGCATCGCACCGTGCACCGGCCCAATAATATGGGTGTGATCGGTGTTTGTGTGACATTGAATTGTGATGTATATGCTATAAGTAACGCCTAAATACGTAAAACATGAAAAATATGTTAAGATATAAAGTTTAAGTGAATTTAGGAGACGTATGTGTTTATGTGTGATTTATGTTAAATTGTTAAGCAAAACATGATTTCTTAAGTTATCAAGAATGCATGAATTAAGTCAAGTTGTCAAGTTTTGCATGTCATCTCATTCATGCATCATATTTCAAGAAAAATGTTTATCAAACATGCATTCAAAATGTCACCATTCATCGCATGAAGATCAAGTTATCAAGTATCAAGTTATTAAATATCAAGTTATTATAGGACCCCGTAGGTGCTAACTCTCTATCAAGCTATTATATTATGAGAGGACCTCGTATGTGCTAACTCTCTATCAAGCTATTATATTATGAGAGGACCCCGTAGGTGCTAACTCTCTATCAAGTTATAAAGTTATGAGATTGATGCATTTCTCTTTTATGCGATGTAATGGCAACATGTATCAAATTAAGTTTTGAAGATGATCGTGGTATGGGGAACGAATCTTCACTCTATAAATGAAATGATGTTTTGAGGATGGTCGTGGTATGAGACACAGATCATCACCTCAAAATGATTTGAAAAAGACATGTTTTATGAAAATAACATATTTTAAGCATATCATGAGCATGCTAGGCACATAAGACGTTATGATTTCTTACTGAGCCTAAGGCTCACTAGTTAAACTTTGTGATGTAGGTGACGAAGCTCGGGATGAGGACTTTAGTCCTCATCACGTGCCATGACATGTGGATGAAGCTGTTTTGGAGCGGGTTGTTTACGAAACCAAGCGACGACCCGTGGGGGAAGGAAAAGAAAATGGTTTCAATGTATTTTATGTTTTCACGCAAAACTAATTAGATGTTTTACGATATTTTGAATGATGTTGGTGAAGCCTTTTGTTAAAGTCTTGAACAATTATGTCAAGCGTTTTAAATGAATGAAAATTGTTATTTTGTGTAAAGTTACATTTAACTTGTATTGATGAAATGGTGGTTTACACGTGTATGAGTTCATTAGCTCAACATTTAAAGTATTACGCTTCCGCTAAGTTTTCAAGTCAAGTATTTCAAGTGTATTTATGAAAATAAAAAAATTACTGCTGTTTTCAAAAAACTTTTAAAGAACGAAATGTGACAGTATGAGTGTACACTATGAAATCGAAAGATAAAAGTATTTTGGAGTTTTCTTAAAGTGGAAAACTATGGTAGAAAATCAAATTGGAAAGAAGATCAAGGGACTCAGTACAAATAATAGAGGAGAGTATAAAAGTAAACTATTTCTCGAATAGAGTGGCAAAATGTATGAACCAAACACTCGTGGTAAAAGTTCGATGTATGCTTGCCAAAGTTGGATTAGGAAGACATTTTTAGACTGAAACTTTGACATATGTGAGTCATCTTATCATCTACCATCATCAGCTATTTATGGAAAAACACCAATGAATGTTTGGTTTGAAGAACTTGTTAAATATTATAATTTCTTGCATATATTTAGTTGCATTGTTTATTATAATGTGAAAGAATCATAGTTTGGTCCAAAAACAAAGAAGTCATTCGTTACGAGGATCACTCTAAGAAAAAAAGATTTCGCCTTTTGTGTCAAACAACGAAGAAAGTGATCTTTAGTAAAGATGTAAATTTTGATGAATCTTCTATGATGAACATAGAGAGGTTCAAGACGTGAAGAGTCCTTGAAAGCAGGTGAAGTTTGAAAATTTAATAATTAAATTAGTTGAAAAAAATAAGTTTTGTAGTACTCATGAAGATGAAGAATAATCAGATGAAGTTGAGCGTTTGACCGAAAAATCACAAAAAATAGACCCAATTGGAATAAGAAGGTTGAAACAAGAAATTCACATAAATTTGCTCACTTTACTAATATGGTGACCTATGCATTTCTTGTAATAGGTGAAGATATGCCTACAAGTTGTCAAGAACCNGAAGGAATTTGGAGTTCTAATAATAATGTTCGTATTATTGAAAAACTAAGGTTTGAGAGTTGTGTGAAAATCTGATTCAATAATGTACATAATTAAAAAGTGACTTGTGATATGTCAAAGTTCATGTGATTCCTACCACCTTCATTATTTTTTATGAAGGATAGAGCTAGAAAAATTCATGTTTTTTTATACGAGGCTAGAGTTCGGTTCAAGTTAGGGATGAACATGGTCGGTTTGGGTCAGGTTTTTAATCGACCAGCACCGACCCATTTGGGCTTTGGTCCCAAACTCAAAATCAAAGACCGACCCAAAACTCGCACTCTCTAAGACAATCCGACCCAAACCCATTTGGGTTGGGTTGGGTTGAGTTTTTGGTTCTATTAAAAAATTCTTTCAAAATAAAAATATCTATAAAAAATATCCATAAAAAAACATCTATCAAATTAAAAATATCCATCAAAATAAAAACATCCATCAACATACAAAACATTTATAAAAAATATCCATGAAAATAAAAAACATCCATCAACATTTATAAAATGGTCCATTTTCTTCGAATTCATACTGCTATTTATCTTACTAGTTTCACTATCCATTCCGTAGGATAATAGTAAGATAAGACAGTAGTCTAGCTGTTGGTGGTCTCGCCTTGAATGCCTAAGCAGAAGCTGGTACAACAAATCCTGCTATCAAGGGGTAGCCTAATACATAGAATATTTTAATTAATCTTCATATTATGCTTATAGAATAACAAAATCTCATTATGTTCGAGTAAAATGGAGTTGATTCAGGAAATGCATAAGAAACACTAAACCTAATTTTATTCAATCGTATATATTATGATTGATTTGAAAGCACATATTCACAAAAAATATAAGCATAAAATCACTATTCTGATAAAAAAAACAACTTAGAAAATTCTAATTAAAAACAATTCCAAGTTTTTTCTCCACTAACAGTTTCGTTAAATCATGAGAGGTTTCTTTGAATGTCTAAAAAAGAACAACTCAGAAAATCAATATTCATTGTTAGCATTCTTGATTTTATTGAATTTTAGTTGGAGGTTTCTTTGATTTGTTCTTCATTTTTTATTCTTGACGGATTAAAGTCATTATATTGACCACGAAATCTCTCTATTTTGATGGCTATTCTTCTAATGCAACAGACGACCAAGCGGCCGTTGGAGAATATGTTAAAACTTCTTCCTTACTCCAGTCTTCTCCGAGAATCGTGATTGTCAGCTCGTTCACTCGTTTCTCAATAAAAAAAAAAGATGAAAAAGTGAGAGTTACAAAATAGCTAACCTATTCGCGGTAACGGGAGGAGAAACAACTAGTAGAAAAGAGATATACATGGCTGACCTCTGCAGTTAGCAGTGGAGAACCAGGTGAACGCCGGTCATCGCGAATCGTGATTTCACTCTCAGCTCTAGCAGAAATTAGAAAAAAGGTATAACAATTAAATGAGTTTTTAGGTCGGGCTTTCAGGTTTAGTAAAAATAAAAATCCGACCCAAAAATCAAACAATAGATAAAAATCTTACACAAATTTAAAAAAAAAACTCAAATTTTTTATTATAAGCCCAATTCAAAAGCGGTGGGTCGGGCTGGAGATAGTGGGTTGGGCTTAGGTTGCCCATCCCTAGTTTCAGTAATCATTCCTCTCCCGCACCTTCAAGCAATTAACAAACCATTGGTCTGGGCTTTCAGTAGGAGAGTCTAATATCATTGCGTTCGTATGGGGCAGCGAGAGACCATCAAAACTTTCCCCCATCTCGTCACTCATTTCTGCGTCACTACCAGATGCCCCCGCTCCTTTCTCCTCCAACATGGCGGATCCTGTTCACCCCTCCATCTTCCGCTGCCGCCGGCCACCTTCCTCTCATTCATCCCCGCCGGGAGCCTTTTGACCACGGCCTTCTCCCCATCCCCAAGCTTATTCTCGCCGATCCTACACAAACCCTGATTCACCTCAAGCACAGGCTTCTCCACCTCTCTCCCACTCGCCGAGTCCACCCCCCTGCAATAGCTGAATCCCTCCAGATACCAGTTGATCACGCTACCCNGCTCAAAATACACGAGCCAAAGATAGGCTCACAAAATAAGCTGATTCAAGACAAAGACAATACAACTTATCCTATTTTTTTAGCATGGTAACTTCTGTATCTTACCCAGACAAACATCCCCATTCATATTTTTTTTTATTTCTCTAACATTTTTAATTCACTTCAAATGAAAACTCATGACAAATGCTCTAGGTAGTGTCCACTCTCCCAAGGTTCCTATATCCCACTTCAGATCCCTTTTTTTAAAATTTGGATCAAATATCTGGAGCCTCTCTAGTTGTGAGAACTGAGAATGCAGTTTCAGGTCGTGTAGTTAGTGATTTTATGCTTTTGACAACATATATTTCTTACTTGAGATTTTTCTTTAAACATTTTCTACTGTATGGGAGTTTTCTTAGTTATAGGATTTTGAAGTATCACTACTCTTGTTGGTTCTATATCTGACTTGTCCTAATAGTTTTACTTCGCACGGGGCAGCTTGTTCGTAGCAACAGCCGAAGATTTACGCCATCACAGGCTGATGAAGAGGCTCACCAACTCTCATACCTACAAAAGCGCTTGGCTAATATTCTCTCACTTTTGGTAGAGCCTGTGGATGGAGAAGGAGAAGAATCTATGGTCTGTATATTTTGGACTGTCAAATTTCATGTTGTCATTAATTTAATGTTTGCAATTTTTTTAGATTTTTTCGAATTGGGTAGTGATATTATTGTCCTGCCGTACTACCATTGTAACTCGATTGATCAAAGATATTAATGTTTTTTTTTCCAAACTTTTAGAGCATAAATTTCCCCCTATAGTAATCACAATTACAGATGGCTTTCATAGATGGTCTTGATGTGCAACCCGAGCACATCATGGATCAAGCCTCAACGAGCCCACCCGATTTTACTAACTTAGTTGCTCGTTTTGTAGGTATCTTGATCTCGGAAACACCTTCCGAGAATGATCGGGAACGACCCAAGCACTCCGTTACTTGGTGCTCGGCCATTCCCGGCCTTGCCGCTAGCATCAGACCGTGTCCGACATTACCCGGACACGGCGCATCCAGCAGCCCGCGTGACGCACCCGGACACGGCGCACCCGACAGCCCGACCCACGACACAACCGGGGCTCTTGACCGAGACGCGCCCNTATCACTACTCTTGTTGGTTCTATATCTGACTTGTGCTAATAGTTTTACTTCGCACGGGGCAGCTTGTTCGTAGCAACAGCCGAAGATTTATGCCATCACAGGCTGATGAAGAGGCTCACCAACTCTCATACCTACAAAAGAGCTTGGCTAATATTCTCTCACTTTTGGCAGAGCCCGTGGATGGAGAAGGAGAAGAATCTATGGTCTGTATATTTTGAACTGTCAAATTTCATGTTGTTATTAATTAGTTAATGTTTGCAAATTTTTTATATTTTTTCGAATTGGGTAGTGATAATATTGTCCTGCCGTACTACCATTGTAACTCGATTGATCAAAGATATTNGCCGATCGCCGTACACGCGACCCTCCCGGTTACGTGAAAAGCGACAAGTCCGACAAAGTGTGTGCGATCCTGGTGCACGCTGCACACCAGGTCTTGCCCATGTTTTATCATTGCAATATATTTTTCTGAGTAGATTATAGCTTTTTATTTTGTAGCTAAAGTGGATAGAACTTTCAATATATTCATTTTCCAATCTATGCACCTGTTTTTTTTAACAAAGCATATGTGCTATTTCAATTGCTGGAGTTTGTCAATATATCTTATCCAGAAGTAAAAATAGTTGGTTTATATACATTTATTGGTAAAACTACTCAAGTTCCATCTGAAAAATACTGTTTTTGTTAGTCAAGATTTTAAGCTAGCTCTTTCCCTTACATATGTAAAGTAATGCACATTACCATTATGTCCTGATGGAATTACGGTTGTTTACTTGTGGAACTGCTTTCACTCTTTTCTTTAGCATTCTATATAACATTGATTTATTTAATCCCTTCCAGTCAATTCATACTCTGTTATAGTTTTTTCATTATGGTACTGCACCTTTTTTAACTAGCTATGCAAGATTCTTGAACTTCCCAACTTTTTCATATTCTTTTTAATGATTCGACTAAAATATTTTGTCATTCGACATATGCTTAACGCTTACTACNTATTTAATCCCTTCCAGTCAATTCATACTCTGTTATAGTTTTTTCATTATGGTACTGCACCTTTTTTAACTAGCTATGCAAGATTCTTGAACTTCCCAACTTTTTCATATTCTTTTTAATGATTCGACTAAAATATTTTGTCATTCGGCATATGCTTAACGCTTACTAAGGCCCTATTGTTTGTACATAGTTTTTTTTACTTTTCAGTGACGTTTTGTTCATGTCAATAATTGGTTCTTTGGCTGCTCCTGTTCCAGTAGCACAAGTGCATGATTGGATTATGCAGAATATAACTGCTGTCTTAGAACATATTTCTGAGAGAGCTTCTTTGAAGGAAAATGGGCCGTCATGTGCATCAGATCAAGATGTTCCCATAACTGATGCATGTACAAGTTCAATCAAGGCATCAACAAATGCTCAGAGTCCTAGTTTTACTGAAGGGATCTCTAAATCATCGGTTGTATCGTCGATATGCAACCGAAACTTGTCGATATGATTATATGTTCAACCATACTCAATCTCCTTCTTGAAATTCCACATTTCGGCGCTTTTAATTCAAGGAAACTTGCATTTTTTGTTGAGCTACTTGTAGATGGAACTTCAACAACTTGAGTACCGAATCCCGCTCTAAAATCAGATCATCGATGCTGGCCACTTTCGACTTAATGGGTCGATCGAAGTGCATTAGTGTTGGTGGTTGTCTTTTATACACCGCTTGAAACGGTGTCATGCCGATGGTGGAATGAAACGAAGTATTGTACCAAAATTCAGCCAATGTTAACCATTTTCCCCAATTCTTCGGTTTATCTCCCGAAACGCATCTCAAATACAGCTCTAGCGATCGATTAACGACTTCCGTTTGGCCATCCGATTGTGGGTGATAAGCTGAACTAAAATTCAGCTTCGTCCCATGTAGTTTGAATAATTCTCTCCAAAACCAACTTACAAATATTTTGTCCCGATCAGAGACTATGGTTCTCGGCATTCCATGTAGTTTAAAGATTTCTCTAAAGAAAATCGCAACCACCGTTTGAGCTGAATACGGATTCCGAAGACCAATAAAATGGGCATATTTGCTAAGTCGATCCACAACTACCAATATTGCGTTAAAACCTTCGGATTTTGGTAATTTTTTGATAAAATCTATCGAAATATCTTCCCAAATATCTTCCAGAATAGGCAAGGGTTGCAGCAAGTTTGCCGGCGTCATGGCTAAATACTTGTTTTGTTGACAAATCATACACTTCTCAACAAAATTCTGGATATCTTTATTCATACTCGTCCAATACAACTCTTTGTGTAACCGTTGATAAGTTTTTCTCACCCCTTCGTCTCCTCCATTTGGTCCGCCGTGATAGAAGTTTAAGATCTGCGAAATAACTCCCGAAGATGATGAAATGACCTTCCTTCCCTCGAAATACGATAGATCATTAACCAAGGCATATCTCGGTTCCGCTATTCCATTTGTTTGCAATTCCATCTTAATTTTTGATAATTTTTCGTCTTGTTCGATCTCCTTCTCCATTATCGGTAAATCAAGTGTATTATCTTGCTACAACACTTGTAAACATGTCGTTTCCTCCTTGCAAGATAGTGCATCAGCCGCTTTATTTTCAGATCCCGCTTTATATTGAATTTCAAAGTCGTATCCCAACAACTTAATCAACCATTTTTGGTGCTCCATCCAACCATTTTTTGTTCCATAAAAAATTTCAGACTTCGTTGATCCGTTCCAACAATAAAATGCGTACCTGTTAGATAAGGCCTCCACTTTTGAATTGCCAAAACCAATGCCATCAATTCCCGTTCATAAATCGATTTTAACTTGGATTGCCGAGATAATTGTTGACTAAAGAAAGCTATAGGTCGATTCTTTTGCATTAAAACAGCGCCTAAACCCGATCTGAAAGCATCCGTCTCAACCACAAAATTTGTCATGAAAATCGGGCATAGCTAATATTGGTAAGTTACACATCGCCTCTTTCAATTTTTTAAAGGCCGATTCTGCTTCTTCATTCCACTTGAAACTATTTTTTTTAAGAGATCCGTTAATGGTAATGCTAAGCTTCCATATCCCGACACAAATTTTAGATAATACCCCGTAAGCCCGAGAAATCCTCTCAATTCTCTAAGCGAACTGGGTACCTTCCAATCCGTAATAGCTCAAACTTTTTCCGGATCATCAGATACTCCTTCGGCTGAAACGATATATCCCAAATTCTCCAACTTTGTTTTTGCAAACAAAGTTGGTGTTGTTGAAGAATCGCTAAAGCAATCCTTAAATGCTCTCGGTGGCTTTCGATAGTAGAGCTATACACCAAAATATCGTCAAAGAAAACAATAATAAACTTTCTAAGGTGTGGATGGAATACCTTATTCATCAAAGATTAAAACGTGACCGTTGCGTTGGTCAATCCGAAAGGCATTACGAGAAATTCATAATGTTCTTCGTGCGTACGGAACGCTATTTTTTAATATCCTACGTCTTTACTCGAATTTGATGATCGCCGGATCTCAAATCTAGCTTTGTAAATATAGTTGCTCCGTGTACTTCGTCCACCAACTCGTCAATCACCGGAATCGGAAACTTATCCTTAATAGTTTCATTGTTTAAAGCTCTATAATCCACACAAAATCGCTAACTCCCAACCTTTTTCTTTACTAAAATAATTGGGTTTGAAAACAAATTTGTACTCGGTTGAATAATCCCGGCTTCCAACATTTCTTTCACTAACTTTTCTATCTCGTTTTTCTGCATTATCGGGTAACGATAAGGCCGAACATTTATCGTTGATGCTTCATCCTTCAAGAGAATTGCATGCTCATGGCACCTTCCCGGTGGTAGTCTAACTGGTTTACCAAATAACTCTCGAAATTCTCCTATAATATCTTGAATCTCTTTTGGAAGGGACGGTATTGCGTGGTTTTCGGTTTCTCCCACCTTTCCCAATTCTACTAGCATTGCCTCTCCTTCCCGAGACATTATCTTCTTCATGGCTTTAAGAGAAATATTTGATCGGTTGAGGCTCTGATCCCCTCTAATAATCAATTTTTGGCTCCCCGCCAAGCATTTCATTGTTAGTAATTTCCAATTGATGAACATTTCACCCATCGATTCCAACCATCTCATGCCCAAAATCACATCCGAACTTCCGAGGGGAATGGGTAAAAATTCCTCCCTGATTTCTAATTCCGGCAATGATAACAAAACATTTTTGAATAATCCACAATTCTTGAAGCATTCTCCATTCCCGAGTTGAATACTATAATCTGTGGTTGTGTGAATGGCTAAGTGTAATTCCGTTACGATATCTTGAGAAATAAAATTGTGGGTTGCCCCGCAATCTATCAAAACTATTACCTTTCTTCCTTCGATTTTACCCCATAATCTCATAGTGTGAGGCGATGTAAGACCGACGACCGAGTTTAAGGACAACTCTACCGTCTCTTTTCCGCCTTTAAATTCATCTTCATCATCGTTACTCTCTTCATTATCTTGTAGCATTAAGATTTGTAACATCTTGTTCTTGCATCGATGAGCGAGTGAAAAGTTTTCATCGCATCAGAAACATAAACCTTTTTCCCGACGATCCTCATCTCTGTTTCCGTTAATTTTCTTCGGCCAAATTCCGGTGGTTTAATTTTTGTTCCCTGCATAACCGGAACATTAGACAACGGAGCAGAATCTGGTATTGTTTGTGAACCGAACCCGCGGTGATTCCCAGCAGCCAATTTGGTCGACGATTTTTTATCGTTTCGAATTAAATCATTCCACTGTTCAGCTAGCTGGGCCGCCATCATCAATCCATCCAAGACTTCAGGCCGCATGATTTTTACATCAGCTTTGATTACATGCTTCAGCCCGTTGTAAAAGGCACTGAACAACACTTGTTCTGGAACACCGAAAACTTGTGAAAGCAGTAACTTGAATCTCGTCTGATACTCTTTGACGGAATCCTCCTGCTTGATAGTGAGCAATTGATCGTACGTCGCCAAATCTCTTGAAGAGTTTCCTCTTAAATTCGAACCAGGTTCTCATCGGTCGATTGTCGTTCTCCCATTGAAACGAAGCGAGAACTGCTCCTTCCAGACAAACGACGGCTGCTGGAATCTTTTCTTCCTCGCCTATGTGATTCACGGTAAGTACCGGCTGCTGTTCCTTTCCGCATAAGACTGGTAATTCCAGTCTCCTCGGAGAGCCTTCCTTCTCCGCCCATCTACGTTCCCTTTCCAGTCGGCCGGCTTCTGAATCGGCTAACCCATCTCATTCTCCTTGTAGATTATTGGATTGTTGTTGCTCCGATTGTGTCAGAAGCTTCAACATTTGTTCTTGAAGCAGGGATATTCCTAACTTGAATTCCTCCCTCGTCGCTGCCAATTCTCTCTACCATTCCATGTCGTACTCCTTCTGTGTCTCCGACGAACGAGTTAGTAGTTTTGTAAGAAATCAAGAATTTGTTGAGAGCTTCGAGGGCCTCTACCTCATGTAACTAACTTTCCAAATCATTCAATGACAATTATAGATTATTCATCTCTCTTTATTCATTTTACAATAATTGTTTCTCTTTAACTACTTTTCGATTTTCTATTATAAGTAAACCGTAAAGTAGGTCTATCAGAGATTGACTGGTCCTCTTGATACCAAAAGGCAAAATCCTTCGCCCACAAGGCCTTCACACTCTGACCCGACAACATGTGAGGGGTAAGTCATGGTGACTTAGTAGGCTAGAGATGAGAGTTTTTTTACCTGCATCCACAAGGAGCTACCCCACATTGGAGGTAACAACTCCCACGCTGCGACTGTCAGGCTTCAAACCGTGGAACTTGATACCAACGTTGTCATCTCTGAACCAACTGAGCTAAACTCGTGCAGGCGATTGATTGGTCCTCTTTTGCCTAAACAAGGGGGAGATTGACTGGTCCTCTTTTTCCTAAACAAACACTATACAATGCCCTAAGAGCTGCTCAACACGGATCATTTTGCACTAGCCCTAAACTTTTGCATTCAAAGGAGGGGTTGATATGAACGCTGAACCAGAGCAATTTTTCATGGCTAAAACTTCAGTCAATCCTTCGGGGGTTTTGAACCTTGGAAACCAACTCGTTTATCGTATCAAAGACAATATAAACCAAGGGCAAAGCATACCAATCAGACGAGAAACACTACATCTGGTCTAAAGAGATAAATAAAGACTTAACAATCTCACTGCAATTTATCGTAGGATTAAGTGCTGAGAAAGTGAAGGTCTGATGGGCCTTCCTTGGGGATCGGCGCACCGTGGGTTGGAAGAATGCGCGCACGCGGGGCTCGGATTGGTGGTGCGTGCGGCAAACAGGAAAACGGCGCGTGCGAATTGTGAAGTTGGGTTGTGGAAGCGTATGGTTATTGAAAATATGGGGAATGGTCGTATGAAAAGTGGAATGGCTCGGGAAAATATGGTAATGGCTCGGTGGATGAAATTATGGGTGGATTCGGGTAAGGGAAGGTTTGAAAGCTCGTGGGATGGACTGGATAAACTCTTGCGAGTTTTGGTGTTGGAATGGTTGGACAATTTGAACACTTGAGCAATCAAAGTGTTCTCCTCGGTAGACCTCGCCCGCACTCGGATATGACTCACCGAACGTACGTGCAAAGGGTTGACGGTCTCGGCCGGATGTGACTCACCGGAGAAGTATTCGTCGGAGAGAGCTTCAAACCTTTCGGGAAGAAGGTGTTTTGCACAATTTTTCTCTAAAAATTTACTCTATCGATTCAAGTGTAAGTGTTACAGTTAAATAAGCAAAAACGTAAAAGATAACAACTCTACTAAAGATATACTAAGAAGTAAAGCTAAGCCCTTCGATGATTTGAACGCCTAGGATTAGTTTTGGAAGCCTTCGGTTGACTTTAGGCTTGGTTCAACAGATTTGGCACAGTCGGGTTGGTGCTTTGACCGGTGGTGCGCGCGGTTGACCGAGAGGGTGCGTCGGGTGAGCGGAGCTCCGAATGAATGAGAGATTGGCTCGAGCCAATCTGGATCCGGGGCTTCTAAAGTCTCCTCGGTGGTCAACTTGACGTAGCGCACGGTCTGGTTCTTCAATGGCTCGATGATGACTCGGGTGTGTGCGTGGGCACGTCTAAATGGACCGAGCTGGCGGTCGGGTATGGACGAGCTTCAAGGGATCCTCGCGTTTGTTGAGGAAATCTGTTGATTGAAGATCCTCTGAAGATTTAACAGCTGCTCCATGGATTTGGTGCATGAAAATCTCTTGTGGTTCACTGGTGGTTCGGAAATCGTCCATGCTCGTGCGTCCGATGGGTGATCTACGGTCATCATCAAGATCTGCTCGTGCCAATGTGATCCTCTTCCTATCCTTAGCCAAATAACCAAAATACTTAAAGATTAAGTAAATTTGGCCGATAGAATTTGGCTAAGTCTTTGAATGGGCCGTAGGTGGGTCGAGGCTTGACCGTGGGTCGATCAATGATCGGCCATGGTGGTCCTCTGTGGGCTTTCGTTCGAGCGTCGAGTTCTCTTCCTCTTGGGCTGACTTTCCTTTCTCTTCTAAGGCTAAATGCTTGCTGAAAGGAAATCTTCTAAACGTGACCGAAAATAGGGTCCATGGTTGATCACTCGATACAAAGGGTTTGGACCATGCGTTCACCCATGTCGGTCACGTGTGCCGCTGGGCCGAAGCCCTAGTGGACTTTGGCGGGGCCAACGACCTGGGTCGTCGGGTCGTGGTCGTGGGGCACCCAACGGTCTCGGTCACAAGCCTTGTTTGCGTCGTGGGCCGGGCTGCCGGGTGCGCCGTGTCTGGGTGCGTCATATGTCTCGGTTGTGTCGCGGGTCGGGCTGTTGGGTGCGCCGTGTCCGGGTACGGTCGGACACGGCCCGTTGTACGCGTCGGGGCCGGGAATGGCCAAGCACCAAGTAACGGAGTGCTTGGGCCGTTCCCGATCATGCTCGGTCGGTATGTCCGAGGCTAAAATACCTGCAAAATGAGCAACTACGTTAGAAAAATCACCCATGCTCGTCGGGATCACGTCGTTGGCCGTGATGGTGTCTGTGATGTGCTCCGGTTGCACATCATCCTCCCGAGGTATTTGAGGATTTGCCCTCAAATCCACCTCGTCCTCGTCTTCGTCGGCATCTAAATAAGGAGATAAATCCTTGACGTTGACGGTGGTAGTAATGCCATGCTCGCCCGGGAGCTCGATTTTGTACGCATTCGGGTTGACTCTCTCGGCCACCCGGAAAGGACCCTCGGCCCTTGGCAACAACTTAGCGTGCTTGTGTTTGAAATACTGAAGCTTTAGCCACACTAAGTCGCCTTCTTGAAAAATTTTCTCCTGCTGCCTTTATTTGCTGCGGCGGCATTATTGGCATTCTTGTGCTCGATGGTCTTCTTAATTTTCTCGTGCAATTTAAGAACCATCTCGGCCTTCTCAAGGCCATCCGGATTAGTATGCTCTCGGCTTGGTAATGGGAGGAGATCCGTCGGTGTTGACGGGTTAAATTCATAAGCCGCTTCGAAGGGTGTCATGCCCGTGGTGCTATGTCGGCATCGGTTATAAGAAAACTCGGTGAAAGGTAGCCGCAAGTCCCATGCCGTGATCTTGTTGTCAACGACACTCCGTAGTAAGGCGCCAAGTGATCGATTGACCACCTCGGTTTGACCGTCGGTTTGAGGGTGGAATGCCGTGCTAAAAAGTAGCTTTGTTCCGAGCCGAGCCCACAAAGTTCTCCAAAAGGTGCTAAGGAACTTTGAGTCACGTTCGGACACGATGGAATGTGGCATTCCATGTAGCCGGACTACTTCCTTGAAGAATAGGTCGGCTATGATCGGGGCTTCGGCTGTCTTGGTGCACGCCACAAAATGGGCCATCTTCGAAAACCGGTCCACTATGACCATAATGGAGTCTTTGCCTCAGCTAGTTCGGGGAAGGCCGAGCACAAAGTCCATACTTAGGGCTTGCCATGGGTGATCCGGTACCGGGAGGGGTAAGTAAAGTCCTTGGGCTAAGGTACGGGTTTTGGTCGTTTTACATATCGTGCATCGCTCCACAAAGTGGTGCACGTCTCTAAAAAGGTGGGGCCAACAAAAGTGCTCATTGAGCATCTCCCAAGTCTTTTTCTCACCAAAGTGGCCCGCAAGGCCGCTTCCATGGGCCTCGGTTATGAGAGACTCATGGATGCTTCCTTTCGGGATGCATATCCGTCCTCCACGGAATAAGTATCCGTCGGTCACATGGTAGCCCGTTAGATCACCATTGACCGTGGCCTCAAAACGTGGGCCAAAATCCGGGTCATCCTTGTATCCATGTTTTATCCAATCAAAACTGAAAAATCTAACCTTTAATTCGGTAAAGAGGGCGCTCCTTCGGGAAAGTGCGTTGGCCACTACGTTCGTGTCCCCCTTTTTGTATTTGATGATTTATGGATACTTCTCGAGGAACTCAATCCACTTGGCATGTCTTCGGTTAAGTTTCCCTTGGCTCTTGATGAACTTTAGGGCTTGATGGTCCGAGTGGATAATAAACTCCTTCGGTAGCAAATAATGTTGCCATACTCCGATGGCTCGAATCAAGGAGTAAAGTTCCTTATCATAAGTAGAGTAATTCAAGAACGCACCTTTGAGTTTCTCGCTAAAGTATGCAATCGGGCAGCCCTCTTGCATTAAAACTGCTCTGATCCCCGTTCCCGAGGCATCGCACTCTACCTCGAAGACTTTGGTAAAATCCGGAAGGGTAAGGACGGGCGCTTCGCAAAGCCGGGCCTTGATCTGGTCAAAACTTTCTTGACACGGTTTAGACCATATAAATTCCTTCCCTTTCTTTGTAAGCTCGGTTATAGGTGCCATTATAGTGCTAAACCCTTGAATAAATTGCCGGTAGAAATTGGCGAGTCCATGGAAGCTTCGGACGTCCGAGACGCCCTTCGGTATCGGCCACTCTCGGATGGCCGTGATCTTGGCGTCGTCGACCTCGACACCGTCCTCAGATAGCACAAAGCCGAGGAAGTGTATGCGCCGTTGAGCGAACGCACACTTCTTGCGGTTGCCAAATAATTTGGTCCGCCTTAAAATAATAAAGACCCTCTCTAAATGATCCAAATGGCTCGGTACATCCGCACTATAAACAAGTATATCATCGAAATAAACAATGATAAACTTACCCAAATATTCTCGGAGCACGTGGTTCATTAGCCGCATGAACGTGCTCGGTGCGTTGGTGAGTCCGAACGGCATGACGAGCCACTCGAACAAGCCGTACCGTGTCTTGAAGGCCGTCTTCCACTCATCGCCTTCACGCATTCGGATTTGATGGTAGCCTCTCTTTAGATCTACCTGGGAAAAAAACTTAGCACCGCTAAGTTCGTCAAGTAAGTCATCGAGCCGTGGCATTGGAAAACGATATTTGATGGTGATATTGTTTATAGCTCGGCTATCGACACACATGCGGTGGCTCCCGTCTTTCTTCGGAACCAAGAGTGCCGGGACCGCACATGGGCTCAATGACTCTCGGATATAGCCCTTAGCAAGGAGTTCCTCCACTTGCTCTTGTAGGATCTTGCTTTCTTCCGGGTTGAGGCGATACGGTGGCCGGTTAGGTAACATGGCTCCCGGTTGTAGGTCAATGTGATGCTCGATGCCGCGGAGCGGTGGAACACCATCGGGTAGGTCATCCGGGAACACTTCTTGGTATTGGTCGAGGAGGGGCCGAACTATCTCGGGAATAAGTTCTTCTTGATCATCCTCATGCTCTCGGTGTAAGAGCATGATGATCGGACCCTCTTGCTTCACCGTGCATCTCAATTCCTTACGGCCCATAAACGCTTTGGCCAATGCCTCCTTTCGATCAGCCTCATCCTTCGAAATTTGAGCCGGAGTCAAAGGAGCCAAAATAATGTTGCGCCCGTTCCATTTGAACGTGTATTGGTTGGATCGGCCGTGGTGTAGCACGTCTCGGTCAAATTGCCACGGCCGGCCGAGCAACAAGTGCGTGGCGCTCATCGGCACCACGTCACATAGAACCGCATCCTTGTAGTTACCGATCACAAAGTCTATCCGGGTTTGTTTGGTGACTCGGATGTCCTCTCGGTCGGTAAGCCATCGTAGCTTGTACGGTGTCGGGTGCTCGGTCGTGGATAGCGCTAATTTCGTGACAAGGTCGTGGGACGCGACATTAGTGCAACTACCGCCATCAATAATAAGTGAACATACCTTCCCCTTGATCAAGCATCGGCTATGGAATAGAGTTTCCCGTTGGTATGTGTCTTGTTGCGGTTGAGTTGATAAAACTCGCCGGATCATCAATATGACCGGGCCATCTTGTGCTTGACACAAGTCATCCTCGGCCTCCTTGGCCGGCTCATCCTCGGCCTCCTTGGCCGGCTCATCATCGCTCACGACCTCCTCGGTCTCCTCGAGAATGGTCATGACTAGGCGATTGGGACATTGGGCCGCAACGTGGCCTCGTCCGAGACACTTGAAACATTGGATCTCTCGGGCCCTTGGTTGTTCACCTCCCGAGTCTCGTGGTTTATGTTTCGTGTCTCGCTTGGGGGCCCATGGCTTAGGTGTTGGGCCACGTTCCTCGGGTCTTGGCGCGGGCCGGTATGGCGTGGGCTGTTTTGGGGCCGGGCGTTGTGCGATCGCCTTGCCCTTCCTCTTGAGTTGTCTTTCGACCCTTAGTGCCATTTGAATAAGAGCATCAAACGACTCTACGGGCTGCAATTCAACCACGTCACCAATTTCATATCGAAGGCTTCGAATAAACCGCGCCATTACTTGCTCCACGGGTTCGGCTAAATCGCACCGAATCCACAATGTCTCAAAGTCTGTGAGATAGTCATCCATGCTGGAATTTCCTTGGCGAAGGCCTTGGAGCTGTAAAAATAGATCTTGATGGTAATGACTTGGTACGAACCGTTTCCGCATCAAGTCTTTCATTAATCTCCACGAATTAATTTCCTCCTCGTGGTCTCTTCTCCTTTGTGTACGAAGACTATTCCACCATAATGAGGCATAATCCGTAAGTTCCAAAGATGCCAATTGGACTTTAAGCTTCTCGGAATAATTGTAAAGGTCAAAAATTTTATCGACCTTTTCAATCCAATCTAAATATTTATCTCCATTGGAAGCTCCATTAAAAGATGGTAAGTGTACCTTAGGGAGCTTCCAATCTTCGTCGTGATCCTAGTAATTATATGGCTCATAATCATAGTCTTCCTCGGATCGATCGGATTCATGCGGGCGCGCTCGGGGTTGCCCTCCGCGTACCGGTCTTCACCTATGTGGTGGCGTAGGCCGTGCCAGGCGGGCTCGGCCAAGTCGTCGAGCCGCTGGAGCATTGCGTCCATTCTTCGATTCATAGCTTCAAATTGCTCCTGATTATTGTTCTCGGGAGCCCGTTGGTCACGAGGATCGGAGAACATGGTTTGCTCGTTCGTGGCTTGGTCAAGGGCGGCGTTGTGAACGGCACCGCTTCGAGTATTCATGAGCCAAAGTTCTGGAAAATTTATAGAGAGTATAAAAATCGAACCTTTGCTCTGATACCAAGATGATGGGCCTTCCTTGGGGGTCGGCGCACCGTGGGTCGGAAGAATGCGCGCACGCGGGGCTCGAATTGGTGGTGCGTGCGGCAAACAGGAAAATGGCGCGTGCGAATTGTGAAGTTGGGTTGCGGAAGCGTATGGTGATGGGAAATATGGGGAATGGTCGCATGAAAAGTGGAATGGCTCGGGAAAATATGGTAATGGCTCGGTGTATGAAATTATGGGTGGATTCGGGTAAGGGAAGGTTTGAAAGCTCGTGGGATGGACTGGATAAACTCTTGCGAGTTTTGGTGTTGGAATGGTTGGACAATTTGAACTCTTGAGCAATCAAAGTTTTCTCCTCGGTAGACCTCGCCCGCACTCGGATATGACTCACCGAACGTACGTGCAAAGGGTTGACGGCTCGGCCGAATGTGACTCACCGGAGAAGTATTCGTCGGAGAGAGCTTCAAACCTTTCGGGAAGAAGGTGTTTTGCACAATTTTTCTCTAAAAATTCACTCTATCGATTCAAGTGTAAGTGTTACAGTTAAATAAGCAAAAACGTAAAAGATAACAACTCTACTAAAGATATACTAAGAAGTAAAGCTAAGCCCTTCGATGATTTGAACGCCTAGGATTAGTTTTGGAAGCCTTCGGTTGACTTTAGGCTTGGTTCAACAGATTTGGCACGGTCGGGTTGGTGCTTTGACCGGTGGTGCGCGCGGTTGACCGAGAGGGTGCGTCGGGTGAGCGGAGCTCTGAATGAATGAGCCAATCTGGATCCGGGGCTTCTAAAGTCTCCTCGATGGTCAACTTGACGTAGCGCACGGTCTGGTTCTTCAATGGCTCGATGATGACTCGGGTGTGTGCGTGGGCACGTCTAAATGGATCGAGCCGGCGGTCGGGTATGGGCGAGCTTCAAGGGATCCGCGCGTTTGTTGAGGAAATCTGTTGATTGAAGATCCTCTGAAGATTTAACAGCTGCTCCATGGATTTGGTGCATGAAAATCCCTTGTGGTTCGCTGGTGGTTCGGCGATCGGCCATGCTCGTGCGTCCGATGGGTGATCTACGGTCATCATCAAGATCTGCTCGTGCCAATGTGATCCTCTTCCTATCCTTAGCCAAATAACCAAAATACTTAAAGATTAAGTAAATTTGGCCGA
The DNA here is from genome assembly GCA_003255005.1 of Begonia fuchsioides. Taxonomy (NCBI): domain Eukaryota; kingdom Viridiplantae; phylum Streptophyta; class Magnoliopsida; order Cucurbitales; family Begoniaceae; genus Begonia; species Begonia fuchsioides. The sequence continues at coordinate 20,728 of QAOC01017879.1, forward strand.
TAGAATTTGGCTAAGTCTTTGAATGGGCCGTAGGTGGGTCGAGGCTTGACCGTGGGTCGGTCAATGATCGGCCATGGTGGTCCTCCGTGGGCTTTCGTTCGAGCGTCGAGTTCTCTTCCTCTTGGGCTGACTTTCCTTCCTCTTCTAAGGCTAAATGCTTGCTGAAAGGAAATCTTCTAAACGTGCCGAAAATAGGGTCCATGGTTGATCACTCGATCTAAAGGGTTTGGACCGTGCGTTCACCCATGTCGGTCACGTGTGCCGCTGGGCCGAAGCCCTAGTGGACTTTGGCGGGGCCAACGACCGGGGTCGTCGGGTCGTGGTCGTGGGGCGCCCGTTGGGCGCCGGGCGGGTCTCGGTCACAAGCCTCGTTTGCGTCGTGGGCTGGGCTACCGGGTGCGCCGTGTCCGGGTGCGTCATATGTCTCGGCTGTGTCGCGGGTCGGGCTGCTGGGTGCGCCGTGTCCGAGTACGGTCGGAGACGGCCCGTTGTACGCGTCGGGGCCGGGAATGGCCGAGCACCAAGTAACGGAGTGCTTGGGCCGTTCCCGATCATGCTCGGTCGATATGTCCGAGGCTAAAATACCTGCAAAATGAGCAACTACGTGAGAAAATCACCCGTGCTCGTCGGGATCACGTCTGTGGCCGTGATGGTGTCTGTGATGTGCTCCGGTTGCACATTAAGACCCCCCATTAAAATAGATAAGATGTTAACTGTGAAGATAAATTAAGAGAATATAACACAAGGACAACTCACATCCACAACCATCGACGCACTCAGGAGCTCAAGTAGAAAAGAAGAGAATGGGCGAGAGCAATGAAAACCTATTAATAGAAAGCAAACGCGGCGTACCTGCAACACTGCTGGCAAAACCTCAACAATAACCATGGGGAACTTCGAGTGCATCCCACAGACCTTATGTCCCGAGTATAGGTTTTTGCATCTTTGAGATCTACATTGCACCCTTCAACCTGGTGTCTTGGCGGGTGATCTGACAGAAAAGCCCCACCTCAATTTACACATATTCTCAAAGTAGATCTTTTGGCCAAACTTGAGGCCGTTGAGCGAGTGTGGTGGGGGAAGAGGAGGAGCCTCCGGGCTTCGTTAGCAACGCCGAACCCATGTCCATTGCACTTTCCCGAGCCCAAAACTCCATTTAATTGAAAAGCAGACATCTGACAATGGCACGGAGCTGAAGGTTCCTGGGTATGTATTGGAGGTACGACCGGAAAGACTGGAATCAACCAAAAACACTGGAGGTTAAAAGCAGTCCACACGGCTGAATACACAATTGACCAGGGAGAGAAAAGAAAGAAACGAGGTTGAGGGCATGGTGTGAAAAACGGGTGCGTTAGGTGCGCACTCGGCTCCACGGGGTCGGTGGGTGGATGGTTTGCGGAAGCGTCGATGTGGGTTTGTGGAGATGGCTCGAGGGAATCTCGAGATGGTCGAAGTGGGTCGAAGGGTATCGCTCGGGAGGTGGGATGGTGGTGGCTCGAAGGTCAAGTGGAGGTGGGGTGAGGCAACTTGAATACTCGGCGATCGAGTAGAACAAGTTCGGTAGACCTCGCTCACGTCCGGATGTGACGCACCGGTCACGCTCACAAGGGTTGACGCCAACTTGGCCGGATATTACGCACCGGAGAAGAAAGGGTCGTGAGGAACTGGATTGAATAAGGCACTCGGCTTTTTCATTCAATCAATTCTCTGCTTTACAATGAGGGTCTAATGCCCTTTATATAGACAAAAACTAATAAGGAAATATTCACAAGAATGATCCTAAACCTTTGGATCTCTGTTTGACGGTTAGGATGGCAATCCGTGTGCTTGCATTTGATTGGACGATCCTTGGATGCACACGAGCCTTCGGATTCGATGGATGGCTTGGATCGTAGGCTAAGGGCAATCCGTGTGCTTGTTTTTTACACGGATTGGCTCGACAAGGGTGCTGGGTGCACGCTGGCTGGGCACTGGGTGCGCGCAGGCTGGGCACTGGGTGCGTGCAGGCACGGCGCAGGGCGCAGGGTGCACGCTGGGTGCGCTTTGAGCGTGCGCGTGCAGAAAGGTCGGCCAGCCTGGCTGGCGCTGCAGGTACGCGCGTGCGCGCGCAGATCTGCTCCAATTTTGGCACTCCGCAATTTTTTGGGATTTTTACCGTGCCATTTTGGATTTTCCCGTTTGTAAGATCTTTTCCCGCTCTTGGCTTTATTCTCTTCAAATTTTGCACGAGCAAATTTGAATCTTTCTTTATGATGGCCTAAGGGTGGCCCACCGGGAGTTTTATCGCGGGCCATGTTGAATTTGGCTCGGGACAAATTCACGATTTGGCTTTTAATGGAGCCCCTCCATCCTTGGGCTGCTTCTAGCCTCAAGTTGCATGACCAAAGTGGTGTTCGGTCCGTTGTTTGCCTAGGGTGTGCGAGCCGGTGTCCATCGGGTGGGACATGGTTAGGTTTGCCAAGGTCGCGTGTGTGCATCACACCGAGGATGCTATCCCATTGCACATCAGGGCAGAGGCGGGGCAGAGGTTTGTCCCACTCGCTAGTCTACAATGTCGTGGTTTTGGACAACTATCATCTCTGATTTTGCCTGGCAGAAATAGCATGCTTCTAAAGCAAAAGACGAAAAGGTCTCTGTTAGTTAGTGGTGGCATTTGAGCGAGCCGGATGACACTGTAGCATTCCGAGCCTGGCTCGTTTTGCTACAGTGCCGAGCCTATCCTGGCTCGAACCAAAACTCGAGCTCGGCATGTCGGCTCGCTCGAGCTGGCTCGTGGGCTCGACAACACCGAGCCAACCGATCTGGCTCGCAAGCCAGCTCGCGAGTTAGCTCGGTAGGCTAGAAATACCTGGATTGCGGTTGGCACTTAGTATAACAGTGGTCGACACTTAATCGACCGGTAGACGACAAAGTGTCGACCGCAGATAGCAAAGAGTCGACAGGTAGACGACAAAGTGTCAACCGACGTTGTAAAAAAAGTCGACCGGTATAATGTAACGGCTAGAATTTCCATATTCAACGGTAACATCTGATCGACCTTGAAAATACTGCAGGTCAACTGGAGGTAGCTGTTATGAGGGAATTCTAAAAATTGTAGGAGTTAGTCGAGAATTTCTTATCTGAAACTCTCTGTGCAAATCGCTGTAAAGTCATCGCGCTCAAAAGCCTTCTAGCTATTGGTCGTTCTACGCTTCCATTAACAATCATCAACAAATCGGTGAACGATATCAAAGTAGAATTTTTTTTTTAAATACTTCATTGTTTGTTATGGATTCACCGCCAAAATACGTAGAATTTGAAACATTTCTATCTTCCGACGATGAGGTGCAAGAAGTTGCACCTATGAATCCGGCATTTTCCGTCGGATTGACACACACATCTGCACAAGCATCCACATCTGCCCCTCGAGCCAAGAAATCGAAAATGTCGGAGGTATGAAAACATTTTGAAATCGTAGAAGTGAACGTAGGAACGAAAATAGAAAATAGGACACAATGCAATTATTTTGCCAAGCATTATGCTTATGAATCCACCACTAGCACAATGAATCGACATTACAAAAAATATCACGAGCACTTGTACTCAAAAGATCGTACGCAATTCCAATTAAACACTCTTGGTACCAAAACTTTCGTTTATTCATATGATAGAATGCGAGAAGGTGCTGCAAAATATGTGACACAACGAGAGTTACCTCTCTCTCATTGTTTGATCACGAGGGAACCGTAACATTTATACAACAATACATTAATCCAAGTTTTAAGCGAATTCCTCACAGTACATTGCGAGGCGACATAATAAAATTGTATGAGAAAATGAAAAATGACTTGCTTCTTTTATTTTCGCATGCGCTCACAATGTCAATATGTATTACTTCTGATTTGTGGAGTGCACTCAATGCACTCGTCTATATTGTTGTGACTTCGCATTTCATTGATGTGAATTGACAACTTAATAAATGCTTCTTTTATCTAACATCATAGTGGTATCACAATTTATCGATACATTGTTGGTATTTTACAAGAATACAATATAAGAGATAAAAATTTTAGTATTACGTTAGATAACGCTTCCGCTAATGATGTTTGTGTTAATCAATTTAAAAAATATTTTCATTTCGATAGTACTCAGTCTTTCTTTTTTCATATTCGGTGTGTTTGCCATATTTTAAATTTGATTGTTAAAGATGACATGCAATTTGTATCACCGCATATTGATGCAATTAGAGGTTCAATTTCGTTTATTTCTTCGTCAAACGCCCGACAACAAGAGTATCGAGAATTTTGTAAAGCGGCTAACCTCAAACCTAGATAACTAAAAACCGATGTTTCAACTCAGTTGAACTTAACATATCTAATGTTATAAAATGCTAGACCGTATTGGAACGTCATTTGTGATTTTATTAGTCAAAAGACATAATGTTTTTTTTGGATATTTGTAGTTATGATATGACTAATCTATTTCTCGAAGTTTTGCAACCATTTTTTGAAGCCACCAAAGAATGCTCGGGAATTTATTATTCGACTACGCATCTTGTGCTTCTGTGGTTCGTAAGATTGACTTCTACTTTTAAAATATACAAAAAAATTGATGCATTTAACGAAATCGTAACTTCAATGGAATTTAAATTTCATAAATATTGGCTTCAAGTACCTTCTATTTTTTCATTTGCTAGTATTATGCATCCGAAACATAAAATCAAGGGCACGAAGTTGATGCTTGATAAAATTTCGGAGAATCTAGGTTTCGCCCCCGTATGCAGTCCAAACACATTGCATAGCGACCTTGCTACTTTGTTTGGTACTTACCAAACTAGATTTTCAGGTGCACGAACTCATACTTCATCCGATGTGGCATCGACGTCGGGTGGTAGTTTTGGTTTCGGAAAACCACTAAATGCTATGGATGTCATTGACGTCCAACTAGAAAGCGATGTGCATTCATATACTTTCGATAAGAGTGAACTCGACTTTTATTTGGAGTCTCGAGTTCAAATTTCTAGAGACGAGGCATTCGACATATTGAGTTGGTGGAAATCCAACGCAGCCATGTATCACATGCTCTCGAACATGACACAGGATTTACTAAAACCGCCATTCTCAATGTAGCTTCGGAGTCGGCTTTTAGTACAGGTAGACGCGAGTACGAGGATCGATAGGGAAGTCTGGCACGCGGAGCTCGTGGAAGCACTCATTTGCATGAAGGACAGGAGCGACGCAGTCACGAGGGACCAACAACGAGATGACGCACTTGCAGAGGAGTTCAAGAACTTGGAATTTGAAGACTAGCTGTGACGTTGTCCATTAGAAGTTTAAGAATTTTTTAATTTATTGTACGCATGTTAATTTGTGATTTCTTGTAAACGTTAACAATTGTAATCAATGCTAATGTAAGCAACTTTCCATTCTTCAATGAGAAGGTCATTTTCCTGAAATAAGAGTAAGTGTCGACCGCATTGATACATGGTGTCGACTGCATAGCAACATGGTGTCGACTGCAGATCCACTTGGTGTCGACCAGATGAATACAGTGTCAACCGCATATATACGAAGGTGCCGACCGTACCTTTGCCAGGAGGTTGGAGGTGTCGACCCTATACCAAGGTGTCGACCAAAGCTCATTCCAGAGCATTTTATGGTGTCGACCGCATACTAAAGGGTCGACCGAAGATTAATACATAGAGTTTTATGGTGTTGACCGCATACTAAGGTGTCGACCGCAGCTCATTCCAGAGCGTTTTATGGTGTCGACCGCATACTAAAGGGTCGACCGCAGTTTAATACAGAGCATTTTATGGTGTCGACCACATATGAAGTTATCGACCGTCAGTTCAAGGTGTCGATCGCATCGTAACTAGGTGTCGACCCCGGGCCCCATTAAATCTCAGACCGGTGCCCTAAAATCATATTTTTTGACAGTTTTCGACGACTTCTGACACCCCACTCCAATTTTTTCGCGTTTTTGCCCTTGTCTGTGCCGAATCGTCAAGTGTAGAGGTAACTATCACTTCTCTTCCTCCATTTTACCTGCATCGACATCATGTACAAAAAAGTGCAAATTATCCAAAAAATTCAAGGTTTCCTCTGTTTCGATTTCAGAGGAACCTATTGTAGGGCCCTTGTTCGATTTTAATTTGTACCTTGATTTAGAATGTCAACAAAATTTTTTATTTAATTTCCAATGCAAGTCCATTATTCCAAGCCGTGTTTTCTAACCGAATACCATCCGTAACGTACCGATTCACGAGTTATTCGCATGTTTTAAGTCAATTTTTCATTTTCACCAAACCTTTTACAAGTGTCTAGTTATGTGTACGGAGAACGCATAACTATCACGTCTCGTAAGCTCAATGAGATGTTGAGTTGCATAGGCAACGAGAGAGCCTCTCGCTACTACGAGCCTTTCACCGAGCCTCCTTGTGTCGAAACGAAAGAATACACTCAGTTTCTCCGTTCCGTTGTGAAAAATCCCGACACTCACCTTCCCTCTAAACCAAAAGCCAATGACTTGAACGTCACGGCTCGTCTTGTCCACCACATGATCTCCTACAACCTCCTACCTAGTGATGGTCATAGTGATAACGTGAGTGGTATGGATTTGCACGTTCTTTACCACATTTTTACTTGAACCATCTTTAACGTTGGTTATGTAATTTTAAAAAGAATGATTGATCTTTTTGAAAACTCGTCCAAGTCAATGTCGTTCAACCTTTTGTTGACGGAAATTTTCTACCAACACAGTGTCAACTTTCCTTCCTCCGAGACACCTCTCCCGGTTAGGAGAGTCGACACATATACCGAATCTACCCTTGCAAGGATGAGTATTGTGGAAAACACCGACGGCGAGTGGATCTTCAAAGCCGATCATCGGGGTTCGACATCACAGTCACTCCAGCACGAGGGTGCTGAGTTAGACCAAGAACAACAAGCTGAAGCAGCTAGTCGTCATCGTCAATCAACAACCCGCAGGATCGAGACATTTTTGCACGACCACCAGTAGTTTTGGAGTTTTTGCCCGCATCTCAACATTGGATCGGCGGTTCGACGAGGCACAAAACCGACACTGAGCTGAAATTTTTACCAACTCGCCGGAGGCAGAGGCCACACCCACAGCTGCTCCATCTCCATCGGACGATCCTCATGTGGAGTATGTTCGTTCTTCTGTAATCTTTTCGAACAATTGGAAGACTTTTTTGTAACTTATTTTACTTTTTATTTGGCACAATGAATGAACTCAGTGTTTATATTTCGATTCGTACAATG
>QAOC01017903.1:0-38646 GCA_003255005.1 Begonia fuchsioides
TCAAGGTATTATTCTATCCTCTAAGTTTCTTTTAAGTTCACTAAGGATAATAGGATGGTGTTGGTTGAATTGATGGATAAAAAAATGAAGGATTTCATGTAGATTGTTCGAAAATCAGTCAATTATGAACAAAGTTAGGGTTTTGGAGATTCAGTCAAAAAGTAGTACGAATCAGAGTTTATGTCTCTAATAAGAGTTACATTAGACTTTTTGAGTGATTTATATCCGTTCGAATCACTCAATTATGAGCTATGTAGAAAATGTTATGGACGTCGCAAGTCAGTGTACGAAAACTGGGGAGAGCTACGGTCGACCCCTTGTAGTTTGGGTTGACCGATTCTCAAATGTAAAAATGCAGGCTCTCTGTTTTTGAGCATGGGTCGACCCCTCCAAGATAGAGTCGACCGATCCTCAAATTTGAAAGTACACGGTCTCTGTTTGGTCCACATGGGTCGACCCCTTACAGTTTGGGTCAACTTAATAGGGGTTCAAACAGTGAACGCCCTCTATTTTGTCCAATTAAGTCAACATGAGCTTGTTTTCTGAATTTAGTGTCTTCTAAAAAGTTATAGTAGATTCTTTAAGGAACAATTTGACACCTTGATCATCAAGAATGGATCATTAACGAGGAAGTTATAGTCATTTGAATTTGGAATAGAAAGTTAAGACTTTATGCAAATTCTGATCCGTATATGATTTATATATTTTTGTCATTTATTGGATGAAAAAGGAGACTCAAGTGGATCAACTCAATCTAGCTACGAAGGTATGTTAGCATTAAGATTATTTGGCCCTTAAGTGGGACTACATTGCAAAGATTAAGATGATTGTTTGATGTGTGTTGCATGTTTGTTGCATGACATGTTTGGTGATGAATGCTTATTTTCATGTTATGTGATGTGATTTAAGAGATGTTTTCATAGTCACATGGTCATGCATCATAGTTTTACAAAATGTCTACGAATTATTTTCATGCATGGTTTTACAATGTAGTTGGAGGTAAACGAGATATGATTGGTGGTATGGGACGCAATTATGTTTCGTCTCCGATGAATTAAGAACTTGAATATCAGAATAGTAAAGTAAATTAAATGGTTATTACAGGCCTGAGCACTCCAAGTAGTAATGTAGTGAGCTCACGATCAGTAGAAGTTGAAGTAGGTGGAGGGGGTGTTCTTGAGATCCTGTAATATTTCCAAAGATAAAGAAAATATGAAACCTAAGAAATGTGAATGAAATTGTGCATTGTTTTAATGACATAGCATACTCATGCATTGCATTTTATAGTTATGTTTCTTACTGAGCTTTAGGCTCATAGTTTAGGCTTTGCAATGTAAGTAATATAATGGAGTAAATTGTGCCAATGACTGATCATGGAGATAGAGCAGAAGAGTGTCCAAATGATACGGTTTATTGAGCAATGACCGACAGGGAGTGATGTATGACACACAGTTAGAATATAAAATGTTTTGAATGTTTTGAATGTTTTGAAGATGTAATTAAGATGTATATCCTTATTTTGGTGTGATAGATTACAAAGCTTTTGAAATGAATGTATTTTGAACTATAGTCTTCCGTTGTAAGTTAAATAGAAATTTTTTATACAATTTTTATGGAGGTGAAACTGAAATTGTTATTTATAAAGAGAGTATGTTTTTTTAAAGTAAGCGGTTTTTCCGACAGAGTATCTTTTCTAAGATAAAGTCAATTTTAGTTTCTTTTATAAACTAAAGTAACAAGTTTTTCAACCAAAGTAATGTAAGTAAGTAAGTAAGAAACCCAGTAACGGACCGGTTCTCCGGTCGCCAAGAAAGTAAAGTAAAGTAAGTAAGCAAGTAAGTAAGCCAGTAGGCGGCGGATTCGAGATTCGGGTCGTTACAATTATGGTATCAGAGTAAAACACACACGAATAAATAAGGGAACGAAAGGGGGTGAGTGTACTAGGTTAAGTCGGTTCTCTAGAAAGCTCAATAACTGTATCATTTGCATACTTTAATGTTATAGAAGGATTAAAGTCTAGAGGTACTTGTATTAGAGTACTAACGATGTGATTGGTAATTGAAGGACTATGAGGGGAGGAAGAAGAAATAATCCAGAGGGGGAACTAATGAGGCTGCTATTAAACAACTGTCAGAGTTGGTTAACCGCCAGTTTCAACAATTGAAGTGAATGATGAATCGAGAAGAGCAAGGAGGAAAAGGACAAAATCATAATGCTGGAGAGCTGAGCTGTGAGAGGTTCAGGAAAATGAATCCTCTGTCATTTAATGGACATACCACAGACCCTGTGATGGTTGAGGAGTGGATTCGTTCTTTGGAGAAAATATTCCAATATGCCAAGATTGAGGAAGGAGAAAAAGTTAACTGTGCAACCTTCTTGCTGACTATGGATGCAAGGAATTGGTGGGATACTGTTGAGGTAACTACCAATGTTCAAGAACTATCATGGGCTCAATTCAAGAAAAGTTTCTATGACAAATATTTTAGTAGAGCCGATCAGAATAAAAAGAAAATGGAGTTCATGCAACTGAAGCAATGGGGATCAGTAGCTGAATATGTACAAAAATTTGAAGGCCTATCAAGGTTTGCTCCATAGCTGGTGGCAACCAATGAAGATAAAGTTGAGCAGTTTGTGCAAGGATTGAAACCAAAAATTTATAAAGGAATAAAGACTTGGGGATCAGAGGATGCTCAATATTCGAAGGTTGTTTCCAAGGCTCTAGACCTTGAGGAAGCAGAATCAAAGTTGGTGAAGCAACAATTGGGAATATCCCAAAGACGATTCTTTCGAGAAGTCCAACCACAACTGAGTAAACAATGGCAACCAGTGCGGGGGATGAAAAGGCGAAGTGAAAGTTTGAACGAGCAAGGGAAAGAAAAGCAAGTAAAAAGTCTGGGGCCGATATTGGAATGTCCCAAGTGCGATCGGAAGCATGCAAGAGAATGTATGGCTGGATCTGGATGTTGTTTCAAATGTAAGGAGATGGGACACATGGCGCGTGATTGTCCGAAGGCACCTCCAAACAAACCAGAACAGAAGAGGATAGCTGGTTGTGTTTTTGCAATGATTGATGCCGAGGAAGCAGACCATCTGGCCGTGGTGGCAGGTATATTATTAATTGATGGAATTAGTGCCTTTTCATTGATAGATTCAGGAGCTACACATTCATTTATGTCTGAAGAGTTTTCTAAGAAGTTGAACCAGGTACCTGAGGTGGCAGAGCAGTTGTATGAAGTAATCCTACCTTAAGGTGACCGTCTACTATTAGATAGAGTAATTATAGATTGTGGGGTTCAAATCAACGATCGTATATTGGACGTTGAGTTCATTATAATGAAGATGAATGCATATGAAATTATTTTAGGAATGGACTGGCTATTTTGACATTTTGCAACTAAAAATTGCAGAACTAGAATAGTCAGTTTTCAACCTTCTATGTCAGATGCCTTTTATTTTCAAGCGACACGGAATAAAAAGCAATTACCGATTGTATCGGCGGTACGAGCTTGGAGATTATTAAAGGGTGGCTGTATGGGATTTCTTGCAAATATTGTGGATTATCGTAAGAAGCCTTATCTTAAATTACAAGAAATTCCAGTAGTTCAGGAGTTTTCAGAAGTGTTTTTAGATGATTTACCCGGATTACCTCCTGATCGAGAAATCAAATTTGTGGTAGACGTTTACCCCAGAGCAGGACCAGTATCAAAGAATCCGTATCTAATGGCTCCAGTAGAGATGAAGGAGTTGAAGGGGTAGTTAGAGGAGTTGTTGAACAAGGGTTTTATACGCCCCAGTTTCTCTCCCTGTGGAGCCCCTGTTTTGTTTGTAAAGAAGAAGGATGGAACTCTAAGGACGTGTATCGACTATCGTGAATTAAACAAATTGACAGTGAAGAATAAGTATTTGTTGCCTAGGATTGATGATCTGTTTGATTAATTGCAGGGTACTATAGAAGATTTATTAAAGGATTTTCTAAGATTGCTATGCCATTGACGCGATTAACAAGGAAAAACATGAAGTTCTGGTGGTCAGAGGATTGTGAAAAGAGTTTTCAACTATTGAAGGACAAGTTAACCTCAGCACCAATACTAATACTTCCAATGGAAGAAGGAGCTGTTAGCATATTTTGTGATGAATCGTTGATGGGTTTAGGATGTGTGCTGATGCAAGAAGGTAAACTAATTGCTTATGCATCACGACAATTGAAAGATTATGAGAAGAATTATCCTACCCATGATTTAGAGTTGGCAGCAGTAGTCTTCGCCCTAAAGATCTGGAGACATTACTTATATGGACGTCATTGTGAGATATTCACGGACCATAAGAGTCTCAAGTATCTTTTCACACAAAAAGAGCTGAATCTAAGACAGTGGCGATGGCTGGAATTTGTTAAAGATTACGATTTTGAGATTAAATATCATCCAAGAAAGGCTAATGTGGTAGCTGACGCACTGAGCAGGAAGTCAGTAGCAGTGCAGTCAGAGATGATGCAAATTTTGGTAGAAATTTGTAATGAGCTGCAAAGGGCAGACATTGAAGTTATACCAGATCTAACAGTGCAGTTAGCTGCTTTAACTGTGAGACCAAATCTGTTGGATCGAATTGGAGAAATTCAGAAGGAGGATTCAAGGTATAAGCAGTTTATAGCAGGACAGGTGCAAAATTCTCATGAATATCAATGTTCAAAGGAAAGTGTACTTAAGTTTCGTGATAGGTGGTATGTTCCCCATAATGAAGAGTTAAAGAAAGAAATATTGAAGGAAGCTCATTCTTCAAAATTTTTGGTTCACCCAGGAAATACAAAGATGTACCAGGATTTGAAACAGTGTTTTTTGTGGCCGGGAATGAAAAAGGATATCGCAAAATATATTGAATCATGTGTTGTATGCCAACTTGTAAAGGCAGAACATCAGAGGCCCGTAGGAATGCTGAAGTCGTTGGTTATTCCAGAATGGAAATGGGACCACGTTTCTATGGATTTTTTAGTCGGATTGCCAACAACGATTAAAGGTCATGACAGCATTTGGGTAATTATTGATCGTTTGACAAAATCTGCTCATTTTATCTTGGTAAGAACAAAATTTTCCGTGGAAAAGTATGCTGAACTATATTTGCAGGAGATAATAAAATTACATGGAATTCTGGTTTCCATTGTATCTGACAGAGATCCAAAGTTTACTACGAGATTTTGGAGGAGTTTGAACAAAGCCATGGGAACAGAGTTGGCATTTAGCACGGCATTTCATTCTCAAACAGATGGCCAGACTGAGAGGACTATACAAATCCTTGAGGATATGCTGCGCGCGTGTGTTATGGATTTTCAGAAATCATGGAGCATGTTGTTACCCTTAGTAGAATTTTCGTATAACAATAGTTATCAATTGACTAATGGTATGGCTCCATTTGAGGCATTGTATGGAAGAAAGGCTAGATCTCCATCATTTTGGGATGAGGTTGGAGAAAGTAAAATCTATAGACCCGAAATGATACAACAAACAGTAGAACAAGTGAAAACCATACAACAAAGAATGAAGGCTGCCCAATGACACGCTCCAAGAATGCGGAAATGTCGGGATAGGAGAAAGTAATGCAATCTGCCAATGTGAAGAATGACTAAAACCGAAACAGGGGATTGTGGCAGTTAGAATTCAAATTTCGTACAGGCTTTTGGGCTGAAATTTTGGGGACTTAGACTTTAGGGAAGGAACTAAGTTTGGTCTAGATTTGGGGTGAAATCACGTGTGGTTCATGAAATGGCACGGAGATACATTTAGAAGCACAAACAGACAAAATTACCAATTTGCAGAGCATTAGGTGGTAGAGACGACTGAACAACTCCAAATGTAGAGAGTCTGGGATCGTGAAAATAAGCTGACCAAAACTTCAATCAAAGGGTAAGACAATGCAAGTGGTTTCACAGAAAAAACACAGGTAGGCTAGGAGTTATGCTGGATAGAAAATTGATGGACAGAAATGCCCGATTTCAGGAATTCGGGTAGAAGGCAGTGGAAAAAGAATGCATAACTCTTGATGGAGAGGGGCTGTGGCTAAACGTAAAGAACATTTATTTCAAGCCATGAAAGGGGAACTCACAGCCATAAAATTGGGGACTTTTGTTCACGGAAAACAGAAATGGCACGAATTGGGCTTTTGTTGCACAAATTCACTCGGGTAAGCACCAAAAAAAGCAACCAACAACAAAGACAAAACACAAATGCAAACAACAAATGGAGGAAGGCTATGGGATTTCCAAGCTCGCTTTTGTTCCTAAACAAGTGAGGAAGGAGGTTGGAATAAGGTGTAGTGATCAAAGGTTTTAGGGTTCAAGAGGTTATAGTTTTCAATTTTAAGGATTCAAGGTTTAAAGGTCCAACATTTAAGGGTTCAGGGTTCAAGATTCAAAGGGTTCAATGTTTAATGTTCGGGTCCAGGTTTTAGGGTTCAAGAATTTGGGTTTAGGGTTATGGGTTCCAAGGTTTATGGTTCAAGGGTTGACGATTCTATGGTTTAGGGTTGTAGGGTTTTTAGTTCAGCATTTGAGGGTTCGAGGTTCTAGGGTCTAAAGTTCAGGGTTTAGTGTTTCAAGGTTCGTGGATCAAGGATTCATAGTTTAGTGTTGAGTTTTCAAGGTTTAGTGGTTCTATTGTTTAAGGATTATGTGGGCCTAGGGTTAATAGTTCGATGGTTCCATGGGTTCAAGGTTCAGGGTTCAAGATTTAGGGTTCAAGGTTCCAGGGTTCCAAGGTTCAATGTTTAGCTTCAAAGGTCAAGGGTTCAAGGTTCAAGGGTTGAGGGTTCAAGAGCTTAGAGTTTCATACTTCCACGGTTTCAAAGTTCGGGGTTCATGAGTTCTAGAGTTCATTGTTGCAGGGTTCTAGTTTCCAAGGTTCAGTGTTTCAAGGTTAAGGGTTTCAGGGTCCAGGGTTAGAATTTCAAGGATTCAAGGATCCAAGGTTAAGGGTTCCATGGATAAGGGTACATGGTTAAAGATTCCAGGGTTCCAAGGTTCAGTGTTCAAGGTTTAAGATTCCAAGGTACTGGGGTTCAAGGTTTAGGTTTCTAGGGTTCAGCGTTCAAGGATTTTGGGTTCTAGGGATAAGGGTTTTAGGGTTGTAGAGTTCTAGGGTGTAGAGTTCAAAGTTTTAGGGTTCAGGGTTCTGGGTTCAGGGTGCCAAGGTTAAGGTCTAGGGATTAAGTTTTAGGGTTTATGGTTCATGATTTAGGTTTAGGATTCCAAGTTTAGGGTTAAGCGTTCCAGAGTTCAGGGTTGAGGGTTACAAGGTTCAAAGTTCTGGGGTTCGAGCTTTCTTGGGTTGCGGGTTTGAGTTTTTTGAAAGAAATGTTCAGGGTTTTAATTTTTCTGGGTCACAGGATTCAAGGTCCAAGGTTCCAGGGTTTGAGGTTCTAGGTACAAGGTTCCAAGGTTTAGGGTTCAAGGGTTTAGGGATCTAGGGTTCAAGGGTTTCATAGGAGTTCAGGGTTAAGGGTTTAAGGGTCCAAAATTAAGTGTTGATGGTTCGATGGTTCAGGGTTCGGGGTTCATAGTTAAGAGTTCAGGGTTTAGGCTTAAGGGTTCTAGGGTTTCAAGGTTTAAGGTTCAGATTTGTAGGGTAAACCTTGGAACCCCAAACATTGAATCTTGAACTATAGAACCCTAAACCTTGGAACTGTAAACCCTTGAACGTTAGAACCATTAACTTTGAAGTCTTTAACCATAAACACAAAACCTTGCACTTGGAGCCGTAGAACCTTGTAACCTTGAAACTTAAAACCTCAAAACCCCGAACCTTGTACATTGCCATCCTTAATTCTGAACCCTTGACCCTGAACCCTGAACCCTGGAAGCCGGAAATTTTGAACCTTAATCTCTGGAACCTTATATCCTAAACCAAGAACCCCTAAACCATGAACCCTTAACCATAAACACTAAACCCTAGAACAATGAAACTTGGAACCCTTAACCCTAAACCTTGTACCCTAAACCTTGAACCTTAGAACCCTAAACCCTTAATCCTAGAACCTTGCACCACGAATCATGAAATCCTAAAACCTTGAGCCCTCTAAAAATGAACACTAAACCCTTGGAACACATTAAACCCTAAACTTTGAGCTTTGAACTGCAAAACCCTTGAACCCCTAGAACCTTAGACCCTAAACCCTTGACGATGAAACCCTAAACCTTGAACCTTGAACCCTAGAACCTTGCACCTTGACCAGT
The DNA here is from genome assembly GCA_003255005.1 of Begonia fuchsioides. NCBI lineage: Eukaryota > Viridiplantae > Streptophyta > Magnoliopsida > Cucurbitales > Begoniaceae > Begonia > Begonia fuchsioides. Next base: position 8,219 of record QAOC01017903.1, read on the forward strand.
TGAACCTTTAAACCTACACCCTTGAACCTCAGAACCGTAGTCCCTTAGAAACCTAAACCTTGGATCTTGGAACCCTAAGCCATGGAACCTTGGAACCCTAGAACTCTTCAACTTATACCATGAACCCAAAACCTATGAACCCTAATTTGGAACCCTCAACCTTGAAATTTTAAACTGTGAATCCTAAAACCCAAGAACCTTAAATCCTTAACCCTAGAATCCTAAAACCTTTTACCATAAACCTCGAAACCCTAGAACCCTTAACCCCAGACCCTTGAACCCTGAATCCTAAACCCTGATTCTTGAAAATGTGAACTTGTACCATGAATACCTTAGTCGTTGACCTTGAAATTGTGGAACCCTGAACCCTTGAACTTTGGAACTCTAAACATAGAACAATAAAATCCATAGCCTTGGAACCTAGAACCCTAAACCCTATCCTTGGAACCTTAGAACCCATAGTCTTGAACTTTGTAACCCAAAACCCAGCACTTTGGAACCCTGGAACCATGTAACCTTGAAACGTTGAACAATCAAAACCCTTAACCCTTGAACCATTAACTTTATAACCCTGAACCTTTTTACCTTTGAACCCTAGAACCTTAAACCTTGACTCATGGAACCCTGAATATTAAACCTTAGAACCTTGAACCCTGGACCTTAGAACCTTGGAACCCTACACCCTTAGAACCCTGGAAACATGTACCCAAAACCCAAGAACCCAAGAACCATGAACCCTTGAACCCTTGAATCATGAATGTTGAACCCTTAAACCTTGAATCCTGAATTTTGGACACTAAAACCCCTTAAACCCCATCTTGAACTTCAAACCCTAAAACCCTTGAACCATGAACCTTAACCCTTGAACTCTGAACCCTATAACCTTAAACCTTGAACCCTGAACCTTGGAACCCTAAACCTTAAACCTTAAAACTTTGAAACCCTAGAAACCTTGAACCTTGGAATCGTGAACCCTGGAACCCTGGAACCGTGAACCCTAAACCCTTGAACCGTAGAATGTTGAAACCCTAAACCCTCAACCATGAACCTTGAACCCTTAACCATGGAACCAAGGAACCCTAGAACCATTTAATCTTGAACCCTGAACTTTGAACGCTAAACTTTGAACCATAAACCCTTGAACCCTTAAACCATAAAACCCTAAACATTAAACCCAACAACCTTTACATTGGACCATTGAACCATAGAACCCTAGAACCCATAACCTTGAACTGTGGAACCCTAGAACCCATAAACTTGAACTGTGGGACCCTTAACCTTGGAACCATGAACCCTAGACCATGGAATGTTGAACCCTAGAATCCAAAACCCTGAACCTTTGAATCCTAGAACTCTGAAACCTGAACCCTTTAACCCTGATCTTGAAACCTTGATTCCTAGAACCTTGAACAGTAAACCATAAACTCAAGAACCCACAAACCTTGAACTTTGGAACCAAACCCTAAACCCTAGAACCCTTAGGAATACAAATCTTAAACCTAGAACCTTGAAACTATTTTTTCCTCAAACCCTAAACTCTGAACATGGAAGGACCCTAAATCCTAGAACTCTGTAACCTTGGAACAATTAAACCCTGAACTTTGAAACTTGGAACCAAAAACCCTAGAACCTTGATCCTTTAAACCCTGAACCCTAGAACCCTTAGACCATGAACCTTCAACACTTGAACCCTTAAACCCCTTAACCCTAAACCCTAAACCCTGAATTTTAGAACTTTGAACCTTGTAACCCTAAACCTTGAAAATCTTAAAACTTGAAACCCTAAAACCCTAAACAATAGAACCCTTAAACCCTCAAAACCTTGAAGTGTAAACCCTAGACCCTAGAATCCTATAACCCTAAACTTTATACCAATGAACCCTAGAACCCTAGAACCTTAAACACTAAACATTGAACCCTGAACCCTAGAACCCTAAACTCTTAACCCTGAATCGTGAACCCTAGAACCATGAACAATTAAGTCCTAAACCCTGAAACCCTTAACGTTGGAAGCAAAAACTCTGAACCCTGGAACCCTAAAATCCTTAAACCATGAACATTGATTCATGAACCCTTGAACCCTCAACCCTAGAACTCTTTAACCTTCAACCCTAGTGTTGGCTTTAAAAGTTTTTAAAGCAATCAATTATTCTTGATGATAACTATGTTAATTATGTATGAAAGATAAAATCAAATACGTCTCAATGCTTAAAGTAGACTTAAGGGTACAATTAAAGTCTAGCAAGTGCTGCATAATTCGGTAAGTTTTTTTAAGGCTTATGTCGACCGAACTGCTCAATATGTCGACTGCACAGATAACAGAAGAGTTAGAAGTGTCGAAGAAGCAACTTATGTCGACAGGTAAGAAGTTCTGTCGACCGGTCAAAGTCCAGAGAAGAATCATATGTCGACCGCCTATCAAGTATGTCGACCGGTTGAAGACAATTAAAGTTCAAGACATTGGATCGTATGTCGACCGGACGAAACTTATGTCGACCGCTTGTAATCCAGAGACATATTGTCTGTCGACCGTTAGGAACATGGTGTGCCTTCGGTTGCGGGGGTCGCGCTAAGGCTTACCGTGGATGCTCGGGATGCGCCCGGGAAGGAGGATTAGGGCGCGGATGGGGTAACTTGGTGGTTTTGGGAAAATGGCGAGTATTTCACTCGGTAAATAGGGGTTTTGCGGAAGTGGGATGGTGGGTATGAGGAAATGGCTCGAGGGAATCGAGGAGTGGTTCGTGGAGGGAGTGATGATGGTTACCCCGGGGCGGTACGAAGTAATGGAGGTTGTCGGAAATGGTGGCGAGGTGAGGGCGGTCTAAACACTTGAGTAACCGAGAGTGTTTGGATCGATAGACCTTGGTCGTGGCTCGGATGTTACGCACCGAGTCTCGGCTAAGGGTTGACGTTCGTTGGCCGGATGTGACGCACCGGAGAACTTGGTCGGTTGAGGGAGTTTGATAAGAAGGCTCTAAGCTCTTGTATTATCAAATTTTCACTGCCTACTAATCGAGGCTTACAACTTATTTAAAGACAAATTTAACTAAGGAAAGTAGATGGAAGAATACTCGGCCGTAGGATAGCAATCCGTGTGAAAGTGTTGGACGGCGATCCTTGATGGAGCTTGCTGGAATTAAGGCCTTTGATTTAATTCAAAAGATTGGATCGAGCGGGAATTGGATGCGCCCGGTTGATTTTTGGAAAGTTGTTTGAAGTTTGAATTTGGCCGCTAGACGGATCGCTGGGCCGGATCACTGGACTGGTTGCTGGGTCAAGGCGTGTACTCTGGACCGTGCGCGGCTGCTGGGCCGGGCTTCTCGTCTTATTGTCCTTTGAAGATTTACTCGTGCGAGTCTTGATTTTCCGGTTGGGTTAGTCCTCTTTAATAGATAGAAGAGTCCTCTAAGCTTTTGGCACGGGTAAATATGCACTCGGCCCATGGTTGGCCGAGTGGGTCTTCAAATGTGTCAACTCCGGATCTCTCGGGATTTTCCTCGTGCGAATCTTCTTCTTATAGCTGTAAGAGATCTCTCCTGATCTTGTCTTTATGTCCGAGGATTTTGGCATGGGACATTTCCCTTAATATTGCTTGATGTCCGAATGTCCGAGATTTGGTCCGCAATATCCGGGATTTTGTCCGTGTCCGAGAGCGGCGTTGTCGGGCCGGGCTGGCGCGCGCGCAGCTGCGCGAATTTGATGTTGCTGGACCGGGCTGGTGCGCGCGCGGTGTCGCGCTGTCTTGTCTTCATCCGATCATCTTTATGAATTGGTTGACTCCTTGGGCTGGGCTTTCTTCCTTCTTTATTTGGTGGATGTCCTCGCTATTCGGTGGCACCCGTGTGGCACTTGGCCACTTATTGGCTAATGGTGGCCGAGGCCCTAGTTGGGCGCGGCATGGGCCGCGCCATCCTCCGTGAGCCACGAGAGTGAAACCAAAGGCTTCTCCCGATCATCCTCGGAGGGTGTTGCTAAATGTATGGTACCTGCAAAATGAGCAACAATGTTAGCAAAAGCCTCGGTGGCCGAGGGGGTGGTCGTGTGGGCCGTGGCAGAGGTCGTGTGGGCCGTGTCATGTGCCGCGTTTGGATCCGATGGCACATCAGAACATCTGTCGACCGTTCAAGTTTCCAGCGGAAAAAGAAATTAGAAGTTATGTCGACAGTTAAAGAACTTATGTCGACCGGCTAAATTCCAGAAAGTTTTCCATGTCGACCGCCAAGAGTAGATGTCGACCGAAGAACTTCGAGATACTGAAGTTATGTCGATAGCTCCAAAGTTCATGTCGACCGGTCAAGACCAACGACAGGAAAATTCTTCAACGGCTACTTCCTTATGAGTCTCAACGGCTATCTCTATGTCGACAGCTCCGAAGTCTGACAGACGGAAAATCTATAAATTGCAGATGAGAAGCCAAAAGAAAAAGCCGATTTTTCGAGAGAGAAAAGCACGTCCAATCTCTGCCAAAATTTCTAGTTAGCTTTTCTCTTACTCTCTCTTCATTGTAAATCATATAAGATCTTTCTCATTGTGATCGAGAGAGTAGTTTCAAATTATTCTCGAAAAACTTCAAGTTATTATTTGTGAGAAATTGTAAAGGGGTGACGCCTCTCAGAAAGAAGAGTCATTTGTAAGGTTTGATTGACACCCGAAAGTCAATCATAGTAAATTTCGAGGTACAGCGGAAAGATCTTCAAGGAGCAACCTTGAAGCGCGGACGTAGGCAAGGTTGTCCGAACCGCGTTAACAATCTCAGTGTTATCTCTCTCTCCCTTAAACTATTTAATTATTTTTTGTGCCTAGTTATTTAATAGATAACTAAATTTAGAAGAGAAATCAAGAATTTGCATTAAACTTATAAAAATATCTATTAACCTAATTCACCCCCCACTTAGGTTAAACACGATCCTACAATTGGTATCAAAGCAGGTGACATAGAAAGTTTCTATAAGTTAAACATACGTGTGTGATCATTTAAAGTGGCCTTCTCTATGAACAACTCACACACTGAGGGGCAATCAATTACTAGACCCCCACTTTTTGATGGAAATAACTATGCTTATTGGAAAACTAGGATGAGAATTTTTGTCCAAGCTATGGACTATAGTGTATGGAACATAATTGAAAAATGGTCCATAAATACCAATTAAATTTTAGAATGTGATTAATATTCCAAAACCTAGTAATGAATATGACGAGAACGACTTAAAAAAATTAAGTCTAAATGCCAAAGCAATGAACACCTTGTACTGTGCTCTAAATGGAGATGAATTTAATAGAGTACAAGGTTGTGACAATGCTAAAGAAATTTGGCGATTGCTTGAAGTAACCCATGAGGGAACTAACCAAGTAAAGGAAAATAAGTTAAGTATGCTTGTACATGATGAATATGAACTATTTTCTATGCATACTGATGAAATGGTTAGTTCCATGTTTACTCATTTCACTAACATTACTAATGGGTTGAAAGTGCTTGGCAAAGTTTATACAGACGAAGAATGTGTTCGGAAAATTCTTTGAGTTCTTCCAAGGACTTGGCAACCAAAGGTAACTGCAATTCAAGAGGCCAAAGACCTCAAGACACTGAAGGTTGAGGAGCTCATCGGATCTCTCATGACTCATGAGATCACGATGAAGGCTAATGAGAAGGATGAGATTAAGGAGAAGGAACCACCTAGAAGAAAAGACATCACTCTCAAGGCATCCTCCAGCAAACAAGGCGAATGCAAGAGTGATGAAGAGGATGATGAGGACGTCGCCCTCATAACAAGGAAATTCAAGAGATTCCTTCAAAGAAAAAGGATGCATGGAAAGGAATTCCCGAGAAAGGAGAAGCATCCTAAGGAAAAGGAGAAGGATCTCAAATGCTATGAATGTGGGAAGCCAGGCCACTTCAAAACTGACTGCCCTCTAACAAAGAGACATCCCAAGGCTTACAAGAAGAAAGCCATGAAGGCAACTTGGGATGATAGCGACTCGTCCAGCTCCTCATCCGAAGAAGAGGAAATAGCAAACATGTGCTTCATGGCCAAGGAAGACAAGGTACATAACTCATTTAGCGAATTAGAAGAAATTGATGAAGAAAATGAGTTATTTGATGCTTTTAATGACTTGCTTAATGATTTCAACATTTTGAAATCTAAGTATAATATTCTGAAAAAGGAGCATGCCATGATAACTAAGGAGCATGAAATTAAAATCAATTCCTTTGAAAACGAAATTAGCAAATTGAAAAGGGAAAATGATGATTTGAAAGGAATCGTGCTTAGATTTACAAATGGAAGCAAAAATCTAAATATGCTTCTAGGTAATCAAAGGACAACTTTTGATAAAGCAGACATAGGTTATGAATCATTCAAAAAGAAAAAGAAGTATGAGAACTTCTTTGAAAAACCAAAACCTTGTCACGCTTGTAATGAAATAGGTCATACCTCCTTTGTATGCCCTTCGAAAATAAGAGGCAAAAATCAAAAGGCTGTTCTGAAATGGGCTCCAAAAGGAACTAAGGCTAACTCACAAGGACTCAAAATGGTTTGGGTACCTAAAAGAAACATCTAAATCTCTTTGTGTAGGTGGAAGTCTCCCGAGATAAGAATCTGTGGTTCCTCGATAGTGGTTGTTCGAGGCATATGACGGGAGACCCCTCCAAGTTCAGCTCTATCAAGAAAAAGAAGGGGAATGTCTCCTTTGGAGGAAATCAAAAAGGGAAGATAATTGGTATTGGCAATATCGGTAACCCTTCTTCTCCTATTATCTAAAATGCTCTTCTAGTTGACGGTTTAAAGCATAATCTATTAAGCATTAGTCAACTTTGTGATAAGGGATATAGGGTATTTTTTGAATCCAAATCATGCAAAATAAAAGATAGCTCTGGTAGTAAAATCTTATTTATTGGATATCGAACTGAAAATGTTTATACAATTAATTTGGATAATGTTGCATGCCTTGATGAAAAATGTTTTAGTGCAACATCCCCTCTAGATAGTTGGGCATGGCATAGGAGATTAGGCCATGTTAGTATGGATACCTTAGCTAAGATTGCTAAGAAAAACTTAGTTAGAGGCCTTCCAAAGATCTCTTTTGAGAAGGATAGGATTTGTGACGCATGTCAAATGGGGAAACAAACAAAATCCTCATTCTCTCCTAAATCAGTTATTTCAACCGACAAACCTCTTCAACTTCTTCATCTAGATCTTTTTGGTCCCTCTAGAGTAGCTAGCCTTGGTGGCAAGCATTATGCCCTTGTAATTGTTGATGATTTTTCAAGATTTACATGGGTATACTTTCTTAGATCTAACGATGAAACTTTTGAGACTTTTACATCTTTTAGGAAGAGAGTTCAAAATGAAAAAGATCTCTCAATAGTAACTATTCGTAGTGATCATGGAGGAGAATTTGGAAATGAGAAATTTGAGCTCCTATGTCTTAAAAATGGAATCAATCATAATTTCTCATCTCCTAGAACTCCCCAACAAAATGGAGTTGTGGACAGAAAGAATAGATCTCTTCAAGAGCTAGCTAGGACAATGCTCAATGAAAACTCTCTCCCTAAATACTTTTGGGCGGAAGCTGTAGCTACGGCATGCTACACAATAAATCGAGTTTCAATCCGCCCTATCTTAGAAAAGACTCTCTATGAGCTTTGGTCAGGCAAATCCCCAAGTGTTAAATATTTTAGGCCTTTTGGTTGCAAGTGCTTTATCCTGAATATAAAGGACAATCTAGGAAAATTTGACTCAAAGACAGATCTAGGTATTTTCCTTGGATACTCCTTGTCTAGTAAAGCTTATAGAGTTTTCAACAAAAGAACTCTAGTGGTTGAAGAATCAATGAACGTCTCTTTTGACGAATCCTCACCTTTTTTAGGGAATCAAAATCCAAATATTGATTTGGAAAGAGAAATGGAATCCTTGAGCCTAGATGAGAATAAGAAAAATTCTTTAGATGTTGTCCCTTCGGAAAGTCCTCCAAGTTCTCTAGAATTAGAACCAATTAGGGCTGTCAATGATGGCTTACCTAAAGAATGGAGGTATTCCAAAAGCCATCCCATAGAGGACATTGTAGGTGATCCTAATTTAGGAGTAAAAACTAGAAGCTCTATTAGAAACCTATGTGCTAACATAGCATTTATTTCCCAAGTAGAACCTAAGAAATTCAATGAGGCCATTTTGGATGAAAATTGGTTAATGGCCATGCAAGAGGAACTAAATCAATTTGAGAGAAACCAAGTTTGGGAATTGGTCCCTAGGCCTAAAGACCGCACCATCATCGGAACTAAATGGGTTTTCAAAAACAAGTTAGATAAAAATGGTGTAGTTGTTAGAAACAAGGCTAGGTTGGTTGCTAAAGGTTATAACCAAGAAGAAGGAATTGATTTTGAGGAAACCTTTGCACCTGTGGCCCGAATGGAGTCAATTCGGATGCTACTAGCCTATGCTTGTCACAAGGACTTTATACTCTTCCAAATGGATGTAAAAAGTGCATTTTTAAATGGTTTCATCATGGAAGAAGTATATGTAGAACAACCCTTAGGTTTTGAGTCCTTTGAGAAGTTAGACCATGTATTTAAGCTTCATAAAGCTCTTTATGGTCTTAAACAAGCTCCACGACCCACTCATAAATCTTGTGTCGACCCAAAATGGTAGTTCAGCGTGCAATTGTGTCGACCCATTAAATAAGGTTATGTTGACCCCTGAAGTTACATTGTGTCGACCCTACCAATATCCTTGGGTTGACACAAGTTCGGATGGGGTTGACACAAAATGGGTTGGGTCGACATGTAAAATGCAGGAAGGGTTGACACAAGGATATTGGTAGGGTCGACACAATGTCAGTTCAGGGGTCGACATAACCTTATTAAATGGGTCGACACAAGATTTATGAGTGGGTTGACACAATCGGAAAGACTGAACAGGGGTCGACACAAACACTCTAGGGGTCGACACAATCAACACTAGGAGTAGCTTCTGGATTTTCTAAGGGTCGACACACAAAACTAGGGGTCGACACAAATAAGTACAAGGGTCGACACAAACACTATGGGTCGACACAAACTAAGAAAGCTAAGTTTCTGGATTATCGAAGGGTCGACACAAACAAGCTAGTGGTCGACATAAACAAGCTAGGGGCCGACACAAACTGCATATATATATGAAATTTCTGCAGCACTAAAACAAATTGTTAGACTTTAATTGTACCCTTCAAAGAGGGTATTTCTCATGAATTGTTAAGTCTAATTTAATCATTTTAAAGTAGTTTATTTTATCTTTCACGCTCATCTTACATAGTTATCATAAAAAACAATTGATTGCTTTAAACACACTTTTAAAGCTAACAATCTCCCCCTTTTTGATGATGACAAAAACTTTTGAAAGATAAATTGCTCCCTCATAGACATAGCATGTATAAAAGATAAATCGCTCCCCTTAGAAATTATTGATACCCCCATACAAATTATTGATACAAATTATTGCTCCCCCATTCTCACAAATTATCATAACTTATGCATTTCATTTTCTCCCCCATTGACATTATCAAAAAGAATAAACATAGACATTAATATTTAGAATAGTCAATACGAGAAAAAATGATGTTTCTAAATACCATCAAATTGAATTACTCCCAATCTAATTCTTATTCCATTGAAGGTCTTTTCGTCCAAGGGTTTAGTAAATATATTAGCTAATTGATCACTTGACTTGACAAATTCCAAGATAATATCCCCTTTTTGGAAGTGATCTTTAATAAAATGATATCTTATTTCTATATGCTTAGTTCTAGAATAAAGTATCTTCATTCCTTAGGAAGTTCTCTAATAGGGTCACCATTTGTACCCTGTTCTAGGTTGTTTAGAGGAGTTTCAGAGGGGGTAACCTCAAGAGAATCTTTCTGATTTTCTTCTAGAGATAAAAACTCTATGTCTCTTATAAGTTCTTCGACTTTGTTCCTATTTTCTAACAAGAGAGGAGATTCACCAAAAATGATATGTATAGATTCTTTGGTAGGCCTCTAACTAAATTCTTCTTAGCAGTCTTAGCTAAGGTATCCATACTATCATGACCTAATCTCCTATGCCATGCCCAACTAACTAGAGAGGATGTTGCACTAAAACATTTTTCATCAAAGCATGCAATATTATCCAAATCAATAGTATAAACATTATCAGAACGATAGCCAATGAATAAGATTTTACCACTTGAGCTATCTTCTATTAGGAAAGATTTGGATTCAAAGATTACCTTATATCCCTTATTACAAAGTTGATTAATGCTCAATAAATTATGCTTTAAAGCATCAACTAAAAAAGGGAAGAAGGATTACCGAAATTACCAATGCCAATAATTTTCCCTTTTTTATTTCCCAAAAAGAAACTTTCTTTTTTTTTGCTTGATTGATACAAAATTTAATGGATCACCCGTCATGTGACTCGAGCAATCGCTATCGAGAAACCAAAAAATCTACACGGGACCATCTTCCACTTTCAAGACAAATCAAACAAGTTTCTTAAGTACCCAAACCATTTTGGGCCCTAGAGAGTTAGCATTGGTTCCTTTGGGAACCCATTTCTCAGCAACCTTTGATTTTCTAACTTTTGAATTCACAGGACAAGTAATAGCTTGGTGTCCTATTCTATTGCATTTGTTGCAAACACTAGGTTTCACAAAGAAGTTCTTATAGTTCTTTTTCTTAGCATGAGATTCATAACCTATGCCTGCCTTTTTAAATGTCACCTTTTGACTTCCTAAAAGTATGTTCAAGTTCTTACTACCATTAGTGAACTTGAGAACTATATCATTCAAGTCAAGGTTCTTTTTCTTTAAAGTTTCCAACTCATCATGCACAACGGTTCTACAATTATCATGCGTCTTAACTAGTGCAACATGCTCTTTTTTCAATTCCTTATACTTATTTTCTAGCATGTCAAAATCATCGAGCAGGGCATTGAAAGTACTCATAATATCCTCATTATCATCAAAATCACTATCACTATCACTAGAGGAGATGTGTACCTTGTCTTCCTTTGCCATGAAGCACATGTTTGCCACCTCTTCATCCTCGGAAGATGTTGCACTTTCGCTATCATCCCATGTTGCTTTCATAGCCTTCTTCTTGTTGGGCTTGTAAGGCTTCTTGATTTTTGGACAATCGGACTTGTAGTGTCCCAATTTCCCACACTCATAGCATTTGACTTCCTTTTCTTGGTCATCGGATGATTTCTCTTTCTTTGAAGGACGTCTTGCATCCATCCTTTTATTTTTGAAGAACTTTTTGAATCTCCTTGATAGGAGGTCCAACTCCTCACCATCATCATCTTCACTTTCATTTTCGGTTTTCTCTTGTTTGCTAGATGATGCCTTGAGTGCAATGTCCTCTCTCTTAGTTGGTTCCTTCTCCTTAATTGCTTCTTTCTCATTAGCTTTCATCATGATCTCATGAGTCATTAGAGATCCGATGAGTTCCTCAATTTTTAAAGTCTTGAGGTCTTTAGCCTCTTGGATGGCAGTTACTTTTGGTTGCCATGCTCTTGGAAGAACTCAAAGAATTTTCACATTCTTCGTCTGTATAAACTTTACCAAGCACTTTTAACCCATTAGTAATGTTAGTAAACCTTGTAAACATGGAACTAACCAATTCATCACTTTGCATAGAAAACAATTCATATTCATGCACTAGCATACTTAATTTGTTTTCTTTTAATTGGTTAGTCCCTTCATGGGTTACCTCGAGTAATCACCAAATTACTCGAGCATTATCACAACCTTGTACTCTATTGAATTCATCATTATTTAAGGCACAATACAAGGTGTTCATTGCATTGGCATTTAGACTTAATTTCCTTAAGTCTTTCTCATCATATTCATTACTTGGTTTAAGTATATTAATGCCATTCTCAGTTTTGATTGGCATGTATGTACCATTTTCAATTATATTCTATATGTTGTAGTCCATAGCTTGGACAAAAATTCTCATCCTAGTTTTCCAATATACATAGTTATTTCCATCAAAAGGTGGAGGTCTAGTAATAGATTGACCATCTGTGTGTGAGTTATTCATATTGAAAGTCATAATTCAATTTACCCAAAAACAACAATAGATATAGGTTAATCAACTTAAATACCTTCTCTGATACCAACTGTAGGATCGAGATTAACCTAAGTGGGGGGGGGGGGGGAATTAGGTTAACTAAACTTTTTATTTACTAAGTCAAATTCGTGCGAATTGTTTAGTTATTTCTAAACTCTAGTGCGGAATTCTTAAATAGATAAATAAGAGTTTAGAGTAAGAGAGTAACACCGGTTTGGTAACACGGTTCAGCCAACCTTGCCTACGTCCGCGCTTCAAGGTATCTCCTTGAAGATCTTTCCAGCTGAACCTTAGGCTTCACTCTGATTGACTTACGGGTGTCAACCAAACCTTTGACTCTTTTCTCGAAGGAGCGTCACCTCTTTTACAATGACTCTTTTCTTGAAAGAGCGTCACCACTTTTACAATAATCGCTCAAAGAGAACTATAACAATTTGTACGATTATTAAAAATTGACTCACTCAATCTCTAGAAAGATATACAAGTTTAAGTAGTAGGATTTGTGAGAGTAAAAGTTTGAGAATAGATTTCGCAGCACTTCAGCGTAGTTTTTCTCTCGTGAAAATCGTCTTCTTAAAATGAGATCGCTTCATCTATTTATAAATTGCTGCTGATCTGTCCAATTGGGTCGACACAATTCTTGTTGGGGTCGACACAAACACTAGCCGATAGACACATAAAAAATATAGCCGTTGAGAATATTCTGACCGTTTGTGCTGATCTGCTAAATTGGGTCGACACAATTGCTGTTGGGGTCGACACAAAGTCTTCTCTGGAAAATGTTGGGGTCGACACAAAAATTGTTGGGGTCGACACAAACACTAAAGGATTCGTCTTTGGAAAAGCTTGGGTCGTCACAAGTTCGGATGAGGTCGATAAAAAATGGGTTGGGTCGATATGTAAAATGCAGGAAGGGTCGACACAAGGATATTGGTAGGGTCGACACAATGTCAGTTCAGGGGTCGACATAACCTTATTAAATGGGTCGACACAATTGCACGATGAACTTCCATTTTGGGTCGGCACAATATTTATGAGTGGGTCGACACAATCGGAAAGACTGAACAGGGGTCGACACAAACACTCTAGGGGTCGACACAATCAACACTAGGAGTAGCTTCTGGATTTTCTAAGGGTCGACATACAAAACTAGGGGTCGACACAAATAAGTACAAGGGTCGACACAAACACTATAGGTCGACACAAACTAAGAAAGCTAAGTTTCTGGATTATCGAAGGGTCGACACAAACAAGCTAGGGGTCGACATAAACAAGCTAGGGGTCGACACAAACTGCATATATATATGAAATTTCTGCAGCACTTAAACAAATTGTTAGACTTTAATTGTACCCTTCAAAGAGGGTATTTCTCATGAATGGTTAAGTCTAATTTAAGCATTGTAAAGTAGTTTATTTTATCTTTCACGCTCATCTTAAATAGTTATCATCAAAAACAATTGATTGCTTTAAACACACTTTTAAAGCTAACACCCTGGACCTTTAACCCTAACCCTGAACTTTGGACCTAGAATCTCCTAAACATTGAAGCCTAAAATTTGAACCCTAAAACCCTTATAACCTAGAATCTTGAACCTTGAACTTTGGAACCCTGAACCCAAAAATCTTAGAACCCTGAACCCTAGACCTTGGAACCCTAAAATCCTGAACCCTACAACTTTGGAACCCTAGAACTCAGAACCATGAACCCTGGAACACTTCCCTAGATCATTGAACCCTGAACTTTAGAAGCCTAAGTTCTCAAACCTGGAACCATCAGCCCTGAACCCTTGAACCCTAGAATCCAGGAACCGTGAACCCTGGAACCCTAAACATTGTACCTTTGAACCCTTAAACCTTGACCCTAGAACCCTTAAACCTTGAATCCTTTTACTCTAAATTCTAGAACCCTAAAAACTTAAACCCATAATTCTAAACATTAAAACCTAAAACCCTGAACACCAAACCTTGAATCATGGAACCCTAGAACATTTAACCTCGAAATCCTAAACCGTGACCCTAGAAGCATTTAATCCTGACCCTTGAACCCTATCACTAAACCCTTATCCCTAGCCCTAAACCTTAAACTTGAACCCTGAAATTTAAACCTTAAACTTGAACCCTTAAACCCTAGAACTCTAAACACTGAACCCTAAATAAACCCTTGAACAATAGAATTCTGAACCCTGTACCATGGAACCTTAAACCTTGGAACCTTGGAACCATGAACAAGAAACCAAGAACCCTATGCCCTAAACCCAGAAACACTGGACACTTAAACCCAAGATCAATTTACCCTACACACTAGAAATGTAAAGCATGCCAACCTAGTACCCTGAAACTCTGATCCCTTAACTTGAAACTCTAGAACTCTGGAACTCTATAACCTTGAAACCCTAAACAATGGAACTCTTAACCCTTAACCAATAACCTTGGATTGTGGAACCCTTGAACCTTTGGACCCTGAACCCTTACCCTAGAACCCACTAAACCCTAAACCTTGAACCTTAAAAGATGAACTCTTAACTATAAATTGTGTTACCCTAAAACCTCAAACCCAGAACCTTAGAACCCTGGAACCCTAGAACCCTTTAACCCCTAACCCTTAACCCTAAACCCCGAAACACTTGAACCCTAAAACCTTAAACCCTAAGCCCTTGAAACCTTAACCCTAAATCCTAAATCCTAAAACCCTATAACCCTAAACCTTGAGCCCGAATCATTGAATCGTAAACTATAGAACCCTAAACCTTGGAAACTTGAACCCTAGAACGTTTGAACCCTGAACTTTCAAGTCCTGAACCATAAACACCCTTGTGCCTTGGAGCTCTGGAACCTTGTAACAGTGTAACTTAAACCCTCAAACCCTGTACCTTGCAGCCCGGAATCCTAAACCCCTTAATACTAAATTGTGTAAGCCTAAAAGCTTAAACAATAAACTATGGAACCCTAAATCTTTAACCGTGAACCCATGAACTCTGAACCTGAGAACCGTGAACCTTTGAACCCCTTAACCTTGAACCCTATACCCTAAACCCTAAACCCTAAACCCCAAAACCAGGAACCTTGTACTGTGAACCCTGAAATCCTAGAACCATAATAGTGAACACTGAACCTTAAAACCTTTGAATCTTGAACCTTAAACTCAGATATTTGGACACTAGAACAACATTAAACTCTAAACTTTGAGATTCTAACCGCAATACCCTTCAACCCCTTGAACCCTGAACCATGAACGCTTGAACTATGAAACCCTAAACCTTAAACCAAGAACCCTAGAACCTTGGACCTTGAACCTTTAAACATTAGACTTGAACCCTGGAACCTTTAAACATGGAAGCCTGAAACCTTGAACTTTAAACTATGCAATCTTAAATCTTGAACCGTGAACCCATGAACCATGAACCCTAAGACCTTGAATCCTAAACCCCGAACCTTATTAACGTGAACCTTGGAACATTTAACCCTTAACCCAGACCCTGGAACCTTCGATCTTGAAACTTGGAACCTTTAAACCTTGTACCTTAAACCCTGGATCCTTTAAACCTAGACTCTGGACCGTTAGAACCCTAGACCTTAGAACCCTAAACCCTAGATCTTGGAACCCTAAAACCTATACCATAGAACCTAGGAACCCTAGAACTCTTAAACTTGAACCCTAGAACCCTGAACCCAAAAACTCTAAACCCTAATCTGGAACCCTCTGTAGGACTGGTTTTAAGGACGTAAGAGGGCATGGTCTGCCATTCCCCTACCAACATGGTTCCTTCTCCCTATGTTCTACTCTAAGTTCTCATGATTGATCAAGAGAAGAGAGGGATTGCGAAAGAGAAGAAGTCCGGCGAGAGAAAAATAGTAAGAAAGTGAGATATCTCAGAGGAGAGGAGGAAACTCTAAGGCTCTCGTGGAAACTGAAGTTCAAGGTAATATTTTCTATCCTCTTAAGTTCTTCTAAGTTCAGTAAGGATAACATGATAGTAGTATTTGAATTGATGGATAAAAATGAAGGATTTTATGTAGATTGTTAGAAAATGAGTTAAGTATGGACAAAGTTAGAGTCCTAGAGATTTGATCGAGAAGTAGTAGGAATTAGAGTTTATTTCCTTCATAAGAGTTAAAGAAGACTCTTAGAGTGATTTATAGTCGTTAAAATACTCAATTCCAAGCTATGTATGAAAAGTCATGGACGTCGGAAGTCAGTGTATGGAAACTGGGAAGAGTTTGGGTCGACCCCTTGTAGTTTGGGTCGACCAATAAGAACACACAGTCTCTGTTTTGTCGACATGGGTTGACCCCTGAAAGTTTATGTCTACCCAATCACTATTCAAATAGTGAATGCCCTCTGTTCTGTCCAATTAAGTCGACATGCGTTAGTTTTCTGAAATTAGTGTCTTTTAAGAAGTTATATTAGACTCTTTAAGGAATAATTTGACACCCGTAGCATCACAAATGGATCATTGTCGAAGAAGCTATGGTTGTTTGAAGTTAATGAATTATGTTACTTGCATTTTAGGTTTTCAAGTGCAGCAACATATTGATCAAATTTTCAATAAAGCTAAGGACCTAAGGTAAGTTAATGTTGCATGTGATTGGGCCCTACGGGGACTACATTACAAAGATTAGGATATATGATTTTGTAATATGCTGGATTGTTTGGGGTGTAATGCACAATACATAAACCTCAATTTATTTGAGGCTATGTTTGTGTGCCTTCTTTGATGATTGATTGATTATTTGTGTTAGAATAAGGATGCATGTTTAGAATGCTTGCAATGTTTAAATGTTCAAATTAGTGTCTTGCATTTTAATTGTTCATGCATCATGGTTTTAACAAAAATACGAAAATGATTTACATGCATGATTTTCATGACAATATGCAACGGGTCATTGAAGGAGGAGCTCGAGTTAGGCTACCTCGAGGGAGACCAAATGGTGTCTACTCTCTCTCGTGGTACCTTCAATGATCAAATAATGAAAGACATGAAATGAATGAAATGTACGTAAATAGTTACATGTTGGGCGGGGTTGAGTTTGTATTTTATCTCAAGGATTTTTAAATTGTTTAAAGAGGGTACATGTGTAAAAAAAAATTAAATTAAGCAAAAGAAAAATCGGGTGTTACATAAAGATTCTAGGGTTTAGGTTTAAGGTTCCTATGTTTTAGGGTTCATGGTTTAGGGTTCTAGGTTCAAAGGTTCCAAACTTCATCGTTAAAGGATTTAGGATTCAGGGTTCAAGGGTTTAGAGTTCCAATGTTCTGGGTTTAAGGTTTAGGGTTTTAGAATTCAAGGTTACAGGGCTGTAGGGTTTCAGGGTTCAGGGTTTCAAGGTTCATGTTTTAGGGTTCAAGGTTTCATGGTTTATGTTTCAGGGTTGAGGGTTCATCGGTCATGGTTTGAGGATTTTGGGATCTAGGAACTAGGGTTAAGGGTTCCAGGGTTTAGGTTTTAAGGTTACAAAATTCTAAGGTCCACGGTTCAGGGTTTAAGCTTCAAAGGTTTAGGGTTTCAAGGTTCAGGGATAAAAAATCTAGGGCTCAAGGTTCTAGAGTTCAGGGTTCAAGAGTTTTAGGGTTTAGGGTTACTTGTCATGGTGTCCTGGGTCCATGCTTTCATGGTCCAGGGTTATGGGTTTTATGGGTTGAAGGTTCTAGGTTAAGGATAATGGGGTTAAGGGTTCGGGGGTCTACGTTAAGGGTTAAAGGTTCAAGGTTCAAGGCTCCAAGGTTCAGCGTTCTAAGGTTCGATGTTAATAGTTTAGGGTTTTAGGGTTTAAGGGTTTAAGGTTATGGGGTACTAGGGTTCTAAGGTTTCTGAGTTCAGGGTTGTAGGTTTCAAGCTTTAGGCTTCAGGATTCAAGGTTTATGAATAAATGGTTCCAGAGTTCAGGGGTAAAGGTTCTAGTGTTTCAAGGTTTAATGTTTCTGGGTTCAGGGTTCTAGGGTCATGATTCCATGGTTCAAGGTTCAGAGTTCTTGACTTTCAGGGTTAAAGTGTTAAGGGTTTTAGGGTTCCAATATTCAGGATTCAGGGTTTAGGCTTCCAAGGTTATGGGTCCAAGGTAATAGGGTTCCAAAACTCAGGGTTCTAGGGTTCAGAATTTTGGGTTTAAGGGTTTTAAGGTTAGAAGTATATTGTTCTAGGTTCAAGGGGTTCTATAGTCCAAAGTTCAACATTTAGGGTTTAAAGGTTTAAGGTTCAAGGGTTCAAGGCTCATTGTTTAAGGGTTTTAGGGTTGAAGGTGTAACGGGTTCTAAGGTCAAAAGTTCGTCGTTCAAGGTTCCACGGTCAATTGTTCAAGGGTTGAAGGCACGCGATTCAAGGGTTCCAGTGTTCAGGGTTTATGATTCTATGGTTCAGGGTCCACGATTCAAGTGTTCCATGGTTCCAAGGTTCAGGGTCCAGGATTTCAAGGTTCAAGGTTTCAGGGTTCTAAGATTCAGGGTTCAAGGTTCAGGGTTAAAGGGTTCACGGTTCACAGTCTAGGGTCAAGGGTTCCAGAGTCCAACATCCAGGATTCCGAGGTTTATGGTTAAAGGTTAAAGGTTTCAAGGTTCAAGGCTCTAAGGTTTTCGGTTTTTTGTTTAGGGTTCTTCGGTTCTAGGGTTCATGCTCTAGGGCATCTTGGGCATAGGGTTAAAGGTTAAGGGTTCCAAGGTTCAGGGTTCCTGGGTCAGAGTTTTGGGTTCTAGGTTTCATGGGTTTTAGGGTTTGAAGTTCAGAGTTTAAGGTAAAATGTTAATGATTCATGGGTAAGGTTCATGATTTAAGGGTTCTAGTGTTCAAGGTTTAGCTTTCAAGATTTAATGGTTAAGTGCTCCAATGTTCTAGGATTTTAGGGTTCAAGGTTCATGGTTCCAGGTTTAATGGTTTAGGGTTCTAGGGTTCCAAGGTTTGAGGTTTAGGGCTTAGGGTTAGGGTTCCAAGGTTCAGTGTTCCAATGTTCACAGTTTGGTGTTCTAGGGTTTACAAGTCCACGATTAAGGGTTCTAAGGTTCAGGTGTAGTACCAGTGTTAATATTAAGTGTTTTCTTATATTAAATGGTGCAATAGAAATTGTTTGAAGTGATACATGCTAAATTAGAAGTAGGACATAATCTTGATGAAGACATAATTAGTGAAAATTATGGGGTAATTAGGTTTTCTAATCATGATTAATTAAGTTAACATTGTTCTTAGCTAATTAAGCTAAGTATTATTTAAGTGATGATAATGAAGGTATTTTAGTAGTTAAAGGAACAAATAATTGTAAAATTGTAAAACTAAATGGATAAATTTTGCAAAAAAAAGGTAATTCCACCCCGTGAACTATCTAGAAATATTGGATAATGGGTGATGATCAGCCATTTTCGTGCTAAAGAGAGAGAAGAGGTGAGAGAGAGAGAGAGAGAGAGAGAAAAGAGTTCAGAGAAAAAATGTAAAAGTTAAAGTGGAAGAAGTTTAACTCGGCTTCCAATCCTTTGAGGAGAAGTGTTCCTCTCATCAAGAGGAATCTATTGAGCTATGAATCAAGAGGTGTGACCTTATATTATGTTTTTAGGTTAGTTATGGTTATACATATGATTACATTAATGATAAATGAGAATTATGGTATTATCAATTGCTTTACAAGTTGGTTATTTATGGTACACGAAAATTAGAAGTTATGCTCTATGGTTAAATATATTGGTTAACCGATAATGTGGGATATCATATATATGTTTATGAATGATAGAAATTCCTAATTGGTGGAGGTTGTGCATATTTGATCAAAGTTAACACAAAACTGTTCATTCTGTGCAATTTTAAGTTTTGTGTCTGAAACTAATGCTAGAATAATCAAATGTCATAGATATTTTAGCACGTCAAATTAGACACCTTAAGTGACATATGGGCTTGGAATCATAGCATTTCATAGAGTATAAAACAAGTTATGATATTTTTTAAGTTATCACAAAACATAGCATTGATTCCAAAAATTATGAATGATACTAGGTAATTGAGGTGAAGGTTATCCACAATCGTACCTACTACTAGAAATTCTTGCTAAGGATAAAAAGGTATGTAGTATTGTGTGTGTTATGCCCTTAAATGGGTCTACATGAGAAAAAAAATAGGCCTTTACTTCAATATTTAATTTTACGCTTTGTATGTCAAGACAAAATGCATGTCTACAATGATGTAGGAAAGCATGATTCGGTTTATGATACGATGAATTGTTGTTTTGATATTATGAAAGTTATTGAACTGCTTGATACATTCATACGGAGCATGTTCACGAACATTTCATGCATCATGTTTTCTTGAAGAATATGAACTATTTACATGCATGAAATTTCATATGAACCATAATTTGAAAATGGTTGTTCGGGTTGAGCTTGGATGACCAATAAAAGAGAAAGGTAAAAGAAAGAGAGAAATTTATGTAAATGTCATTGGAATGGGTTTGAGTTTGTTGTTCCACTAGGTGGACTCAAATTTGTGATCTCTCAACCCTTTGAATCGAGCTGGCTTTCTCGTTAGGTGGACTCATGTTTGTGGTCTATCGTTTCTTGCGAGGAAGCTCCAATAATGAGGAAGTATAGAAATGAAAAGAAAAAAATATCCAAAATAAAAGTAAAAAAATATTTTACTTATGCACATCATGTACATTGTCATGCATATCTTATACTACTTATTAAGTGTTATACTCGTAGAGGAGTTTTATGATGTAGGTGAGGAAGACATTCACTTAGAGGTGTATGAGATTGATTGCTTTGTTTACAGGGGTAATTATTGTTGTTTGATAAGATTTTTACCTGTAGGCAGAGATTTTGAACTATTGTAAATAAAGGTTAGGAAAACAAATTTTATACTTTACATATATAGCTTGTAAACAGTTTACTGCACCTAATATGTTATAAATGTCTTTTAAGTAAATTTAGTATTCATGATTGCCTTGAACAATTTAATGAGAAAGTATTTTCCCTAGTAGAAAAAAAAATTAATAAATATATTTCAAGTGAGGAAGGACGTTACATCAAGGTTCAAAGTTCCAAGGATTAGGGTTCAAGGGTTTAGGGTTCCAAGGTTCAAGGTCAAGGTTCAAGGTTGAGGGTTCATGGATTAAGGACTAAAGGTCAAAGGTTAAAGGGTTTCAAGGTTAAGGGTTCAAGGCTCAAGGTTAGGGGTTCAAGGCTCAAGGTTTAGGGTTCTAGGGTTTTAGGTTTCGAGGTTCAGGGTTCAGGGTTTAGAGTTTAGGGTGTAGGGTGTATGGGTTTAATGTTTCAGGGTTTAGGTTTCAGGGGATGCAAAGATTTAGGATTCTAGGATTCAAGATCAAGGGTTCCAAGGTTACAGTTTAGTGTTTTGGGTTAAAGGTTTCAGGTTTCAGGTTCAAGGAGTCTAGGGTTCAAGAGTTTTAGGGTTTAATGTCAAGGGTTAATGGTTCAAAGGGTTCTAGGTTAAAATTTCAGCGTTCAAGGGTTCATGGTTTAATGGTTTAAGGGTCCAAAGTTTAGTGTTGAAGGTTCAATGGTTAAGGCTTAAAGGGCACCATATTCAGGGTTTTAGGATCCCAGGATTCCATGGTTCAAGGTCTAGTTTTCTAGGGTTTAAAATTCCAAGGTTCAGGGTTATAGGGTTCAAAGTTATAGGTTCTTAGGTTAAAGGGTTTCAGGGAATCTAAAATCCAAAGTTTATGGTTAAGGGTTCCAGGGCTCCCTGGTTAAGGGTTATTGGTTCCATGGTTCTAGGGTTTAAGGTTAAAGGTTAAGGATTCAGTGTTCAAGAATTCAGTGTTCAGAGTTTACTATTACAAGGTTTAGTGTTCCAGGATCTAGGGTTCATGGTTCTAAGGTTTAGGGTCCAAACATTTAGGGTTTCAGGGTTCAAAGTTTAGGGTTTAAGGTTTCAGGGTTCAAAGTTTAGGGTTTAAGGTTTCAAAGTTTAGGGTTTTAGGTTGAAAGGGTTTCAGGGTTCAAAGTTTAGGGTTTAAGGTTTCAGGGAATCTAAAATCCAAAGTTTAGGGTTAAGGGTTACAGGGCTCCTGGTTAAGGGTTATTGGTTCCATGGTTCTAGGGTTTAAGGTTAAAGGGGATTCAGGGTTCCAGTGTTCAAGAATTCAGTGTTTAGAGTTTACTGTTCCATGGTTTAGTGTTCCAAGATCTAGGGTTCATGGTTCTAAGGTTTAGGGTCCAAACATTTAGGGTTTCAAGGTTCTAGTGTTCAGAGTTCAAAATTCAGGGTTTCACTGTTCAAGGTTCAATGTTTAAGTGTTTCAGGGTTTAAGGCTTCAAGGTTCCAGGTTCTAGGATTCTAGGGTTCAGAGTCCAGTGTTCAAGATTTTAGAGTTCAAGGTTTAAGGTTTTATGGTTTAAAGGTTGAGGGTTAAAGGTTTAGGGTTAAAGGTTTAGGGTTAAAGGTTCATGGTTTGGAGTTAGGGTTCAAGGGTTTAAGGCTTATAGTTCAGGGTTCTAGAATCCAAGGTTTAAGGTTCTAGGGTTTATGGTTCAAATGTTTAGGGTTAAGGGTTTAAGCCTCAAAAGTTACGAGGTTCCTAGGTTCTATAATTCTAGGGTTCCACGGGTTTAGAGTTTCAAGGTTTGGGGTTCAAGGGTTTAGAGTTAAAGGTTTAGGATTGATGGTTTATGGTTCATGGTTCAAGGGCTTTAGGATTCTGGCATCCGGGGTTAAGGGTTGCCGGTTCAGGCTTCAAGTTGCTAGAGTTTAAGAGTCTAGGGTTCAAGGTTAAAGTTTTTAACGTTCAAGAGTTTAGGGTTTAGGCTTCCAAGGTTCAGGGTTCCATGGTTCAAGATCCAAGGTTCTGGGTTCTGGGTTCTTGGTTCTGGGTTTGGGGTTCCAAGGTTCTAAGGTTCTAGGTCCAAGGCTTGAGGCTTTTGGGTTTAGGGTTCGGGGATCCAAGGTTTGGGGTTCTAGGGTTCAGTGTTCATGGTTTTAGTATTTTTGTTCAAGGTTCTAGGGTTTATGGGTTTGAGGGTTCAAAGTTCAGGGTTCAGGCTTCAAGAGGTTATAGGGTCCAAGGTTTTAAGATTATTCAAGGCTGATTATTCAAGGCTTCGAAGGTTCACGGTTCATGGCATTGAAGGGCCCAAAGTATAGCATTCAAGTTTTAAGGGTTTAAGCTTTAAAGGTTTCATGGTCCATATTTAAGGGGTTCTGGGGTTCCAAGTTTGTAGGGTTCAAGGTCTAGGTTCCGTGGGTTCATGGTTCCAAGGTTCAGGGTTCTAGGATTCAGAGTTCTTATTTCTAAGATTGAAGGGTTTCATTGTTTTAAGTTCAGGGTTCAGGGTTCTGGGTTCAAGGGCTTCTAGCATCCAAAGTTAATGGTTTAAGGTTCTAATGTTTAGGGTTCATGGCTTCGGGATTCAAGATTTAGGAGTTCCATGGCTGCAAGGTTAAGGGTTCAAGATTTAAGGTTTGAGGGTTTTGCACTTTCAAGGTTTTTGGATTAGCGTTCAGAATTTAGTGGTTCAGAGTAAAGGGTTTAGGGTTTAAAGGTTACGGGGTTAAGAGTTCGGGTTTAGGGTTAAGGGTTTAGTGTTCCAAGGTTAGTGTTTCAGGGTTCAAGGTTCAAGGTTCTAGGGTTCATGGTTCAAAGGTTGAAGGTTTTAAAGTTCTAGGGTTTAGGGTTTAGGGTTTAGGGTTTAGGATTAGGGTTCCACTATTCAAGGTTCAAGGTTAGAGGGTTTCAGGGTCCATGATTCAGGGTTACAGGGTTCGGGGTTTTAGGTTCAAGAGTTTAAGGGTTTCAATTACAAGGTTTAATGACACGAAATAGGAATGGGAATAATGGAAATATTTTGGATTGACAGATTTTTAGGGATTACACAAAAAATCAGATTCGGGATAAACTTTGGGTGCTTGGATCTCAGAAACGGGAGTGAGATTTTTAACAAAATTTTGGAAGAGATATTAAGGAATAAAGGAAGGGTATGGTCTCCAACAATTACGGGATTCTCACGCACGAATTTAAAGACATGACGATGATTGTGAAAACGGTTAAAGGGTTAATTTAGAGTTTTCTTGGTAGATCCGAGAAAACGAGGATGAATTTGAGTGATTGTAACTTGTAAACGGGGATGGGTTTGGAGATGAAATTTGGAGGTTTTCTAAATGCTTAAGGGTGGAAGAATACCTCAAAAAATTTGAAAAATTCTCACGGATGGTTTGGGAGTTGTGGAGGCGAGATGGAAGATGGATGTGGAATGGCTGGATATGTGGATATGCAGTAAAAGGTGGTTCCTTTCACGTAAAAATGGATGCTTGAGCTGATGATCCACACTCTCACCCTTAGATCATGAAGATGTCTGGAGAAATGGGGTAAGGATAGATCGTCTTAGTTCGGAAAGACAATCAACTCTGGTTGTCTCTCGGTGGCCAGATTTGGAATTCTAGAGACCGAGTCTTTGGAGAGAAAACGCCAAAGGGGGAGATTTCAATTTGAAAAGAAAAATCTTTTAAATTCAAATCTGATTATTACACTTGAATGGGGACGATTAAATAGAAAATTAAAATAAAACATGTTTATCATCGGACGGCCTAGATCATCTCCAAGAACACCAGTTCGTGGCTTGAAAGATGGGCCAATGAGAATCCTTCATGGGACGCTCTTCCTACGCTCCTCCTCCAGCTCATTAGGGTCGACGAAAATGTCCTAAAATCCTCCCAAATGATAATTAGCTAACTTTTTATTCTTCTATTTTCCCAAAGGCTTTAGGACGTGGATTAAGCGTGAAACCGATCGTGGATGGCTCTTCCTGGGCCTCTGTGATTGAATCATTTGACAGAGAAAATGGTGTCCAATGTAAACGTTCTACCACTCTTTAGAAACCTTGAAGGATTGACTACATTTCATATGAAGATGTTGTCTTCATCTGAGGGTAGGCCTATTGTCAAATTTATGTAGAAAGCTTTGGAGGTCCAGTTTTGCCGGATCAAATTGTGGTACCCATGCTTTGTTGCTTGGACCACTAGCATGGGGGCTTCGACTCCTTCTTCCACCCGACCTCCATGCTTTGAATTCAAAGGAAAGAATTGGAGTTGAACAAGGTTGAATTCTTCAATGATATAGGGAGCTACAAAATTAGAAAACACATTAGATAAACATTGATGGCAAGAGAATTTTTGGGCCGTCCATATCATGTTATTTAAGGTTCCAGGTTAAGAGTTCAAAGGTTTTAGGGTTTTAGGGTTCCAAGGTTGAGGGTTCAAAGTTTAGAGTTGAGGGTTTCAGGTTCCAAGGTTCAGTGTTCTAGGTTCTAAGGGTACTATGTTCGTGGTTTTGGGTTCATGGTTAAGGGATCTAGGTTTAGGGTTCAGGTTCAAGGCTTTGAAGGTTTAGGGTTCAGAGTTCCAGGTTTAGGGTTTAGAGGCCAAAAGTAGCAGGGTTCAGAGTTTAATGGTCCAGGGATAATGGTTCTAGGGTTGCCTTTGCTAGGTTAAGAGCTCTAGGGTTTCATGGTTCTACAATTCACGATGCCAGGGTTAGGGTTCCAAGGTTCTAGGTTCAAGGTTTTACGGTTTCAGAGATTTAAGTTTAGGGTTAAAAGGGTTCTAGGGTTAAAAGTTCAGGGTTTAGGGTTCAAGGGTGTAGTGCTTAATGGTTCATTGCTCAAGATTCATGTGTTTTCTAGGTTTGGAGTTATGGGTTTAGGACTTTCGGGTTCAATGTTCAAGGGTTTAAGGATACAAGGTTCAAGGTTCATGGTTACATGGAGTCAATGGTTCTGATTCAAAAGTTTTAGGGTTCCAAATTTTTAGGTTCAGGGTTCTGGGTTCTGAAGTTCAGGGTTCCAATAGTCTAGAGTATTTTTAGGTTCAGGGTTCTTGGTTTTGAAGTTCAGGGTTCCAATAGTCTAGAGTTCCACGGTTCAAGATTCCAAGGTTCATTGTTTAGGATGCGTTGTTTTAAAGTTCATGGTTCAAGGGTTTCAGGGTTCATTGTTCAAGTGTTTAAGGTTCTAGGGTTCCAGGGTTCATGGTTTACATTTAGGGTTCCAAAGTTAAAATTTAAGGTTTAAGGTTCCAAGGTTCGAGGTTCCAAGCTTTCAAGCTTTGAAGGTTCATGGTTCAAGGTTCAAGATTCAAGATTCAAGGTGCCTAGGTTTAGAGTTCAAAGGTTCAAGATTTAGGGTTTCAGGGTTCAATGTTACAAGGCTATAAGGTTCATGATTTCAAGGTGCAGGGTTTCAAGTTTCAAGGTTTAGGGTTCAAGGTTAAGGGGTCATTGTTCAAGGTTTTTGGGTTCCAAGGACAGGGGTTAAAGGTTTCAAGTTTTAGGGTTCAAGCTTCCACGGCTCAAGGGTTCCAAGGTTCAATGTTTAGGGTTTTAAGGTTCAACATTTCATGTTTTTGGGCAAAGGTTCAGGGTTTAGGCTTTCAAGGTTTAGGGTTCCAGGGTTCAAGGTTCTAGAATCTAAGGTTCAGGTTCATGGTTTCACAATTTTAGGGTTTAGGCTTCCATGGTTTCAGGGTACATTGTCCAAGGTTCATGGTGTCAGGGTCTAAGATTAAGGGTTTCAAAGCTCCAAGGTTCTATGGTAAGAGTAAGAGGGTTTAGGGTTCAGGGTTCTAGATTGTTTGTTAAAAGTTCAAGGTTCTAAGGTTCCACGTTCAAAATTTGAGTGTTATGATTTTAAGGTTTTAGGGTTCAAGGTTACATGGTTCCATTGTTTCAAAGTTCAAGGGTTCAGGGTTCACGGTTTAGGGTTGAAGGTTAAGGGTTTAGGTTTTCAAGATTTCGGGTTCATGATTAAGGGTTTATGGTTTAAGAGTTTCAAGGTTCCAAGGTCTAGGCTTAAGGTTTCTAGAGTTCAGGGTTAAGGATTCTAGGATTCTAACGTTCAGGGTTCAAGGTTCATGTTTCCAAGTTTTAAGTTTCAAGGTTATAAGGTACAAAGGTTCATGTTTTAGGCTTCCAAGGTATAAGGTTTCAGGGTTCAGGGTTCTATGGTCAGAATTTCAGGGTTCAGGGTTCCAAGGTTCCATGGTCTAGAATTCATGGTTTTAGGGTCAAGGGTTTTAGGTTCAACGGTTATGGGTCCAAAAGTAATAGGGTTCAAGGTTTAGGAATCCAAGGCCAAGGGTTCTTAGGTTTTAAGGTTTTAGGGTTTGAAGTTTGGGATTGAGGGTTCAAGTGGTTCTATAGTCCAAATTTCAGGATTTAGGGTTTAAGAGTTTAGGGTTCAAGGCTCATGATTCAAAGGTTTCAGGGTTCAATGGGTTCTAGGGTCCAAAGTTCATCGGTCAGGGTTCAAGGGTTAAGTGTTCAAGTGTTCCAAGGGTTCTAGGATTCAGGGTTAAAGGTTCAGGATTCCAGGGTTCAGTCCAGGGTTCCAGGTTTCAATGGTTTAGGTTTCGAGGATTCAAGGTTCCAAGGTTCAAGGTTAAAGGTTTTAGGGTTTAGGGTTTTGGGTTCCTGGATAAAGGTGGTTAAGGGTTCACAATCAAAAGTCTATAGTTTTAAGGTTTTAGTGTACTAGGGTCCAAAGTCAAAGGTTCAAAGGTTAAGGGTGTAACGTCCTTCCTTACTCAAAATATATTCATTCGCGTTATTTACTTGCAGCGAAAAATACTTTCTCACAAAATCGTTTGAGGCAATCAGGAAAACTAACTATACTTAAAACATATTTACAAGCTATATATACAAGGTTGAAAACTTCTTTTTTATTGTCTATTCTTAGCAAGTCTTTCTAGTAGTAGGGACAGTTGTGAATCACATTTACCTCAATCACCTAATATAATTCAGAATTTTCAGAATCGATGCCCTGCTTTGTGATAACTTAAAAATATTATAACTTGTTCTATAAACCATGAAACGCTATGATTTTAAAACCCATATTTCACTAATTGTGTCTAATTTGGCATACAAAAATATCTAGGACATTAAACTAGTTTAGCATTAGTTTAAGACATGAAATCTGAAATTACATAGAATTGACAAGTTTTGTGTCAACTTTGATGAAATATGCACAACCTCCACAAACTCCAAATTTCCATCATTCATAAACATATATGTTATACCCCAACATGATTGGAGGCCAACTTCAGCTCCTTCCCCTTCAACTTTCACTTTCTCTCTCTAAACCCTTTTCTATCAAATTCTCTCTCTTTTACCCCTTCTCTCTCTTTAGCACAAAAAAAGGCTGAAAATCAGACACTCTCCAATTTTTTTTAGATTGTTTATGAAGTGAAATTACCATTTTGCTAAATTTATTTATTATGGTTCATGGGGTTACGCCAACTTACAAAGTTGAAGGTTCAAGTGTTTAGGGTAGTATATAGTTACTAGGCTCTAGGGTTGAGCTTTCTAGATTCCAGAGTTGAGGGTTCCATGGGTCTACAGTTCAGGGTTTAGGGTTAAGGATTTAGCGTTCCAAGGTTAAGGGTTTAGAGGTCCGCAGTTCTACATTTCAAGGGTTTAGCGTTTAGGATTTAAGGTTTAGTGTTGCAAGGTTCAATTTTCTAGGATTCAAGGTTCGAAGATAAAGGGTTCAAGTTTTCATGGTTCTAGTGTTCAAGCTTCAAGATTCAGGGTTCCATGGTTAAAGGTTCACGGTTTGAGGGTTTATTGTTCAAGGTTCTAGGCTCAAAGGTTTAGGGTCCAAGGTTTAGTTTTGGGGTTCAAGGTTCTTGGTTCAAGGATTCAGGTTTCCATGGTTTAGTGTTTAGGGTTTAAGGATTTAGGGTTCAAGGTTCCAAGGTTTGAAGTTTCAGGGTTAAGAGTTCAACGTTCAGGATTCAGGGTTCATGGTAAAAGATTTGAGGTTCATGGTCTAAGGTTCTAGGGTTTCAGAGTTTAGGGTTTAGGGTAAGGGGTTAGGGTTCAAGATTCAAGGTTAAGGGTCCAGGGTTTAGTTTTCAGCATTCAGGGTTCTAGGGTTCCTTGGTTTAGGGGGTTCAGGGTTCCATGTTCAAAGGTTCACGGTTCCAGGGTTTAGGGTTCCAAGGTTTAGAGTTAAGGGTTTAGGGTATTAGAGTTAAAGGTTCCAAAAGTTACAAGGTTCCAGGGTTCTAGGGTTCTAGGGTTCTAGGGGTCATGGTTCTAGGGTACCAGGAATCAAGGTTAAAGGTTTTACGGTTCAAGGTTCAAGTTTCCAAGGTTCTAGGGTTCAAGAGATTAGGCTTCTTAGGTTCAGGGTTTCATTGTTAAAAATTTAAGGTTCTAGGGTTCAAGGTTTGAAGGTTTAGGGTTAGAGTTATAAGATTCCACAGTTAGCAGTTCCAGTAGTTAGGGTTTAAGGTTTCAGGTCCACATATTAGGGGTTTAAAGGTTTTTGGTCAAGGGTTTTGGGTTCAAGGTTCTAGGGTTCTAAATTTCTAGCTCCAGGTTTCTAGGGTTCTAGATTTAGGGTTCAAGGTTCCAAGAATGAAATGTCAAGTGTTTTAGAGTTCTGGGTTCAAGTTTTAAGACTTAGGGTTTTAGGATATAATGGTTTTAGGGTTCAAATTTGAGGATTCAGGGTTTAACAGATTCTAAGGTCTAAAGTTGAGGGTTTATGGTTCAAAGGTTAAGGGTTCAAGGGCTCAAAGTTTCAAGGGTTCAAGGGTTATTATTTAATTATTCCAGGGTTCTTGATTCATAGTTCCAAGGTTCAAGATTCTGGGCTTCATGGCTCTGGGTTCTAGGGTTCAAGGGGTTCTAAGATCCAAAGTTAAGGGTTCAAGGTTTTCGTGTTTAGAGTTCAAGGGTTTAGTATTCAAGGGTTCCAATGCTACACAGGTTTAGGGTTTTATGGTTTAAGATTCCAAAGATACAAAGGTTCTTGAGTTTAGCCTTTAAGGTTTAATTTTCAAGGTTTTATGTTCAAATGTTAAAGATTTCAAGGTTTATGGTTTAAGTGTTTAGGGTTCAGGGTTTTGGGTTCATGGTCAACGGTTCTAGGGTTCCAAGGTCTAGATTTAAGGGTTCTAGAGTTCAAGGTTCTAGGGTTCGAGGGTGTTAGGTTTTAGGGTTCAGGATTCCAGTTTTCAATGTTCAAGATTCTAAGGTTCAATGTTTAGGCTTCAAAGATTGAGGGTTCTAGGGTTTTATGGTTCAGAGTTCTAGGGTTTAGGGTTCTATGGTTAAGGGTTTAGAGTTATAGGGTTCTAGGGTTCTAGGGTTTGAGTGTTTAGGTTTTTGGGTTCTCGAATAAGGGTTTCAGGGTTCTGGGTGTAACAACCCTCATTATTATTTTGAGAAATTAGACTTTTAAATGAAAAGTGTTTATTTGAAGTCCATTTTTGTTTTGGTTGTTAGGTCAAATTGTATCACGAATTAGAGTTTATGACCTTCATAAGAGTTAAAGTAGACTCTTAGAGTGATTTGTAGTTGTTAGAATCACTCGCTTCAGAGTTATGTAGAAAAAAGTTATGGGCATCTCAAGT
>QAOC01017965.1:0-40703 GCA_003255005.1 Begonia fuchsioides
TTGGCCGGTCGACATAAGTTCTTTAACGGTCGACATAACATCAGATTTCTTCTTCCGCTGGAATTTTGAACGGTCGACATATGTTCCAAACGGTCGACATACAATTGTCTCTGGATTCCATGCGGTCGACATAAGTTGTGTCCGGTCGACATACGATCCAATCTCTTGAACTTCAATTGACTTCAATCGGTCGACATACTTGATAGACTGTCGACATACTGTCCTTCTCTTGATTTTAAGCGGTCGACATATGTTGCGTCCGGTCGACATAGATTTAATCTCTTGAACTTCAAATGTCTTCAATCGGTCGACATACTTGAGAACGGTCGACATACGATTCTTCTCTGGTCTTTGAGCGGTCGACATAAGTTCATACCTGTCGACATAAGTTGCTTCTACGAGCCTAGCTGCACTTGCTAAAACTTCAATTTTATCTTACATAGTTATCATCAAAAATAATTGATTGCTTTAAAACCTTTTAAAGCTAACAAATTCATTATTTTTTCTTTTTAATCTAGTAGTTATCTCATCTTGCAAAGAATTAGTTATACTATCATGTTCCTTAGTTAGTATGGCGTGTTCCTTTTTCAATTGTTTATATTTAGATTTCAAAGCTTTAAAATCATTAAACAAATATTGAATGCATCTAACAACTCACTATCTTCATCCAAATCATCTAAATTACTAAAGGAGTCATGTACCTTATCCTCCTTGGCCATGAAGCATATGTTTGCTACTTCTTCGTCTTCAGATGAAGAAGAAGATGAATCACTGTCATCCTAAGTTGCTTTCATTGCTTTCTTCTTGTATGCCTTGGGAAATTTCTTTGCTTGTGGACAGTTAGATTTGAAGTGTCCCGGCTTCCCACAATCACAACACGAGAGTTACTTTTCCTTTTCTTTGAGTTGCCTTTCTCTTATGGGGAACTCTTTTCCTTGCATCATTTTTCTTTGCAGAAACCTCTTGAACTTCATTGTGATGAAGGCGGCATCTTCATCATCCTCATCATCACTCTTAGATTCAGCTTGTTTGCTGGAGGATGCTTTAAGGGCAATGTCCCTTTTCTTTGTTGTTTCCCTCTCTTTAATCTCTTCCTTTTCACTGGCCTTCATCGTGATCTCTTGTGTCAGTAGAGATCTGATGAGTTCTTCAATCTTCAGAGTCTTTGATGAGAACCACGGGTATATCAAACCCGAGACCCTTCAACAATGCAGAAAAAGATACCTGGATCGCCTTTGAATCAAGTACGAGGAACTTGACCCCAATCGAACCTTGCCGACGGAACCTAAGTTTCAAACAAGGAGCTTGACCCAGACCAAACTTGTCGGTAAGAACCAAAGCTATCAAATTTGATCTATCAAGAATTAACTTGATGAAGATCGAGTTCTTCGCAAAGAACCAAAGAGAAAATCTCTCCAAAACACTCAAGGTGAATTAATCATAAAAGTTGTCTATTGTACAATAACTTGGATGCCTTTAAATAGGCTACATAAATCCTAACTAAAATAGGAAATAGAAAGGTTATTATAAAACTAAAATATCTTTGGGAAGATTTTTCTCAAATTTGTTAAGATTCTTGATTCTGCAAAATATTCGGTATTGTATATTTTGCCAGCCAAACGACGTCTGATTTTTATGATCCAGCCCATTCCAAAAAGCTCTTAAAGTTAGCTAGGATTCTTGTGTAGAACACGTTTCCAAATAATGTATGGAAGTCTTTCGAAGATGCCTATTAATGCTCGGAGGTCAACTTTATAACGTGATTTATGGAATGTAACACCTTCATTCATATTCTTCAATCCTCCATTGCATCGAAATATGTTTGGGCTCTTTTGCTTGACTTTGTAGGTAGCTGGAATCACATCAGTCTTGAGGTCTTTAGCCTCTTGTATTAATGTTACCTCTGGTTGCCTTGCTCTTGGAAGGACCGGAAGAATCTTCCAAACACATTCTTCATCTGAGTACACTTTACCAAGCACTTTCAAACCATTAGTAATATTAGTGAAACATGTAAACATGGAACTAACAGTTTCGTCATTATTCATAGAAAATAATTCATATTCATGTACAAGCATACTTAGTTTGTTTTCTTTTACTTGATTTGTTCTCTCATGTGTTACTTCAATCGCCAAATATCTCGTGCATTATCACAACCTTGTACTCTATTAAACTCATCACCATTTAGAGCACAGTACAAGGTGTTCATTGCTTTGACATTTAAGCTTAATTTCCTTAAGTCATTCTCATCATATTCACCACTTGTTTTATGTATA
Source organism: Begonia fuchsioides (assembly GCA_003255005.1). Lineage (NCBI taxonomy): Eukaryota > Viridiplantae > Streptophyta > Magnoliopsida > Cucurbitales > Begoniaceae > Begonia > Begonia fuchsioides. The sequence goes on from QAOC01017965.1 coordinate 2,274, forward strand.
CTTGTGTCATTCTCAATTTTGATTGGCAAATATGAACCATTTTAAATTATGTTCCAAACACAGTAGACCACTTGAACAAAAATCATCATCCTAGTTTTCCAATACACATAGTTGTTTCCATAAAAAAGAGGGGGTCTAGTGATTGATTGACCCTCAGTGTGTGACGTGTTAATGTTAAAAGCCATTGTAGAGTAATTCAATACAAGATGATAAATTACAAAAAATTCTTATCTAACCCGCTCTGATACCAATTGTAGGACCGGTTTTAACCTAAGTGTGGGTGAATTATGTTAGTTACAATTTTTTGTAAGTTAAATTATTTAACTATAATAATTATGTGAATTTATTATCGATTCAGAAAGCAAGCCTAATCAACAAAAGTAAAGAGTTGAGAGAGAAAGATTTTGACATCGATATGTTATCGCAGTTTGGCTAATAACTCCTACGTCCACGATTCGAGGTACCTCCTTGAAGATCCTTCACTTGATCGAGCTTACGGGTGTCAATTCTACCTTTACAGCTTAACTCTTCTTTCTCAGAGGCGTCACCGCTTTACAAGTCCACTCAAATCTATCGTTACAAGAATTTGCGGTTTCTAAACCAACTTTCTCAATCACAAATGAATAAACAAAAGTAGATACAAGAGATGAGAGAGTAAAATAGCTCAAGAATAATTTTGGCAGCGTTTCGGCATTTTTTTCTCTCTGGAAAATCGGATGCTCCAATTGGCTTCTCATCAACTATTTATAATTTTTGCTTCTGCTCAGGCTCGGGTGGTCGACACATGTACGAGAGCGGTCGACATAAATATAGCCGTTTAGACTCATCAGAAAATGGCCGTTGGAAGTTTTTCTCTGAAGTTCTCCCTGAGTGGTCGACATATTTGTAGAGCGGTCGACATAAGTTTCGTTGATTAGCCTTTGAAGGTGTTGCGGTCGACATAAGGTCCATATCTGAAACTTTGCATCGGTCGACATAAGTCTTGTGCGGTCGACATACAATTCATTTTTGGAAAATCTTCGGTCGACATAAGTGCGGAGCGATCGACACACGATCTGTCTCTGGAATTCAAGCGATTGACATAAGTGCTGAGCGGTCGATACACGATCCGTCTCTGGATTTGGGGCGGTCAACATAATTCTATGCGGTCGACATAGGCCAGTCTCTGGATTTTCAGAAGTCGACACAAGTCTATGCGGTCGACATAGGCACAATCTCTGGATTTTTAGCGGTCGACACAAGTGATCATCGGTCGACATTCAACATGCCTCTGACCATAGAGCGGTCGACATATCCTGTGAAAAACTGACTTAATTCTGCACCACTCGACCAACTTGTTAGACATTAATTGTACTCTTCGACGAAAGTATTTAACATGAATGATTAAGTCTATTAGATAGATTATAATATTATTCAATTTAGCTTTCGTACATGGTTAATCAATAATACACATAAAAGATAATTATCAAAAAAATACTTGGTTACTTTAAACACCTTTAAAGCCAACATAAACATCATATGAGAGATTTCTTTTAGAAAACAATCGACAAAGTAACGCCAAAAGCTTAGAACACACATTTACTTTAAATCCACTAGATATGAGTATCAGATGGCATGAACCTTAGAACAAAAACACGTGTATCATACTCAAATTAGTCCCTATGCATTGAATTCAAAATTAAAAAGTACAAACATATATACTCCAAGGGAACAATAATGAGACCTTTACAAAAATTTAACCACTAAAATATGCTAATGCTTGTTTCAAGCATGAAATATCAAAGTTAAACTTACCTCACTCAAACATCTAACGCTCCCTTCTTGATGGAAGAACTTGGCAATAGCTTTTAATTAAAGGATAAATCTAAATTTATTAGTTTATCGTACATTTTTATTGTACACGCTAACGTGTCAATTCATGATTGGTGCAAAAAAAAAAGATATTAATAATTAATTAGATTTTAATCTAATAACTATACTTTAATAAACCAATATGATGTGCAATAAAAGTATTTGACTCTTACTGAAAAATAAGAATGTATGGTTTTAAAAAAATCATAAAACTATTTAATTTACCTTGTCTTCATTATGCCTCTTCAACAATAGTGAAAAATCAAATGTGCTCACAGAGAAAAAATTTATCATAAAAAAATGGTCGAGCATGAATCGAAACTACCTGCTATATTCTAAGTATAATATTGTTCACTTTGAGCCCGAGTTTTGACATATTCATTTTTTAAATGAAAACCCAAAGCATTTTGTACAAGATTGAAAAGAGAACTCTATTTATATAAAATAAAAATTTTATTCTTTCAATAAATATGCGACTGTGCAGCCCTACTTGCATAGGTTAGAACCTCACAAATTACAAAATATTGGGTCGTCTTTAGTTTTACAAGACTGGTCGTCACACTACCTATGTAACACTCTGAATTTTCAATTCTCGAATTTTACAAAAAAAAATTTTAAAGTTTGACTAGTCGTTTATCGTATTGGAACTGCTATTTTGTTATTTATGTCACGTGTTATGCTCGAGGAAAACACATAAGTAATTAAGTCTCGAGCGCCACGTGTCAACCTAAATTCGGTAATTATATTTATATTTCTACTCGTGGTAGATTTTCTATATTGCATGAGACCCTGATTAGATGAAAATTAAGGAAAGAATCGGATAATCTTAGATTTATTGGAAAATGTTACACAATTGATTAGATGTTATATTATTATTATTATTTTTGTAGTGGAGGAGATAAGAAAACTCTAATATACTGCCTTCATAAGCCCTTAGAGAGAGAAAAAGAAAAAAAAATGGAAGAAAAGTAAGAGATCTCAAACTCTTGCAGCCAATTCTCACGCTTGCCAGAGTTGCGTCAAGTGATGGTGGCATATACCTTTACCACCAAATGAAAGAGGAAGTTTCAAGATTTGAAATGAGAATTTGCGAGTAAATTTTGGTTTAGCCGTTTGGAAGAAATTAAGCCATCAAAGGTTGGTACTAGAAAGTTTCGAATAAAGTTTTTTGAAAACTTCAAACGCTTGCGAGGAACCCATATAACCTCAGATGACGAAGTACAACCTACCGTTGGAAAGCCCTTGCCGAGACAAATATAATGATATGAGATATTGTCTTAAATTATAGCTGGAGTAGCTCATGGAAATATTGCCAAAAATGTATGCTTGACACTATAAATTTATTTTTTGGTCAATCTGATCTTTGGATCAAGGAGTTTGACCAATGAGATCATTGACCAATGACCTTTGACATTTTAGGATGATCTTGTTTGACTAATCTCAACGTTCTGAATGCACTGGTGTATTCTATTTGGTCAAATTCTGCTCCATTCGAGAATTACGTATAACAAAGATGTTATGACGGCCTCTCAAAACTATTAAATGATGTCAGAGTTGGCAACGGTCGATTTCTACGAACTTCGATTTCTACGAACTTCCTTTAATGCTATAGACCCCATGTCAGTGTTTGTTTTGCAAAATTCTTACTTTTGTTTTAAAAACAAAATTGTGGTAGAATCCTAAAATGTCTTAGTGTACATACTCATTAGTAAAATTTTAGAATCTAATCGGAGTATGAGTTATTGATTATTGTGACGTGGTATGAATCTTGTATCAAGATCGATTCAGCTTCCGAGATGATTCAATTGAGTTGGAGGTTAACAACGAAAATTGTAAAAAAGTGTTAATGTAACAACCCTCCTTTTTTATTTTAGATTTTTGTGACTTTAAGATAGAAGTGTTTAAGATTTGTTTTATGAATGTTGGGTAAATATTGAAGAATTAAAGTATTGTTGATTTTAGCAATTTAGTAGGTTGAAGTTAAAAAAGAGAATAGCGGTCAACCGGTCGACCGCTATGAACAGTAGCGGTCGACACCTTGTTATCGGTCGACCGCCATGAATAAGCGGTCGACACCTTGAGTTAAGCGACCCCAGGATCGAAGAGGGGTCGACACAATACAACTTTCGGTCGACCCCAGGATCGAAGAGGGGTCGACACAATATAACCCTTTCGGTCGACCCCAAGATCAAGGAGGGGTCGACACCATATAAGCATCCGAAATACTTTCGGACGACCCCAAAATCGAGGAGGGGTCGACACAAATAATTCTCGGGAATAGATTCGGTCAACCCCATGGACGAGCGGTCGACACTTTCCCGATTCAAGTTGAAAAGTCAACAAAACTTGGAAATAATCCTGATGGATGGACGTGAGAGAAACATTGATTTTTGTTTAATTAAGGAAATAAGAAGGCATGGTCTGCCATTTTCCTACCAGCATGACTCCTTCTCCCTGTTTTACTTTAAGTTCTCACGTCTTGATCAAGGGGAGAGTGAGATTGAGAAAGAAAAGAGATAGTGTGAGAGAAAAACGTAAAAAAGTGAGTTACCAGTGAAGTTAAAGGTAATTTTTCTATTCTCTGAGTTTCTTTTAAGTTCAGTAAGAATAATATGATGGAATCGGTTGAGTTGGTGAATAAATATTAATGATTTCGTGTTAATTGCTGTGAAATCGGTTAATTATGCAAAAAGTTAGAGTTTTGGAGATTCGGTCGATATGTGGTACGAATTGGAGTTTGTTTTCTTTATAAGAGTTAAAGTAGACTCTTAGAGTGATCTATAGACATTTGAATCACTCAATTTAAAGCTTTTTAGAAAAAGTTATGGATGTTGCAAGTTAGTAGATGAAAACTGGGAAAGGAATTCGGACGACCGTTTTGTAAGTTAGGTCGTCCGACCGGTCGACCGGTTCCCAATTTCCACTCTCTGTTTATGAACAGCGGTAGACACCTTGATTTAAGCGATTGACCGGTTTCCGATTTTAAAAATGCATGCTCTCTGTTTTGTCAGCGTGGGTCGACCCCTCCAAGGTTGGGTCGACTGGTCCTTAGTTTTCAGAGATGCATGCTCACTATTACGTCAATATTGATCGACACTTTATGCTACGTTAGTTTTGGGAATTTAGTGTCTTATAAGAAGTTATAGTAGACTCTTTAAGGAATAATTTGACACCTGTAGCATCACGAATGGATCAATATAGAGGAAGTTATAGTTGATCAAAGTTGGGATAAAAGTTATGACTTTATGCAATAAAACAGGTCATGCTACATGAATTCTCATCCTTAAATGATCTGTATGTTTTGGTCCTCAATTGGATTAAAAAAAGGCTCAAGTGGATTGATTCAAGATAGCTGCTAAGGTAAGTTAGTATTAAGATTGTTTGGCCCTTAAGTGGGACTACATTGCAAAGATTAGGATTAATGTTTGATGTGCATTGTATGTTTGTTTTCATGACATGTTCGATGTTATACTTATTTTCATGTTATGTTTGATGTGATTTAAGTAATGTTTCATAGTCACATGGTCATGCATCATAGTTTTACAAAATATGAACGAACTATTTTCATGCATGGTTTTACAACGTAGTTGGAGGTAAACGAGATATGATTGGTGGTATAGGACGCCAATTATGTTTCGTCTCCGATGAGTTAAGAACATGAAAAGCCAAAAATGTAAATGACTGGTAGAACCACGAGGTGGAAAGTTGGATCGATAAGTAAGAATTACTCAAAATGTAAACGACTGGTAGAACTACGGGGTGGAAAGCTCGGTCGCGAGGACTGGGTAGAACCACGAGGTGGAAAGCTGGATCGATAAGCAAGAATAACGCAATAAAGAACGAAATGAAATTGTGCATTGTTTTAACAACATAGCATACTCATGTATTGCATTTTATAGTTATGCTACTTACTGAGCTTTAGGCTCATAGTTTAGGCTTTGCAATGTAGCGAATGTAATAGAGGAATTGGTGCAAATGACTGATCAATGAGTTAGAGCAGATGAGTGTCCAAATGATACAGTTTATTGAGTGACGACCGACGGGGAGTAATGCATGACACACACAGAGTTATAGTAAAAAATGTTTTCAATGCTTTGAAGATGTACTTAAAATGTATATATTATTTTGGAGTGATGGATTACAAAGGTTTTTAAAATGAATGTATTTTAAGTTGAAGTAATTGTCTTTCGCTGTATGTTTTAAGTTATTAAATGATTATGTATTTTATTTAAAGGTGGAATTCAAATGTATGTTTTTATTATTCGACGGTTTTCCTTGTAACTATTTTATAAACTAAAGATAGTTTTCAGAAATTAAAGTAACAAGTTTTCTACCAACGTAAGTAAGTAAGTAAGTAAGAATCCCGTAACAGACCGGTTCTCGGGTCGCCAAGAGTAAGAAAGTAAAGTAAGCAAGTAAGAAGAGCAGCGAGCGGCGGCTCGGGAATCGGGTCGTTACAGTTAAAGACGAAGGACTTGCCTCAAAAGGTTAGTTAGTTATGTATTTTTCTTTACATCTTTTATTGCATGATTTTTAAATGATAAAAATCTATTTTGGTGGTTGACACCTCAACGATTACAGGCCTTGTTGTTGGTACATCTATTATCATATTAAATATATATATAATTTAATTGACTTGATAAATGACAAATACTTATTCTAGATTGGACTGCATAGATTTTTATCTAGATTATTAGATTATTTGGTTGAGATACGATTATGAATATTGGTGATATTTCATTGTAATATTTTATTATGGGGTGAGTGGCTGATAAGAGTGTTGGCTTTAAAAGTGTTTTTAAAGCAATCAATTATTTTTTATGATAACTATGTAAGATGAGCATGAAAGATAAAATAAACTACTTTACAATGCTTAAATTAGACTTAATCATTCATGAGAAATACCCTCTTTGAAGGGTACAGTTAAAGTCTAACAATTTGTTTAAGTGCTGCAGAAATTTAAAGATATATATGCAGTTTGTGTTGACCCTTAGTGGTTTGTGTCAACCCCTGTTCAAAACAGAGGCCGAGTTTTCCAGTTTGTGTCGACCCACAGCGTCCTGTGCCGACCCTTGTAAAATTCAGAAGCTTAGCCTTTCATAATTTGTGTTGACCCTTAGTGCTTGAAGCTGAGTCTTTCATTCCTTGTGCCGACCCGAAAGTCAGCCCAACGTACAAATTGTGTCGACCCAACTAAACAACCTGTGTCGACCCAAAAAGGCAGTGCAGCGTGCAAATATGTCGACCCATCCAAACTGTCTGTGTCGACCCTAGAAAAGTCATGTGTCAACCTTATCATAATCTATATGTCGACCTCTCAAAGCTGAGCCTGCACATTACATGTCGACTCCATCCTTTAGATTTGTGTCAACCCAACTTAATTTTTGTGTCAACCCCAGAAATTCCAGAGACGAATCCTTTAGATTTGTGTCGACCTCAACCTACATGACCCCAGTATTTCGAGAGACGAATCCTTTAGATTTGTGTCGACCCCTAGGCCCCAGATTTTCTTAGAGAAAGATTCTTCAAAGTTATGTCGACCGCACAAAAGATTATGTCGACCCCAAAGATTCCAGAGAGGAATTTATGTCGACCGCAACAAAAGTTATGTCGACCGATCAGCACCAAGAGACAGAAAATTCTCAACGGATATATTTTTTATGTGTCTACCGGCTAGTGCTTGTGTCGACCCCAATAGCAAATGTGTCGACCCATTTGGACAGATCAGCAGCAATCTATAAATAGATGAAGTGAGCTCATTTTGAGAAGAAGATTTTTGACGAGAGAAAACTACGCCGAAGTGCTGCCAAATTCATTCTCGAACTTTTTACTCTCTCAAATCCTACTACTAAACTTGTATATCTTTCTTGAGATTGAGTGAGTTGGTTTTTATAACCGTACAAATTGTAAGAACTTGAACTATCCTTGTAAAAGGGGTGACTCTCCTTCAAGAAAAGAGTCAAAAGGTTTGGTTGACACCCGTAAGTCAATCAGAGTGAAGCTCAAGGTTTGAGCGGGAAAGATCTTCAAGGAGGTACCTTGAAGCGCGGACGTAGGCAAGGTTAGCTGAACTGCGTTACCAAACCGGTGTTTATATATCTCTCTCTCTCAACTTTTATAATTTTTGATTGTGCTTGCATATTGAATTGATAACTAAATCAAGAAGAGATAATCGTTAAAACATTGAAGTTACGAAAAAGTTTAGTTAACCTAATTCCCCCCTCCCCCCCCCCCACTTAGGTTAATCTCGATCCTTCAAAGAGCACCACTAAGTTACCTGAGAAATTTTTAATTTTGATCAAGGTACTAGGTAGGCGTTGTTTTTCAATGCGGGTTACAACGACCTTAATTTGGATTACCTCAGTAATTGTGGTAGGTGCCTTGGGAGTCGTCGGATTTTGTTCTACCTATTCAGATGGCGATCGATCTAGCTTCATATTTATATATGTTTGATGGAGTTGTTCTATTAGTTGACACTTATTTTTTACTGAGAGTGATTTGATTGCAAATTACTGTGAGTGTATTTTTTTGTTATAGTCTCCTACTCCTACACATGTGAAAGATTTTCTAATACCTCAAAAGAGCTGAAAAAAGGCCAAGTTTAATAATAATAATAATAACATAAATTTTAACTAAAATGCATTATGTATAACTTTCTTAGTGAGTTAGTCACTCGCTCCTCGACTCTCTCCCAAGTCGGATGATTTAGTTGATAGATTGAGAAGAACTGTAGGATTGCTACCATGTAATATTATACTAATTTCATTGTTTATGTATGTTTCTCTTGTATTTTCTTCAAACATTAGGAGATAAGCATAACTTCAGATATTATTAATATTTACTTTTTTATTTAATTACTATGCTATGGTTTATGCATTTTAATTTGGCCCTGGCTATATTTTTTTATTGAAATTTAAATTTTACTTAGCCTTTGAGTTAGGCTCATGCCCACTTTGATGGATTTGATTGTCTAACTTTACTCCACTAATTTACTTGTTCTGACTGTGCGACTAAAATACTTCTCGTAAAACACTTCTTTGAGTTGCTCTCACATCATGGTTCGAACATTATTGGTGGCCTTCACGGTGTCCCACCAATATCGTGCATCGTTGGCTAACATATATGCTGCACTAATATATAAGCAAATAATATATAAGCAAATACTTATTCACTTCTAATAAGAAAAACTTACTAATGTTGGAGCTCGTTCATGGTGGTAGTTGTTTTGTCAAGCTGTTTGCAGAAACGATTTTGACATGGGCTCTGATACCATAAGTTTGTAACGTCCTTCCTAGCTCGAAATATGTTCTTCGTTTTTTTAACTCGCAGCGAAAAACATTTTCGTGTAAAAATCGTTTAAGGCATACATGAAAAATAAAGTTACTTAAAACATATTTTGCAACACCCAACTTTTTGATGTACAATAACATTATGCGAATATAATGTTTTATGGTTAAAGAATGAAATGTGCTAAGAAAAGATGAATATGGAGATGAAATTACACCTTATAACAGAGCAATTTTTGTGTTGCAATCGTATCATGCCTTAGAATAGCATAACTGGCAAAGTGTTCTTCTACAAAGTTGTAGTAGATGTCAAGATAAGAATATTGATAGGTAGATCGATTCTAGTGGACTTTTGGAGAGGAAGGTATGTTTATTTGAAGTTGGTAAAGGAAAAACTGGACTATAGAGTTATGGATTTTGAGTGATGTTTGGTATTTCGTATATTTGATTATGTTAAACGCATAATTTGATGATTAAGTCTTCTACAAAGTTACATGAGACCCAATAAGAAAAGATGAGATTTTGAATTAGTGAAATCCGAGTTGTAGAACGAAAGTTAAGAAAATTTTAAAAGGGTTCACCCTTTGAAACTCTCGGGTTTTATTAAGGGTCGACACCTTGAAGAGGTCGACATCTTATTGCTGAAATATTGATTTTTCAATGAAATTTTAGGAAATTCAATCCATGATTAATTAAGGATGGACCAATAGGAAAGTGCCACGTGAAAAGGATGGTGATGCCTCATGCATGAAGAGGTAGTGAGCTTAGATGGTCACACCTCATGCTTCAAAAACATGATTCTTCACCTTCCAAAGGGATAATATTTGTTGGAGTCTTCAGCTATTAGCCATCACAACCCTCAGATCTCTCTTGCAGCTCTCTCTCCTCTCTGAAATTGTCTCCAAATTCATGTGAGAAAAATTAGGGTTTGAAATCAAAGTATGAGGTTTTAGTGTTTAGTACAAGAATTTTGGTGTTTAAGGATTAAAAGTGCAAGGAGGAAGAAGACCACAAACTTAACCTTGAGGTACAGAGTTTGTTATTCAGCAGCACCATCTTTTATTCTAGGTTAGATTATAAGTGATGGAAATGACGTTATATGGTTAAAAATGCATGAAATTCTAAAAATAGTTTATGGGTATACAAATTATAAGTCATGTTACCCAGTTTCTTGAATGCAAGTTTTACGAAATTCTCGAGTTAGAAATTGGTCATGATATCTTTTAATGAAGTATAGCCAACACTTTAAGGTTGAAATTTGTACCTTAAGTGTTTTGATCAGAGTGTTGTCGACAAAGTTATGAGTGCCACAAATTTCTTGTGAAACTAGGTATTCTGAGTTTGGCTTATATTGTTTCATTTTCTGTGGTTAAGGTATATAAGCAAGTTCATTGGATCATTAAGGATTCAGAATACCAAGCTAAAGCTAAGGAATTCAAGTAAGTAATCCTTGCATGTGTTTGGCCCCTTGTTGGACTACATCACAAAGGATAGGACATAAAGATGATGTGTTTGATTACTTAAATATCAATTAAGTAAGAATGTCTTAGGAGTTGTTGTTTTTATGATAATGTTATTAATGATATTATGTTGGGGTGTATCGCACCGTACACCGACCCAAGTGCTTTGGGTTTGATTGGTGCTTGAGTGACAGTGTTTGATGTTTATGTATTACATAAGTCAAGAGTTAAGTTAAGTCAAGTATACTATGAATGTTTATTACGGTTGACTTGGGAAATATTTGATACATTATGTTGTTTGTACTTAAATTATGTTATCATGTGTCCATGCATCATGTTTTATGAAATATACGAAAATATTTTCTCATGCATGTTTTTAAAATGTCACCCAACGAATGATGAAGGTGGTATGCGACACATTCATCATCCAATGAATAAATGAAAGTAAAGTCAAGACTAAGTTATGGGAGAAGGTGGAATTGGCTACCTCATGGAGGTCATATGGTGCCTATTCACTTTCATACGATGTGACGCCCACACATGTAAAGTTAAGTCAACACAACAATAAAGAACAAAATGAATGTGCATGTTTTTCAAGAAATGTCATGCTCATGTTAGGCATATAGGCTCATTTGATTACTTACTGAGCTATAGGCGCATAACTTATGCTTTGTGATGTAGGTGATGAAGATGAAGGTAAGGGAATTAGTCATCCCTGTTTGATGTAACGATCATGTCGTGGAGGAGGCGGATCTGGTGCGGGAAGCTTGAATCGTTAAGTGCCGACCAGTTGGGACGTCAAGATGTACATTTGAAGTATTTTGGAGTGTTTAACTTTGAACAATGATGTGTTTTAAAAGTATAGTTTTGTTAAATGATATTGTGTCAAGATGTTTATTATGTATATTACATGTTTTGATTCAACTATGTGTTATATGAGCTTTGCGGTATTTTATTTGATGAATATTTTGATTAACAATGTCTTATTTCAAGTAAATGTCGGGTTTACTATGATTTATAATTATGTCTAAAGAAATAAATTTTTTTTACCGCATTTTCAAGTAAAGTTTTACGGGGTATGACATATTTACAACATGTTAGGTTTCTTAAACTATTTACAAGCTATTTTTACAGAGTTAAAAACTTTTTTTCCTAACCATTATTTATGATTCTTCAAAATCCTTGCCCACAGGTCAAAATCCGCTCAAACAACATTGACCACCTCATGAACACAACGATCCATCTCGTACACCTCTCAATGTCGTCTTCCTAACCTACATCATAAAACTCATCTATAAGCATAAGACTCGACAAGTAGTATAAGATATGCATGAACATGTACATTATATGCATAAGTAAAAATTTTCTTTTCATTTGATTATGGGTCTTTCATTCCTTTAATTTCTATCATTCCTTATCATTGGGGCTTCCTAACAAGGAACGAGAGACCACAAACTTGAGTCCACTTAAGGGGACAGCCAACTCGATTCCAAGGGTTGAGAGGTTACAAACTTGAGTATACCTAAGGGGATAGCCAAACTCAAACCCTTTCTCAATGACATTTACGTAACTTTCTCTTTCTTTCTTTTATCTTTTTCTTTCGTTGTATTTCAAGCTCAACCCAAAACAACTATTTTTATATTATGTTTCGTATGAAACCTCATGCATGTAAATAGTTCGTAACTTTCTAGAAAATACGATGCATGAAATGTTCGTGGTATGAACGTGTCAAGTAATTAAGTAATATTCGTAACATTAAAATGACAATCCATCATATCATAAACCGAATCATGTTTTTCTACATCATTTTATACGTGTATCTCATCTTAACATATACAGGATAAAACAGCAGCAAAGTCCTATTGTTCTATCATGTAGACCCAATTCAATTAAGGGTAAAACACACACAATACTACCTTGTATATCCTTAGCAAGTCTTTCCAGTAGTAGGTACCTTTGTGAATCACCATAATAACCTAATATCATTAACAATTTTTTGAATTAATGCCCTGTTTTGTGATAACTTTGAAATACACCAACTTGTTCTATACACCATGAAATGCTATGATTTCAAAGCCTATACGTCACTCAAGGTGTCTAATTCAATGTGCTAAAACATCTAGGGCATGAGATTAGTCTATCATTGGTTTCAGATACTAAATCTTAATTTGCACAGAATTGATAGTTTTGTGGTAACTTTGAAAAAATATGCACAGCCTCTACCAATTCCAAATTTTCATCATTCATAAACATTTATATGATATTCGAACATGATTGGTTAACCAATAAATAGAACCATGGAGTAAAACTTTTAATTTTCATGTATCGCTAATATCCACCTTACAAAGTCATTGATAATCTCATAATTCTGACTTATCCTTAATGTAATCATGTGAATAATCATAATCACTATAAAACACGGTCACACCTCTTGGTTTTTAGCTCAATATATTCCTCTTGATGGGGGGAACACTTCTCCTCAAAGGATTGGAGGCCAATTTCAGCTTCTTCTCCTTCAACTTTCAATTTCTCTCTCTAAACTCTTTTTGTCTAGTTCTCCCTGTCTTTCATTCCTTCTCTCTCTTCAGCACAAAAGTGACTGATCATCAGCAATCCTCCAATATTTTTCCATTTACTTTTACCGTTTTGTCATAACATGTTCTATTAATTGCTAAAATACCTTCATTATCATTATTTAAATCATACTTAGTTTAACTAATTAATTCACATTAGTTCTAAGCTAATCCTCAGAGTTAACTTAATTAATCATGATTGGTAAACCTTAATAACCCTATCATTTTCACTAATTATGTCTTAATCATGGTTTGATACTAATCCTATAGTGACATGTGTCATACTGTGATTCGCCTTCTTTTCCTACTCCTAATTCAGTATGTATGACTTCAAAAAAATTCTAATTGAACCATTTGATAGCGTAAAAATGCTTAACTTGTATACTGGTATTACATCAACCTTTCAATGTTCGAAGGAAATGCTGACCATGCAGAGGAAGAGAACTGTTTGGATTCCTACTTGTTTTGAAAAGTAGTTGGCGAGATTGATTTTTGTTAAAATTTTAAACCCTTTGAACTATTCATAGTTTCAGTAAGTTGCGGGTAATTGGACTTCCACTACGATGTGTCATTGTCTCGTTTAGATAAGTCTTGCAAGTAATTATATGTCGTTGAGTGCTCAAGCGTAATGTGTCTCATAAATCCTAGTAATTTGTAGGGTTGTCTCTGAACACAAAAAGAGGTTACCTCGTGTAGAATCGAAAGTTGTAATCCTAATGTTATTTTTAAGAAATATTTATTATTGATGTTAAGAGTGTGCAGGTGGTCAATGAGGTAGCTAATTGAGAGCGTGACGAGAGTTGGTATCCACAAGTTTTGATTGGTGGAGCCTTGAGACAGAATCGTGTTTGCTAAATGATTGGTCGTATGAGGGTGACCTCCGGTGGACCATTGTGGCTATAATCCAAACTTAAGGTCGATCTCCGTGTTGGTTTGTATCTCGGCCTACCCTGGTGTTGATGATGTGATGCACGAATATGTAGAAAAGTGAGCAGGCGTTTGATTCTTTATGGTTTTGGATGTACCTTTGACTTTCTAGTGGATGTAATGCTTGATTTGAAATTGTGAGTTCAGTTGAATCCCCGCCTATAATGATGGACAGAGTGGATATGATTTGACTTCGTAAGTATGAAGCGATGATTGACTGTTATTTGAAGAAAATTACTTTGTTTGGAATAGATGGGACAATAGTCGTCTATCATAGTGGATCATGTACAGTGGTAATAAATACTATGTTGATGACCAATTTTAGTGGTCGTCGAGGATTATTGCACTACGGGAACATATGGTTGATTGTAATAAGATGGAAATCGTTGGACAAGATATGATCCTCGCAATGGTGCAGAAGTTCTTAGACATATTTCCTAGTGAGTTGCCAGATTTCCCTCCAGATTTGACCCTTCAAAGATTTAAGCAATAATAAAGTTGAAACCTCCAAAGAATATTTATAAGACTCGAAGTTTCTTTATGGGTAGCTTGCTATTATCGATAGTTTGTGAAGGTTTTTTTCATAATAACTGCTTTGATGACTAGGTTGACTAAAAAAGAAGTGTGTTTCGAATGAGATGACAGTTGTTGGAGTACATTCTGAGCATTGAACAATAGACTCACTAGTGCACTTGTTTTGATACTTTTTGATGTTATTCTGCTGTGATTGTTGTATACAGAGGCTCCAAGCACTTAATTCAATTGTGTGCGAATGTAGAACATTGAGGTTGTGGCCTATGCATCGATTGAGTTGAAGTCTAACATGAGGAACTCACTTCAATGACTTGAGCTAGCAACCTAAATTTTTATAGTCTTTAGGACTTAACTTATTGGGACAATTTTTTTGATTTTCTCTTAACAAAAGATGTTGAGGTACTTGTTTTCTTTTGATATTTGGATTCGAGATAACATCGTTTGATGGAGAACTTGAGAGATTATGAATTGGACTTGAGTACTTTAAGTAACTACTTTTTATTATAATATTAAATAATATGCTTTTTTAATTCAATTTTCTATTATATTTATTTTAAAATAAATAATTATTTTTATAAATATTTTATGTCAACATTTGATTAATTCACGCTCATAAATAAAGAAAATATTCACGGTCACACACTTGCTCACATGCGTGCATATATATATACAATGAATATATATAATGAAACTTGTAGCAATATATTTGTATCGTATGTATAAGTATACAAATACTCTCTAAAAAAATGAAATTTGACTATTGACTTTGTAATTATTTATTAAAAAACGTGTCGGTGGAGCAAAATAAAACAAAGTGGAAAACCTTAATTAACCCACCAACCACGTATCAAACCATATATATAAAACACCAAATAGACTAGAATTTGATCTTAGGCTTCTAAAAATAAATATGGGTACCAAATTTTATTTTTTATTCAGTGTATTTACTTTTATTTTCATGACTGCAGCCGAGAAAGTTTATGAAGCTCGATTTCATAAACTCGGTTTGGTCGAAAGTCGTCATTTCATGGAAGTGATTCTCAAGAAAAAGAAATTGCCTCCACCTCCAAGGCAGAGCAATAATCCCGTCATTTGGGTTCGTCCTCCCGTCATTTGTGACAACACGAACCACCGAACCAGAGTCGATATCTTTGCCACCCTTAGACGGCCACCCAAGAGACTCGGGTTCCACTTTCTCGCTTTTGATCGGGAGTTCTATTTGGAGTTAGTTTTTCTTCTATGTCTCTCTCCAAGTGGAAAGGTTTCTTTGCTTTGTTTGCTAATTCTTAGTTTTAAGCTATGGCAATGTATATTATTCTCATTCTAATTTTGGGTTTTGGAATTTGCATTTTCAAGTACTTACCATCTATTTCGAATGAATGATCTCTTTGATTCTTTGACAATAAGTTTTCATTTACTCTCAACGACTCCAACAACTTTTTCATCTTTTGTAGGCTTCAAACATTTGTTATTCTCTCTCTACTTGCTAAATGTTAGATTGCAATGTTAGATTAAATAATTAATCGATCTAACATGCTTACTAAAGAACAAAATAAAGCATTTAGATCAAGTGCGGAAAAGAATCGAGTTACCTCCGGCCATTGATGATTAAACCGAGATTGCCGCTTTTTCTCTTGAAGATCTCTACTAATCATTTCTATCTCTCAATGATGGTGTATTTCTCAATGAGATAGGTGGAAATAGATTGATCCTCAAACAACAAATTCACCTCCTATTTATAGACTTTTTCATCAAGAGACTATGAATATGAAGAAATGCATAATAATAGGTGATTTTATGTCCATTCATGAACAAACTAAATGTCATCTTAATGTACATAATTTAATTAGATGAATGTGCACAAATAAATGTGCACCAATAAATTGCTAACACACTTTTTAGCTGGGAATTCAAGCTACGAGCAAAGCTAAGAATGTCAAAAAACCTAGAAAATACCATAAATCTTTGAGGAAAGCGAAATAGATATTCAAAAAGTAATGAAAATTAATCTAGCTCCAAAATTCTGTGAGTTGATAAAACCTGACCGATGTCAAAAACAAAGAAAACCTAAAGAAATCATCAATTAAATTTTAGAAATCTCCGAAAAAGAAAACTTGGCGTTCAAAAGAAAACGCAAGAATGACTAGGATACGAATTTCGTCAATAGATAGATTCGAGCTAACATAAATTTGATCCAGATCCAAAAAGATTGATAACATAATTTCATGTTTATTTGATAATTGTTGTTTGACATCCAACATATAAAGAAGAATGTAAGATCTTTTTATTAAGCAACAAGAAATTCACTTGATTGACTAAACACATATAATTTGTTTTCATAGATTATATAAATATTTCAATTGAAAATAATATTATGCTAAAAAAATTATTTTTTATATTTAATTTGGTTTTCTTGATTCGACTCAGTTTGGTGCAATGTTTGGTCTGAACCAGACCAATTTTCACCCCTTTTTGTGGCCAATAATCCTTCCAAATTATGCTTACAAACTACATCAAGATTTCTTAAAATGTTGTGGATCTACTCTGCAATTTCAAAAGTGGTTTAAGAGGTTGGAACGAGTTCGAGTCTAAATCAATTTATCAGGAAAATCTCATATGTACACGAACGTTTAATTAAATGAAAATTTCTAAATGGTTGATAAATTATAAATTGTATTTGCAAAAAAAAAAAGAAGCTTAAGTCTAATACGCGAGCCCTCGTTAATTGTAACAATAGCTAAATCGTTGCCAGCAGAACCGGAACCAAAACTGCTGGACTCGAAGACCGGTTTTGGAGCTGGCGGTGTCAAGTTCTTGTGCTTGTGCAGGACATGAGTGGCTCTGCCTGTCCCATTTCTAAAAATACAGTCAACCCATTTTCACATGAAACACTCTCACACAAATTTGTGAAAAATTTTAAACTGATGATTCATCTCTCACGCCCCAAATTTTAACAGTCTTGTCCCGAGATCCGGTGGCAAATTTGTGCCCATGCGGGTTCCAAGTGCATGACCGTATAATTCTCCGGTGTGCCTCTTGCCGTGATAAAAGCTCTTGGTTGATCTCATTTTCACCTGATTCACACACAAAAAACTAACACACCACAATCTTTGAAAAACTGTTTCAGAGTAAAGTTTTTGAAAGTCTCTAGTTTCTAGAAAGAGTAGAAAGGTAAGTGCAAAATATTATTTTTGGTTATGTGCTACGAAAATAATAACTAATAAAACTTGTTTCCAATTGGTTTAAAAGGAGCAATGTTAGTTTAGTCATTATTGAACTTTCTCAATATATATTTTGATCTATCAAATAATGATTGATATAATAAATATAATAATAATTTTTTTATAAATACAATATTAATTGTATTTCAATTGTAGTAATTATTGTTTGACATCTCCTAGATGGGTAGAAAATTACCTTTTCGGTCTATTTTAAAGACCGAAAAATGCCGATCTCTAGAGACGGCCAAAAGTAAATGAGAATCCCGAGAATTCCATTTGCGTTATCGTTAATGCATGACTTTGCAAAGCCTTCCAACTCCCGACTTCCCAAAGCCATATTTCAGCTACATTTGCCGTTTGAGCCTAAAAAACGATTGCAATCCTTTAGCATCGTCGCAGTTATCATCAAAATAGTTTGTCAAGATCGTCTTTGTTCTTCGTGTTGAAGAATAGTTTGGACACAATTCGAAATTTCAAAACATATATACCTTGCATGATGAAGCAAGGAGCTTCCCCAGGTGATCACAGCACAAAGAAAAGAGCTCATTTCCATGGCCGTAGAGTTTGTGAGACTCAGGCCAGAGGGTGAGCCATGCCAATTGATCTTCAATTGAATTGACAACCAAATGTAGCCATGCCAATTGATCTCCTGAGACTCAGACTCAGGTCAAAAGCTGCATAAAGAAAATGGGCTCAACACCTTTCTCAGTTACCAAACAATATGATACTAGAATTGACATTCGATATCAAATGACACAAACACAGAAGGTCGGACATGGGTGCAGACTGGAATTACGATCGGATATCTGAAAATGTAAGAGTGACTAATGTGTCTTTGAATCAGAAGACCAACTGACCAAGCATAATAACTGAGCCCGGAATCGAATTTAATTCGAAAAATGCATTGCAATGGATCAAATTTAAGAGTGAGGAAGATTCGATAAAATAGAAATGGATGGAAATAAAAAAGAAAATACACCATGGACAAGGGGCTAACCGTATCTAGCGAACACCACAAGTTAGTGCCTCGAAGAGAAAACTCTCTAAAGAGGGTTCCACAATATCAATACAATATTCAAGGTAATAAGTACAACCCTAATAGATATATTCATTAAAAATAAACTCTAATTAAAATACCCTTAACAATATACTTAATACAAATTATAATAGTCCCTGGTAATAGTAAATGAAACTCTAATTATTTTGCAACACCAGGCAACCCCATTGATGACTACAACGAACAAGGGAGAATCATGGTGGTGTTTAATGGATGACAATAAGTACAATTTTTTCATACTTAGATTTCTTAATTTTAAAAACGAATTAAAAAACTTGCAGATATTTGTGATTTTGATGAACTAAACATAAGCAAAAACTCTTGATTTAAGTTGATCAAGTAGGAACCATGGTGCTACTTAAATTTACTAGTTAGTACTAAGAGGACAAGGTGCATCTATAGAACAAAGACTAACCTTGAGTATATATAGGTTTTTGTGACAGCCCAAGAGCTGACATATTTGCACCCAAAATCTGAACGGCCCCGAAAATTTCTTCAGATAAAGCAGAGTTCATAGAAGTAGCATTATTCAACGTCTTACGAAAAGATAATGGAGCTTATAAAACTCTAGCAACTTTCTCTTCAGCTCCACTGACAAAGCAATAGTTGCCTTCCCCGTGTATAACCGTCACACAATTAATATCATAACCATGAACTTGTGGACGGGCTATTTCATGCCAAGGGTATTCTTCATGAGAAGTGTCCATTTTCCATGGAGAGGAAATTCTAGCTGTCTGTAAATGTCCAATTTTATGTTAAGTAATGATGATGAATATCTTTGATAACAATAAGCACAATCTCTAAGGAATTTCTTGAATTTCAAATATTAAAATCAAAAAGCATTTTGAAGGAATCTACCCAAAAAATAAATTCATGTAGGAACAACTCAAACGAATCAAAGAAAAAGAAACAAATCAAAGTTTTAAGGTTCATACCATTTCCGACCTTAACATTAAGAATAATGTTAATTTTACCTTCTAATCATATTTTTTATTATAAACAATGACATGTCGAGTCATGATTGGTCTAATTAAACTACATATAATGTATAGCAACACACAAGGGTATATTGTCGTGTTGCCCTATATAATATCAATGCAAAGTAATAATTTCGTAAATAGCACTTACCAATCATGCAAGGGTGTATTGTCGGGATTGCTCGAGAAATAATCACAGCAAAGCAAAGATATATAAGCTCTTATTAAAACGAGTTCTAAAAGATAGCATGCAATTTCATTAAGCAAATCAATATATGAAAAACCCTAATTTTAATTCAAACGAAATAGTTCTACAATAACTATCAGGAGTTCATATAATTCACGGAAGTTAAAATAAAAAGCAAAGGGAGAGAATTTTGGTCATCGCCATCGAAAGCCGTTAGTCGCACAGCCTCGTTCCCTCGCCGCCGTGAACCACTTCTTCAGATTTACGCCTGAAGCTTAATCGTGAATCCCGTTCTCCAATTCTAGCACACTCAATCTGTGGTATTCTCGTTCCTTTATGTAGACTACGTGCAGCTCGAGCAGATTTGGGAAGCTGTTACGATTTGGAGGAAGATCTGGGTCGGTTTGGAAAGAGATTGAGATTAGGAAAGATTTCCAAATCTTCAAAGATATTCTTGTTTCCAAATTTGAATTTGAATTGATTCTTCCTTCTTTTTCGTGATTCTTCTAGCCTTTATCTACATTAATCTTCTGCAATTGCATGGAAACAAAAATCCCGTGATAATAAAAATATACGAAATATCGGGCAAAATCACGTAAAAACAGTGTCACTGATGTTGTGGCATCGCTGCAGCATTATCCCTAAAAATCCGATTATTTCAGTTAAATCATTACTGATTCCTAGCAATTTGACAACTAAAAATTCGTGAATATTAAGTTTTTTTTAGACTTAACAAAACTCCTCGGTTATGATTTTTTGGTAGAATAACGCCCAAGTCAATTGAACATAGTGGTAGATGCCCTTTCACATCGCGATGAATTCCAACCTAGCTCATGGCTATCTCCCGACCACAGTCATCAAATCACTAGGAGATTCGTTGCGGCGCGGCCTCCTCTGAAGCAACGGCACTCTTGATATAGCAGCTGTCTTCCGGTGAACTATCACCAGCTTGGATGTTTTCTAACGACCTCCTCTACTACAAGTGCCGGTTACACATACGACTCGACTCCCCTCTTGCATGAACTATTATGGCCTCCGGACTCAGTTGCGGCTAATATTTCAAAGTATGTGGTTTGTCAACGCCACAAGTCTGAACATCTACAACCAGCAAGCCTCCTACAGCCACTCAGCCTACCCGACATATTTTGGGCGGAGGTTTCCATGGATTTTGTCGACGCTTTACCCCGAGTTGATGGAAAATCAGTAGTATTAATGGTGGTAGATCATTTCTCCAAATATGCATGTTTCATCGCCATGTCTCACTCGTATTCAGCTCAATCGGCGGCGACACTATTTTTTCAAGGCATTGTGCAACTCCACGACATTTTTGGAATCTACTGTAAGCGATAGAGATCCAGTATTTACAAGTCATTTTTGGCATGAATTATTCAAACTTGCGGGTTCGAAACTAGCCTTCTCGTCTACGTTTCACCCACAGAGCGATGGACAAACTGAGGTGGTTAACCGGACCATGGAGATGTACCTCCATTGTTTGATTGGAGAAATGACCAAGTCTTGGCTACGTTGGCTTCCATGGGCCGAATATTGCTATAACACATCATTACATTGCCCTCCAGAAGTCAACTTTTCAAGTAGTATACGGGAGCCCACCACCAACATTACTCAATTATGAATTGGGCCTGTCACGAGTAGCGGCGGTCGACGAAGCACTGCAGGAGCTGGATTACGCACTAGTTCACATTCGCGAGAAGCTTACACAAGCTTAGAATCGCATGAATCCAATAGGAAAAATCTCATCGGGAGGTAGTATTTCAGGTCGACGATTGGGTCTGGTTGCTCCTGCACCCCTTTCGACACCGTACAGTGGTCAAGTCCGCCTTCCATAAGTTGTTGCCAAAATTCTACGGGTCATTCAAAGTGCTTGGTCAGATTGGGGAAGTGGCCTACAAACTACCGCTACCAGAGCACTGCCGTCTTTACAATGTTTTCACATCAGTTTGTTGAAACCATTTAAGGGTGGCATTCCTTCGTCAACACCGTCCTTACCTCCACGATGGTCGTACTGTCCTAGAACCATCTTTGATACTGCACACAAGAGTCAACAGAGGCTAGTGGGAGTTATTAGCATAGTGGACTAGCCTAAGTCCAGCGGAAGCCACATGCGAAGAACTTTACGTTTTTTGCGAGTTTTCATCATTTGAGCTTGAGGATAAACTGTTTTTCGTGGAGGAGAGTAATGTTATAAAAATAAATCCAATGGACTCCTCCATAGGGAAACATTATTCTATGAAAAGAATTTAGTAGTTTTCTTTAGTATTATTTTCCTAATTATCAAGCTCATTAATTTAGGTTAATTTTTTTAAATAAATTAGATTTTCCTATTTTGGATATTGCCTAGAGTAAATTAGATAATTATGTAGTCTATTTAATAGACATCAGCCCTAAGGAGAATAAAAATTATCAATCAATCAAGTTTATTAATTATTTTTTTCTTTTCTTTTTCTTCTCTTTGTTTCTCTATGACAGGACGATGGGTTGTTATTCGTTCTAAGGACAAACTTCCTGATTCTGTTCATAACTATAGCAGAGTAAAATATAAAATTTCCCACAAAATATGGGTTGAGGGTAGTAAATCTTGAGAATTTTTTTTATGACAAAGAAGTATACAAAATTTAACAAGATTGCCCATATCGATCCTCTAGTCTCAAAGAAGGGGGGACAATCTGCATGGCCAAGAGTACTGCCCCCGGTCTATGTCCAGTGCTCATAGGAGGGAAGAGCAGAGCCCTTTCTTGATGGAGATTGGAGCCCCGTTCTTTGAAAATGGGGTCCCATTCTCCGGTGCCACGCTGATTGGCCATCTTAAAGACCTACGGAGAATTTGTTAAGTTTTTATAATACTCATACTAAATTTAAGGAACACAAGGAAATTTTGAATCCATCTGTGGCTAATTGTCTTTACAGGTTTTTGCATCTTGGCGAGACTTTCTTACCTTTGCAACTCATTGAGGCTGTTATAACTGTGGCTACAATTTACATGGTTAACTACCCAGGCAGTTTGGAACGACAAAATGAACTTTTTGCTGACAAAGACATGAAATGGTAAATGGACCAACATGGCTTCGACATTTTGGAAAGATTCAGGTAATCTCAGATTTATAGGTAAACATTGAATAATTGATTGGATGTTATATTATAATGTATTTTATTTATTTAAATACAAGATAATATATTATTATTATTTATATAGAGAAGGGGATAAGAAAACTATAATCTACTTCCTTCATCACCCGCTAGAAAGAGAAAGGGAAAAAGAGGGAGAAAAGTAGGAGAGAGAAAGAGAAAAAGAGTCTCAAACTCTGGCAGCCACTCCTCACGCTTGCCGAAGTCGCGTTTGGTGGATGTAGAAAATACTTCTGCTACAGACGAAAGGTGACGTTTTAAGCTTTGAAATGAGTCGTTGGCGGGTAAATTTTGGTTTAGTGACGTGATACGGAGGGCTCGAAAATTTTTTTGCATGAATGTATCTAATGTGTTTTTTAATTTTGTAGCTCCATGTATCATTGAAGAATTAAACATTGTCCAGTTCTATTTCTTTCATTTGAAGTCAAAGCATGGACACAATACTTGGTTCCAACACAATTGGACCTTTGACACTTCCTCCGTCGTTTTGACAGTCCTCCAGGCCTCCACGCAAGTTGATGTCTTCATGAGAAAGGTGGCCAACTTCTCAACCTTTCGAGAGAGTGGTAGAACATTAAAGTTAAACACCGTTTACTATGTCCACCAAAGTGATAATAGAGAAGTCAGTGCAAAAAAACTGTTCGAGAAACTACTTACCCGGTTTGAAGAAATTGGGCCAACTGAGCCACCCGACACCTAAACCTTGCAAGACACATGCAAGTTCATTTTAATTACAAACTTTACTCATGGTTTAGGTTTATTTCATTGCTGAATAATTCTCACGTGGGTATTGTTGGGTATATGGAGTAGGTTTTGTGGGTTTTTAGTGGGTTTTTGCATGGGTTCAAGGGTCTCATGCAAGGGCTGTTTTCTTCCCTCTCTCTCCCACGTAAAAATGGTTTCAACCCTCTCTCTCCCACGTAAAGTGCTCTCATTTTTTTTGAAGATTTCGTGGGTTAGCTTAAGGGTATCTAGAATTAATTTTCATTTAAATTTTAGACTCATGCATATGTCATTTTTTTTTAGGGTTTGGTGACTCAACCAATTGACATCTTTTCTCTTCTTTTTGGAAGGTGTTGTAAACTCTCTCTGGGAACTTTTGTAAGGAGCTTTGGTTAATAGAAACTTTGAGTTTTCTTGAATTCTCCTCAGCTCCTCAAATCTCCTCCGGCACCAGTGAGTTATGTCCGGTCAACCGAGAAGGGTTTTTCCTTGGTTGTTTGCTTCTCTTCCAAACTAGAGAAGCTATGTCATGCTGCAACGCTCCCGCCACTCATTAGCTCTTCATCTATGTCGTTTTCCCCTCCATTTTTCCAACCATTCCTCCGATTTCCAGTTTTCCGGTAGATTTGAGTCACCTCCACTTCCTTCATCATATCTCACTCATTCGTGATTCAAATTCTCTCAAATTTAGAGATTATCTCCTCCAAATTTCAGCATCTGCTTCTATTTCTCCAATCCAAAGCCACCTCCACAAAATAGCCTCCAAACCCTCTTTCTCGGCTTCCCTCCTTTCCGAGAACCCTCTCCCTTATTTTCTTCCTTCTTCCTATTTTCCCCTACTTGAATCGTGTCATTTAGCCCTTTAGGAAAAACAAGACTTCAAAGATTGGTGATAGAAAGTTTCGGGTAAAGTTTTCTCAAAACTTCAAATGCTCACCGAGAATCTGTCCGACCTCATATGGCAATGTACGACCTACCGTTGAAAAGCTCTTGCCGAGACGAACAGAATTGTACCAAATATTACCTTAATCAATGGCTAGAGCAAGTCGTCGGGATATTTCCAGGAAAGTGTGCTTGACACTTTAAATGTATTTCTAGCCAATATGACTATTATGAAAAAAAAGTCAAAGTTGGATCTCATGGGATTTAAGATTTACAAAAGTCAGTTGGTTTTGCAGTATTCAGACGTCGTTTTCCAAATCTAGAAAATAGAAAAGTTGCTGAAAACGTTGCTGGCCGCTGTTGGAAATGTCACCATTGCCAAAGACGATGACCAGAGCCGACAATATTATGGCAGGGTGATATGGCATTGACTGGATGAGGTGGCATCGACTGTTTACATGGTTGTTAACCGATGATTTGGCTGTTGCTTGATGACGTGACATGGTATGTTACCGTTGACTTTTATAATAGAATTTTACTTGAATTTTGACCATTAACTAAAGACCTTTGACTTTTTAGGATGATATTTATGACTAATTTCGATATTCCAAACGTCCTGGTCTGTTCTGTTTGGTCAAATTCTACTCCGTTCATGAATTATGTAGAGCAAAGATGTTTTGATCACCTCTCAAAATTACCAAATGATATGGTAACGATCAATTTCTACAAACTCCGTTTAACGCTCCTGAACCAATGACAATGTTTTTTAGGCCAAATTATTACGTTTTCATTTTCACAAAATTGTGGTATAATCCTAATAATGTCTTAGAGTACATACTCGTCAATGGTATTTTAGAATCAAATCTCAGTATTAGATAGTGATTGTTTTGACGTAGTATGAAGCTTGTATCAAAATCGATTAAGGTTCCGAGATGATTCAATTGAGTTAAAGGTTAACAACAAAATCGTGGAAAAGTAGTGTCTCGAAAGGTAAGTTAATTATGCATCATGTATTACATCTTTTATTGTATGATTTTTTAAATGATAAAAATCTATTTTGGTGGTTGACACCTAAACGAAAGCAAGGTCTAGCTGTAGGCACATCTATTTTCATGATTTATATAATTTAATTGGCTTGATTTAAATTTCATATGATTATTCTAAATTAGACTACATAGATTTTTATCTAAATTTTTGGATTATTTGGTTGAGATACAATTATGAATATTTGTGATATTTTAGTCTATTATTTTATTGTGGGGTGAGTGAGTGACAAGAGCACCTCCTGGGTTGCCTAAAAAATTCCTAAATACGATCAGAGTATTACGCATGTGATGGTTTTTCGATACGAGTTACAACGAATTTGATTCAGGTTATCACGGCAGGTGTGTTAGGTGCCCTAGGTGTTGTCGGGTTTTTTCTACCTCTTAAGATGGTGAGTAGTCTAGCTCCATCTTTCTATATTTGGCATGGTTGGTTCATGAATTGATACTGATTTTTTTACTGAAGATGATTTTATTGCGAATTACTATGAAACTAATTTTCAATTATAGTCACCTATGATTGTGACAGGTTGTCTAATACCCCATAAGGGCTTGAAAGACCATGTTTAATAATAATAATGGTTAAATAGATAAACATGATTTTCACCACGGTAGCTATGGTAGGTGCCTTGGAGGTCGTCGAGTTTCTTTCTACTTCTTGAGATGGTGAGCGATTTAGCTCTATTTTTTTATATGGTTTGACAAAGTTAGTCCAAGAGTTGACACTTATTTTTTTTACTGAAGGTGATTTAATTGCGAATTGCTATGAGAGATTTTTTTTTTTTTATTATTGTTACCTATGTGTATGATAGGTTTTCTAATACCTCACATGGGCTAGAAAAGCCAGATTTAATAATAATAATGATTAAAAAGATAAACATAATTTCTGCCATGATAGTTGTGATAACTGGTAGGTGTCCTCTAAGTCATCAGGTTTCTTTCTGTCTCTTCAAATGGTGAGGGGTTTAGCACTATCTTTCGATGTGGTTTGGCAGATTAGCTCCATGAATTAACACTTTTTTTACTTATTGTGAATTACTGCAAGAGTATTTTCTAGTAATAGTCATCTATTCATGTGAAAGTTTTTTTAACACTTCACAAGAGCTTGAAAGGTCAGGTTTAATAATAATAATGATTAAGAAGATAAATAAGATTTTAACTGATTTTATTCATTCATGTATCATCTTAGATAAATCACGCTATTTTAAGAAAAGAAAAAATCTAATTTTAACTAGAATACATTATGTATAATCTTTTTACTGAGCTAGTCACTCACACTTGAACTCCAGACTTAGTTGATGCTCCCCACCAAACTAGGTGATTTAGTTGATAGATTAGGAAGAGTTAGAAGATTGCTAATCTTGGAAATTATATTAATTTTATTGTTTATTTATGTTTCTCTTGTATTTTCCTCAGATATTAGGTGATGACTGTAGCTTCAAATATTATTAATATTTATTTCTCTATTTAATTATTATGTTATGGATTGATGCATTTGACTTTGGTCATAAGTATATTTTTTATCCGACTTTAAATTTTACTTAGTCTTTGGTGGTGGATTCGATAGTCTAACCTGACATTTCTTCTTCGGCCCATCCCCAAAACGTGACAACCAATAACATCAACAATTTCAAATTTCTTGGCACCGAAAAAGTATCATATATTAGTCGTTAAGGCTTGTTACTGCTGCTCATTATCAAAATGAGCAAAAAGTTAAACACCACCATATGTCCTTCGTTTTAAAATGCTTGTGATCTTAAATTGAAACACTAATATTGTAATACATTTTATGAATTCTACATTACGAAAACTTAACAGAAAATAGCTAAACTAGCTACCCTTTTAAAAGCTTGAATCTAAAATGAATGAAATTCAATAATCCACTTAAAGTTTAAACGAATATCAGTTAAATTCCTATCTAATCCACATAAACCCTAAAAACTTTAGGAGTATTTTTCCCATTTGAGAATACTCAATCTTTGGTTTTGACAAATCAAATCCAGATTTCACAATTTTCAAGAACCCAAGGAGTAGGAAGCGAAAGTTATAAAGGAAATTCAAGTTGTCGGGGGTAAGAAGACAAAACTATGGAGCAGGAGAGGGTTTACAAATAAATATTATAATATTTTATTTTATTTTATTTATAACCATAATTATTATTAAAAACGGATAAATATTAATTTAAATTCTTAAGATAGTTATCTCAAACTTTCATATTTTCTTACATTTTATCATAATTTTAATAAATGTCATGTCATCATATTTTTTTATTAATTAATATATTCATCAGCTTTCATTATTTTTATTAATTTTAACTCTTACTAAAAAAAATATTTCTTTGTTGACAAGATAACACACACATATGTAACTTACGTGTGAAAAGTATGATTGAGACTGGGGACGATTAAGTAATGGGTTACTGTAGTAATTGAACTTGATCAGTTGACCCGTTAATAAACAAATTCTTAATGGGTCGGGTCGTCTCGTTCGAAACCCAACTCCAACCACCCCTACTATAATGTAAGAGGCGACCATTCAACACACATTCACGAGTTGGACCTGGACCGAGGCCCGCAAATTGATGAGTTGAAATGGTTGAGAGCGGGCATTTTTTTTATTGTTCGTCAGTGTTTTAGGCTCTCAAATCCTAAGCGACACCTATTGTACATGCAAAACTAATATTTTCATCGATTTCAACGAAACAGACTGTAACGACCAACCAAATCCCAGAAAATGGGAATCTCAGTATCAACTCTTGGCTAGAGTGATTGCTACTGAATTATTGGGTTGTAGGGTGTTTGCTGGGCAGGAAATGATTTAGATTTCTTTCGCTTTTGTAGACATGCTTTAGCTAGAGTAATTACTCCTTGAAGCAGTCAATATGGTATCCTAAAAAGGATCAAATTTGCTTATTTATCGAACAAAATGGTGTACTAATATGAATGATCTGACAGAAATATTAACGATCTCACTATTGAAGCCTCCAAGAAGACCTAAAAAAGTTGTCGATAGCACAAAAAAGACAAATGCAGGAGGAAAAGCAGGAAATAGAATCTGGGTGGATTCAAATAGAATTGAATGGGAGGGAAAGAGGAGTTAGAGAAGGGCATTTATGAGACACACATGCCGCCATCAATGACCTTGAGCTGAACAATTTAAGAGTCGAGCGGCAGTCTCTACAAGAACTTCACGAACTGTGTTCAGAGAGCAACGAAGAACAGACCGTTTTCGTTTCGTTTTGTTTTGTTTTCGATGGGTTGGGAAAATCTAGGCACGGTGGAGACCATCTACGAGGAAGACTATGAATTCTCCTCCTCTCCTTCTCTCTCCCCTTCCGATCTCTTCTCTTCTCCTCCCACGCCTCTTCATTCTAGGGTAGAGCAATGGTGATCTCTCTCTCTCTCTCTCTCCCTCTCCCTCTCCCTCTCTCCTGTTGACCCTAAACCCTACATTCTCTCCTTCCCTTCTCTCTCTCTCTAACCATGTTTCTGCTGTTATGAAATCCTGTAGGTCGAGAGGAAGCGGGATCAAACCAGATGTAATAATACGCGTTCAAGGAAAGTGTTTCCATCTCCACAAGGTATGACAACTCTTGATTGTTTTTTAATGATTTTAAAAAGTGTTAGTGTTTGAATTTCAAAAGAAAAACTTAAGTGTAAATTTTTCACTGGCAATGCAATTTACTATCCTTGTAGCCTGACTCCTGTATTAAATTTGAAACTGAACCATTCAAAACAGCCCATTTTTCTCGTGATTGTTTGAATGTTTCAATAAATACCTACTTTGTTTTAATTTTTCATCGTTGTCTTTTCTTGTTTTCCATAAATGTAAAAACAAAGTTGAGCAGTCTGAAAAAATAATAAAAAAATAAGAACGATTCTCAGACATTTTTACTTCGTACTCGCAGGACGCTCTGCGCTCCAAGAGTAATTATTTAAAGCGCCATTTAATGGCTGCCTCCACCGAATTCACACTCTCCCCACCATTCAATGTAACGGCAGAAACGTTCGCTCTCGTCGCCGGATTCTGTTACGGAGCCCACATCCTCCTGACGCCGTTCAATGTCGCCGCCCTAAGGACGGCGGCCGAGTTGCTGGAAATGAACGAGAGCGACGGTGACGGAGAGGATTGTTTCGCACACTTGACGGAGTACTACTTCCGGGGAGTCATCGGCGTTAACAGAGAGTACACATTGGTTGTATTCCGGTCATGCCTGGAGTTGCTCCCGGCGGCTGAAAAGACGGCGTTTATGGTTAGCAGATGCGTTGAAGCGTACTGGAGTGGAAAGGATAAAGAAGACGGAGATATTTCATGCTTTGAGGACGTCAAGTCGGTGGAGTTGCAGGGTTTTCTGGTTGTCGCCGATTCAATGAGTCGACGTTTCGATAGCCATGACATGCTTTACTACCTCATCGACCTTTATCTCACGGTATGCTTCTAATATCAATCAAATTTGTGAATTATTGCGTTAGAGCGAGAAACTTATGTAGCGGGAATCGGCTCTCGAGACTGAGATCTACCGATCGAATTTTAAGAGTTTGGGGATGAGTTTCTTAATTAGTTTCAAGTTTTTTTTTTTTTTGTTAATCACTCTTTTGATTAGAGATCTTGGCCTCGTGAAATCTTGGTTAGAATGAAAGTTGGCTTGAGGCTTCTCCTCCGGTCATCTGGTTCTGACCCGTATTCGATCTATGAATTATTTTGGATTGAGTAGGGCAATGGAGGGAAGGTGACGGAAGAGGAGAAAAGCCAGATATGCAGTTTTATAGACTGCTCCAAGTTCTCTCCGGCTGCACTTCTAGAGGCGGTACAAAACCCGGCAATGCCTCTCCGATTCATCGTCCAAGCCTTGCTGGTGGAGCAGCTCAACACTCGCCTCTCCCTTCGTTCGACCAAGGGCGGTGCGCTGCCGCAGAGGCGAAACTCCAGCTGCAAGGACCTCACGCTCGGCGCCATTCTCAACCGCGACGCCACACAGCGAGAGGAAGCGAAGATGAAGGCCACCGTAGATGCCACCAGCTCTCGCATTCGAAGCTTGGAGAAGGAGCTGAGCGGGATGAAAAAGCTCTTGACCGAGTCCAATTGCCGGCACCGGAGCATTCTGGAGTCTGCTCGTTCGTCTAGCTTCCATTATGGCACTGAGAACAAGATACGCAGAGGTGAAAGGGGCTCATTATCTTCCTCAATGTTCAGGTCTGGCGTCAGGGAATCAAACCGGAAAACCGGAGAAGAAAGTTTATTTCTTAACGGCGGTGGTCACCGGCCTTCCGACGGAAGTCCGGGACAGGCTAAAAGCACGGCGAAGAGGGTGATGAATAGGATAAAAAGCGCGTTTCGAGGCTCGAACTCTGGACCAAAACGCGGTGCGGAGAGCAAGACTAAAATTTCAAATATGAGATGGAATGGAAATGGAGTGGAAGATGGTGGTGAAGACAACGATGCCGTTGTTTCGATCGGAGAGAAGGTCGAATCCAGTAGAGTATGACGCCTGGAAACAGTGTTTGTTTTTTAGTTGTTTTGGACGATCAAATATGTCATTTGAACCTCCTTTTAATTGATTGAAGTATTTCTCGCCAACAAATTATTTCCCCATCTGCTCTCTCTCTCTCTCTATTTCTATCTATCTCTCTCTGACTGAATCAAGCATCAATGACCATATTTACTATTTAGTTTTGGTCTCTTCTATTAAGAAAAACTAATAATTTTGGAGCAAGCACAGACTTAGAGAGTTTAAAAGAAAAGACAATTTTATTTACTCAACTTTTTGGGAGGTTCATCAAACTCAAATACATCACACTTAATTATACTAGTGACACATCTTCAACCAATGGCTAGGATTAAACCACTTTAATTCTAATCGAATGGTCATTATTTAGTCTCTAGAAGGATTTATAATATTCTACAAGTTTTCATAAGTTTATCTATACTTTTATCAAGTTCTAGAAGTTTCTACTAGTTTCCTTAACCTTCTATAGGTTTCTCTAACCTTCTTCAAGTTTCTCTAAATTTCTAGAAGTTTCTCCAAACTTCTTCAACCTTCTGTAAGTTTCTCCAAACTTCTATAAGGTTCTTATAAGAAATCAAGTTTATAATTTTCAACATCCCCCTTAAACTTGATTTCTTGTTACTCCAATTAAAGTTCGCAACCTCACGAAGTCTTCTTGTCTTTGAATTCCATCTCTATCCCCGCCATCTTCTATCATTTGTTGAGATGAGGGAAACAGGTTTGAACGTCGGACTTTGGGTGCTTTGCATCTGTGTGTTCCCTGCATTTCACCTCTGATGTTGTGCAGATGAATGTTTGCATGCACACTTTGCACTGGATCGTCATAGCTTTTTTTATTTGTTTCGAGCTGACTTCCTTTAGCACCATTCTGTTTCTCCAAATTCCTCTCCCGTGCCATCTTCGCCTTTTGGCCGTTCTCGCCACCCATTGCAGCAGGTGTTGCCTGTTTATGGAAGATTTGTAAATACAGGTCTCGCTCTCTCCCTACCCCCGCGGCCTGCCCCTTTGTAAGAGTTTGAAGCTTTTTCCACCCTTCCCTTCCCGTCTTTGCTTCTGAAATCTTTTCAAAAGCATCTTCATCTACCCCTTGATAGATGAGGTAAATAGCCTTCTTATCTCTCTTTCTTGAGTCTTTCAAACTATCCATTTGATTTTGAAATAGACTTGCATCTTTCCATTCTCCCCTTCTCGTCTTTGCTTCTGAAATCTTTTCAAAAGCATCTTCATCTATCCCTTGATAGATGAGATAGAGATCCTTCTTGTCTTTCTTTCTTGAGTCTTTCAAATTATCCCTTTGAGTTTGAGATAGACTCGGATCTTCCCATTCTTCCCTTCTCGTCTTTGCTTCTGAAATCTTTTGAAAAGCATCTGCATCTACCTCTTGATAGATGAGATAAAGAGTCTTCTTGTCTCTCTTTCTTGAGTCTTTCAAACTATCCCTTTGATTTTAAAATAGACTTGCATCTTCCTCTGGCTTGTTGTGACCTTTCTCGACTATCTCCCACACGTCTTGCGCACGAAGGAGGGCCTTCATCTTGATGCTCCGATTGTCGTAGTTACTCTTGTTGAGAGTTGGGACTTGGAAAGAAACCATACCACCATCTGTTATCTCTTCAGGAAGGATCTTCAAGCTCTGATACCACTTTGTTGGGAAAAACTAATAATTTTGGAGTATGGAGAGGCTTAGCGAGTTTAGAAGAAAAGACTACTCTATTTACTCAACTTTTTGAGAGGTTCATCAGACTCAAATACATCACTCTTATTTATACTAGTGTCACCTCCTCAACCAATGACTAGGATTAAACTACTTTAATTCTAATCTAATAATCATTATTTAGTGTCTAAAAGGATCTATAATCTTTCACAAGCTTCCATAAGTTTCTCTATACTTTTATCACGTTCTAGAAGTTTCTACTAGTTTCTTTAATCTTCTATAGTTCTCCAACCTTCTTCAAGTTTCTCTAGTCTTCTAGAAGTTTCTCCAACTTTCTTCAACCTTCTATATGTAACATCCCGTTTTGAAAATCCTTAAAACATTTAGAGAATTTTTTTTGTTATACCTTATTTATTTTAAAACTCATTACCAATGATAAAATGATCTTTGATTACAGCGGAAGACTGAAATATATGAACTTATAGTTTACATTCAAAAATTAACAAATACAATTATTACAAACCATATAAAATAGTTATTCAAAACATGTTTCTTACAACCTATTTTATAAACTATACCATACGTTTAAACTTTGACTTCAAAACACTTATTTACATTACATGAAAAACCATGCCCACTGGTCATCTTCGCACTAACAACATAAATGCTCGCCATGGACACCCTTCATCATCAGTGATTTTCATTCTGAGTATCAAGCTCCTCACCTACATTATAAAGTCCTTCAAATGAGCATAAAAATGAAGTAAGACATGAAAACTATAAAATATGTAACATGCATGAACTTTTGTAAAACTATGCAATTTCATTTCAATTTTGACATTCATTCTTTCTTTAGTTACCGTAGCTATGAGATTATTGTGACGCGAACTATGATGGGAAATTGAGAGGTTAACTATGACGTCCACGTAAGACAACCAACTCAAATCCCTCCCCAACAACAAACAGTTACATGAATTAATGAATCTTCCTTTGTTCTTTCTTCATATCATGTTCTGTTGTCTATGAAAATCATGCATGAAAAATTCATTTTCGTTATTTTGAGTAAAACATGATGCATGATTCATGTGCAATGCTTAATAAACAAAACATGCATTTATCATATCATTGAATCTAACAAATAATATCAATCAATCAACCAAGCGCACAAACAACCCTCAAATGAATTGAGGTCGGTGTAATGTGCATTACACCCCAAACAATCCAATATATATATCAAAGCATTAACAAACAATAATCTTAATCTTTATAATGTAGTCCCACTTAAGGGTCAATCACATGTATCATAATCTTACCTTAACCGCTATCTTGAATTAATCCACTTGAGTCCCTTTTAATCCAATTGGTAACCTAAACATATAGATTATTCAAGGATTAGAAATCAGGTAATATGACATGTTTATTGCATAAAGTCATAACCTACTATTCCAACTTCAAACAACTATAACTTCCTTGATAATGATCCATTTCTCATGATTAAGGTGTCAAATTGTTCCTTAAAGAGTCCACTATAACTTCTTAGAAGACACCAAAATTCAGAAAACTAACGTGTGTCAATCTATGTTGACAAAACAGAGGGTATTCATTGCTTGAAATCCAGAACCGGTCGACCGGTTAATAAGGTGTCGACCGATGCTCAAAAACAGAGAGCACCCATTCTGGAACTTAGGAATCCGATCAACCGGTAACGGTCAACCTAACTTACAAACCGGTCGACCTAACTTACAAAACGGATGACCAATCTTACAAAACGGTCGTCCGAATTCCCTTTTCAAATTTCCATTTATTAACTTGTAGCACCCATAACTTTGTGTACATAGCTCCAAATTGAGTGATTCAAAAGGCTATATATCACTCTAAGAGTCTACTTTAACTCTTATAAAGGAAGCAAACTCTAATTCGTACTACTTATCAGCAGAATTTTTCAAAACTTTAACTTTGTACATAATCGACTTGTTTCACATCTCTTGACATGAAATCATTCATTTTTATCCATCAATTCAAGTACTACCATTATTTTATCATCACTAACTTAAGAGAAACTGAAAGAATAGATGAATACCTTGAACTTAAACCGTCACGAAAAGTCAGAGAGAATTTAGATAATAATTCATGTCTGGCAGAAACATGGCAGCCAAATGTCTTTTATGTCTTTCATTAATCAAAAACAGTATTTCCTTTACGTCCATAAATCAGATTCGTCCAAGTTTTGGCTGACCTTTCATTTCATTAATAAAAAACAGTATTTCTTTTACGTCTATAAATCAGATTCGTCCAAGTTTTGGCTAACCTTTCATTTCATTGACCTTTCATTTCATTAATCAAAAATAGATTTCGTTTACGTCTATAAATCAGATTCGTCCAAGTTTTGACTGACCTTTCATTTCATTAATCAAAAACAGTATTTCCTTTACGTCCATAAATCAGATTCGTCCAAATTTTGGCTGACCTTTCAACTTACGTCGGTGAAGGTGTCGGCCGTTACTCCATTGCGGTCGACCTTTTAACTACTAATTCCTATATTACTTTCAACCTACTAACACTCTCCATACCTTTAATGCACTTTAGCCTTAAATCACAAATCCTATAACACAAATGAGGGTTGTTACACTATAAGTTTCTCCAAACTTCTATAAAGTTCTTATAAGAAATCAAGTTTATAATTTTCAACATCTTCACGCTGCTTCTCTCTGTGCATGAAAACCAAATTGAATGGAAGAGACCGTTCTTCTAAACAATCATGTTTTTGTTTCAACTGCATCTTTCTCTCTCTACCAAATTTGCGATAGTTTGAAGAAATAGAAAGTCATAGTTTCCTCAGAACCGTCTCTTCGACTGTTTTGACGTTTTTTCATGGAACTGTATCATGTTTTTTCATGGAAATGTTTTTGACGTTTCCTCTCACCACACTTCTTTCTTTTTCTGCAATGACTTAATGAAAACCGCCCATTTCTTAAATAAACCAACCTGCATTTTTGTTATGTGAACCAAACTAGGTTATTTAATGTCGCCATCATAAAACAGAGAAAAAACCATAAAATCAAATTGGAAAATTTACTAATAACATAAAGAAATTGGAATTTGGAAAACCGAATTTCTAAAGAAGAAAAAGAACAAAATATGGATGAAAGAATAATTTGTGAACTATTGTCTTCTTTTCATTTCTTTTAGTCGCTATATATAACATAAAAGTGACATAAATTATATTAAAAATAAAATAGTGACTTTAACACTTTTTATTTCTAAAACTTCCATAATAATTTCTGATATTTTGTTACTAAAATGACCATAACTTTTTTTACAGTACTTGGAATAACCTGAAACTTCAAGCATTGAAAACTAGACATCTGAATGATAGAAATTCATAGGTCAAACGTTAAATTTGGTGACGTTCGCTCTTCAAAAAGTTAGTCAAAATCTGGCTTAAAAAACTAACGAGTTTTATTACCATTTATTCATTGAGTTTAATACTCAACAAATTCCTCCTTATACTGAAACCCTTCTGATTGTTTTTTCTACTATCGCCTTGATTTTTTAGACCATTTCAAATGCCTCAATTTTTTCTAAGAGAGGTCTATGTGCACAGTATTGAGTTTTCTTTAAAAAATGTGTCTTTGCTTCAAGTAAACAACATTCATAAAACTTCTTCGTGAAATCAATGTGGGGTAGCCCATGAGCGATTTCCTTTGTTGCTAAGTCTTTTTGTAACAACCCTCATTTGTTTTAGAATGTGTAACTTTAAGGCGGAATTGTTTAAGATAGTTTTATGAATGATGGTTAAATATCGAAGTAGTAAGATATCGTGAATATTAGTAAATTAGTAGGTTTGAGGCGATGGAGAAAATAATGTGTAAGAGGGTCATGGGATGATGCTCTTCGGAAAGGCTGAAAAATTTTATATGTTCGGTCGACACCTTAGTATTCGGTCGACCGCACCTTCGCTTTCGGTTGACATATAATGAATCAGCGGTCGACACCTTCACGTTCGGTCGACACACAATTACTCTCTGGAATTGATTCGGTCGACCACACCTTCACTTTCGGTCGACATATAATGAATCAGCGGTCGACACCTTCACGTTCGGTCGACACAAGTTGCTCGTTGAACACAAAAATGACTCTTAAAAATGGATTATGTCGACACAAATGATCCTTATGTCGACATACACATACATGCTGTTGAAAAGTCAGCCGAAACGTGGAACGTTTTGATGGGTGGACCTGAGAGAAACCTTGATGCTGTTTAATTAGGAAGGATAAGGCATGGTCAACCAAAAACTTGGAGAAACGTTATTGGTGGATGTAGGAGGAAGGTTGATTTTGTTTGATAAAGGACATAAAAGAGGCATTGGCTGCCACTCTTACTTCCATCCACGATTTCTCCCCCTTTTTCTCTCTAGCTTTCGTGCATAACTCAAGGAGGAGAGAGTTTGAGTAAGAAAATAAGTTTTGTGAAGGAAAAAGAGAGTAACTTCAAGAGAAGTGAAGTGGAGAGCTTGGTTATTTCGTGGAGTCTGAAGCTCAAGGTATTTTTCTATCCTTTAAGGTTCTTTTAAGTTTAGTAATGATAAAAGGATGATGTTGGTTGAAGTAATGGATGAAAATGAAGGAGTTCGTGTCAAGTGTTTCGAAATCTGTTATTTATGTACATGGTTAGGGTTTTGAAGATTAGGTTGAGTTTTGGTACGAATATGAGTTTATGTCCTTCATAAAAGTTATAGTAGACCTTTAGAGTAATCTATAGCAGTTTGAATCACCCAAATAGAAGCTTTGTAGACAAAGTTATGGATATTACAAGTTAGTGGACGAAAACTGGGAGAACACCGGTCGACATATTATCGACCGGTCGACACAAATAAGTCTCTGTAAATGATTCGGTCGACCGCATGAACAAGCGGTCGACACATTATGTTAAGTTATGTCGACATCTAGAGGTTATGTCGACCGATTCTTGAGTTCCAGAAATGGATGCTCTCTGTTTTGTCAACATTGGTCGACACAATGTCAAGCAGCGGTCGACCGTTGTCAGGAAAATGGTCAATACTTCATGCTACGTTAGTTTTCTGAAATCAATGTCTTCTAAGAAGTTATTGTAGACTCTTCAAGGAACACTTTGACACCTTGATCATCACGAATAGATCATTAGAGAGGAAGTTATGGGTGTTTGAAAATGGGATAGAAAACAAGAGTTGAAAATCAGGAGTGTTAGAACCGGTTTTGGAATTATGCGTTATGCATGAAGTTATGAAGCTCCATTGAAATTATAGTCTTCTAATGAAATGTAATAGACACCTTGAGTGATTCAATGCCACTAGAATCGACTCAAATGGATAAGTGGATAGTGGGTTATGAAAATAACTTTATGCTGTAAAACAGGTAACTTTACC
>QAOC01017965.1:40815-89154 GCA_003255005.1 Begonia fuchsioides
TTAGAACAGAGGGGTGTCCAAATGATACCGTTTATTGAGCAACGACCGATGGGGAGTGATGTATGACACACACAAGTTGTTTTGTAAAAATGTTTTGAACGTTTTGAGATGTAATTAAGATGTGTACCCTTATTTTTGTGTGATGGATTTCAAAGCTTTTGAAACGAATGTATTTTTAAGATGAATGTATTTTAAGTTGAACTATAGTCTTCCGCTGTAAGTTTACGTTATTGAATGATTATGTATTTTTGATAAAGGTGGAATTCAAATGTATGTTTTTATCATTGACGGTTTCCTTGTAAACTGTTTTATGAATTAAGAATAGTATTCAGAAAATAAAGAAAAAAAGTTTTCCACCAAAGTAATGTAAGTAAGTAAGTTAAGAAAAGTAAAACGGACCGGTTCTCGGGTCGCCCGCGAGTAAGCAAAGTAAAGTAAAGTAAGGTGAAGTAAAGTAAAGTAAGTAAGAGAGTGAGGTAAGGCAGAAAACGGCGGCACGAGAATCAGGTCGTTACACTTTTAGTCCACCGTAATGTAAATGTCCATAGCGTAAGTGTCATAAGCTTGCTTTGTTCTCCATGTTGACTTTCGAACACCTCTCTTTTATATTCTTCAAATTGATTTTGAAAATCTGATTTTTCACAATCTCTACATGTGCAAGTAACCGGTCATATTTATCATTCAAGTGCAACATCCGATCTTTCATGAAAACTGAACACCTTTTCTCCAAAAATTGCAGC
The DNA here is from genome assembly GCA_003255005.1 of Begonia fuchsioides. Classification (NCBI taxonomy): domain Eukaryota; kingdom Viridiplantae; phylum Streptophyta; class Magnoliopsida; order Cucurbitales; family Begoniaceae; genus Begonia; species Begonia fuchsioides. The sequence continues at coordinate 41,556 of QAOC01017965.1, forward strand.
ATGCAAAGAATATTACTCTTCAATTCTGATACATAGTAGACATCCTCCATAGTATCTTCTTTTCTATCATTTTGAAAAAACAACATATTTTTCTTTGGCCTTTGACTTGGACCTTTGATGCATTTCTAAAAGACACATGCTCTTCTTTTATCTCCTGCATATCAACAAAGAGATGTTTGTGCTCATACATATGATTGTTAGCACCGATGTCGAGATACCACATCATATCGCTATTTAGAGTGGTAACTTCATGAGAACACCATTATCTTTGTTCTCATCTTTCGCGACTAGATTTGTGTTTTCTCGCACATTCTTCTCGGAGTAGCAATCATTTGCATAATGTTCATATTTTCCGCAATTGTAACATTCGACATTTGAACGATTTGATCGACCACCTCTTCCATGAGCCCGGTCTCATCCATGCCAATTTTGTTGGCTCGTTTGTCCTCTTTCTTCATTTTTGCTTCCATGACCATGACCTCATCCGCGATCGGAACCATGACCTCCACAACCACTTCCTCTTCTTTGGTTGTGTTGCGCATACAACGTATTATCTTCCTTAACGATCATCTTTGCTTGTAAGGTCTCTTCAAAGGCCTCTTGTTTATTTTTCTTCTTTCGTTGTTCATGCATTTCAAGAGAGCCTCTGAATTCATCGACAAACATTTCTTCCAAATTCTTTGACTCCTCAATTGCACCTACGATATTCTCAAAATCATTTGTAAATGATTAGAGAATTTCTCCACAACTCTTGATCTGTGAGAGCTTGTTAATTTTGATTGAGTTGATTCACTACTGTTTAATTCATCTTTATTCTTGACTACCATTAATTCATAATTGAATAATTAATTCTTAATTGAATAATTAATTCATAACAATTATGAATTGCGCGCTAATTATTCGATTCCTGAACCAACAAACAATAAAATTTATAAAATAGATTTCATTGTATCGATTTCAGCATTCCCAGCTATTTAGTTTAATTCATTCCCAAAATACAAGGTTTGAAAACTGTATTCCATACAAAACTGTACCGAATAAATTAAAAAATAAATTAAAACAAAATAGGAGTTTACTAAATACAATGAATTAAAATCATACATATATGACCATCATTATGATTAAATTAATTGTTCTATATTTAACGGAAATTATCAGAACAATATAATTTCATCTGGTCTAATAGTATATAATTAAATTATATAAAATATATGGATCTTATGTCACCACATATATCGTCGGGATAAGACTACACATTCTCAGTGAGATAAACTATATTTATGACTGCGTATAACTTGAAGATCTCGTACTTCAAATATAAGTCATGGACTTGTTTTGATTATTTCTCTTTATATTTTATCTCTACATATCTATAATATATATGTTAATATAAAGTTTGCATAAATAATCAAGAAATTTTCCATGAACTTTATAAAAACATAATCAAATATGCAAAATATAATCAATTATGCAAAACATAATAATAATCAATATTAATTTATTCAAATGTTCAAATACATTTGTTTGTCGGGCACACGCTTCTAGCAAGTTTATGAAACTGGTGAGCTTTATGCTCTTAAATGACTTTCCTGTAGTTTCTAATTTTTTTATGATTGTGGCTTTTGAATTGTTTCTAAGATGGCCCCCAAAGGAAAAGATAATCATCGAGAAATGGTGTTGTCAACGATGGTGAGCCAATGTTGCAATTGACCAAAAATTAATTTAATTTTAATTCTAAATACGCTTGAAATTTGGAAAAATGAAAGAGTGTGTATCATCGGTCCATGTAGGAGCTGAGTGCAGTCATGAAGTTGCAGCACAAAAAATGAACAAAAGCAACCAAAAGTCCAATAGTTTTGCAAGCGTACGTTTCGTGTTCTTTCTCCTCGAAAGTGGAGACTGGGCTAGCTTGGATTTGGTGTCCATTTACGAGAGAAGTTTTCGAGATACTTTTCGGCCATTTTTTCTCTGGTCCACGAGGAGAGAGCGACGTTAGCAAATCAACTGATGATTAATTGATATTTGCCCTAAAATAAAACGCGCTTGCTTGACATGTAATGGAGAGGTTATTAAAGACCTCGTATTTGGTGATCTTTGCATGAAATTATAGACTTCACACGGTGGGATAAACAATCGCCACATCGGATGATAAAGACGCTATCTTGATGTTCCACCTGACTCCCATGCCTTGAATTCTGTTTTATTGTCCCAAAAAGAATCTCGTACCATCAACATTTCGATCCCCTAAATTAAGTTCTGTTTTCCAACCACTTGGGTGATTAAGTAGAAGGTTTGGGCAACTACAAACTAAACTTGAACATTTGTTCTTATAATAAATCCTCAAAGCAAAGCGAAGTTATCTTATAAACGAAGAAATCATCAAGTCAACGGGCTAAACTAATCCTGGACGGCCCCCACCATAACGGCCTATGCATAGTTATTTTGTGGGGAATGCAATTTTGGTTTTTTGCACCAAAACTGCAGATGCCATTTCTAAGAGGATCAGCGTCCTCTAATATGCCCAGAGTGTCTTCTTCTGCAGAAACCGTCTGGGAATAACACCCGCCCTTCTGGGATCGACATTCAGCGGTAAGCATAAGCATGACACATGATTTTAAGACTCATTTCAAGGGTGTTATACGTCGCCACCTCTCCAATATCACAAAGAGATCGCTTTTTTTCAAACATCGTTGACTTGACCATGCTACCTTTCGAAAACCAAACCATGAGAATTTTTGAAGGGCTTACAATTAGCTGTTAAACCTAGAACTTGTAATGGGAAAGTGTGAACTTTAATTTCTTTATTTAGATCTACTTTGAACAGAGGTGAAGAGATGAAAAAGAGTTCTTTTGGGAATTGAAGAAACTGTTTAAATTTAAGTTGATGAAAAAATACTTACACGAATTATTTTAATTGATATGGTTGTATCTTCCAAGATTCGTGGCTGTAACTTCCAAGATTCATGTCCCACGAGGTTAAATGTAAGCGACTTTGACTAAATCAAAACAACTTCTAAATTAAACTTTAACTAAATGGGCAAGAATAATTCCAACATTAGCATTACATCTTAAAATATACAAACTCTAAAGGGTCAGTTTTTCTGAGTAAGGAAATTGCATGCATTTATGTACATGATGGTGAAATTGCCGGATTCAAACTTTTGGCACATGAAATGCCGATTGAATTGGCTGAAAATCTGGCAGAGGCCGTCTTTCTCGACAAGGAGCTGATTTCTGAGAACACGTCTCCAAATTCAACCTCACGAGCTTCGCGGATGCTAGAAAGAGCGCCTGCATCTGCGCAAAGGATGTAAACTCGACCATCCTCGGCCTGTTTCTCCTGAGGAGGGAAAACGGCATCAGAATATGGCTTCGGCTTGAACACAGATCGAACAAGTTTCTGAATCGATCGGGCGATCTTGGATGGCTTCTTGCGTTGAAGGGGAACGACGGTCGGCGGCGGGGACGGAGATCGGCGGTCGGACAAATGGGACATGGATAAGGTTCTGGAAGCCATGGCCAAGCCAAGCTGTCGGTTGAAGGAGTTGAGCTCAAAGGAGTCGTAGAGGGAACTGCCACAGTCCCACACCAGAGGCTTACCCTTGGCCAACCCACTATTGTTGGACTTCTCCATCGCTCGTATCTGCTCCACAGCCGGATCTTGGAAGAAGGGTGGGTGCGTTTAGAGGTAGATATAATTAAGGTCTGATAATGGAGGGCAAGGAAGAAATTAACGCATTGAATTCTCCATCTCCGCGTGAGATATTTGAGCCTGCATCTGTTGAAGATGGATGGGTTTGGACTTTGAAACATTCTAATATTTATTATATCAGGTGTGAAACAAAGCTTTTGAAAACTAGATCAGATAGAGGGCGTTCATACTTGCAGAAGAGGATTCAACGAAGATAAACAAGATTATTTGGGGTTGGAAATTGGAATGAAATGATGGAATCAGATTATTATATTTAAGAGGGTGGAAGAGACACGAAGGGAGTTGTGGGGAGAATAAAATAAACAACTGGTGAGCCACGCAGACATGATTTGCCCTAATGATTGGCCTCAAACAGCATTTTATTTAATGTTATCTTGATTTTCACTTGGTACAACGCTGACTCCACGCGGTGTCTCTGCTTTTGTGATGGATTATAGTCCATGGAAACCCTAAATCTAATCCAGAACCTCGTTGCTAAAGAGCTTGAGCTTTTTGGCGTTGAGGACCAGGTTCCGAACAGACGAGAGAGAGCCCATGATGCTGGCGCCGGAGAAGACGACCATGGTGGAGAGGTTGATCCAGTAGACGGGGGAGGATCTCGGCGGCTCGTTGGTCATGTTATAGAGGAGCATCGGACGAATGAAATCCAGAGGAATAAACCCGATTGCTCCCACAACTCCATTAATGTCTCCGAAGAAGGGAAGCATCGCTGCCAAGAACCCACACAGCATCGTGTATATCGTCCTCGGAATCGAGTTTCTCTTTGAGCATATCGCTTGCTTTACGTCCGCCTATTGAGTTTCCATGATCTCGTAAGCTTCTTGAAGATACACATGCATCTAAGTAAAGAATTCCAATTTGGAAATCCTAATTTCTATATAGGAGAACAACAACGTATAGAAGATAAAATAATATAGGTACTTTTATCATCTTTTTATTTTGTCAGTCACTATATATAATATCAAAATAATATAAATTACATTAAAAATAAAATTAAATAAAATAATATCTCTTAAACTATTTATTTTTAAAAACTTGTAATAATTTCTGACTTTTCGTTTATAAAATGACAATAACTTCTTTCATAATGCTTGGAATGACATGAAACCTAAACCATTGGAACTACACATCTGGGTCATAGAAATTTATGTGTCACACGTTAAATTTGATGACCGTATGTGCTTCCAAAAATCATTCAAAATATGTCATAAAAACTAACGAGTTTAATATCATTTATTTTATTGAGTTTAATATTTAAAAAATTTCTTTTTTAAACTCAAACCTTTCTGATTGTCTTCTCCACCGTTGCCTTGAATTTTTTGAACACCTCAAATGCCTTGGATTTTTCCAATTCAAGAGGTCTCTAAGCACGATATTGAACTTTCTTTTGAAAATTTGTCCTTGTTTGCTTGCCAAGTACACAACTTTCACATATTTTTTTAGTAAAATCAATGTGAAGTAGCCCATAGACGGTTTCTTTCGTTGATAACTCTTTTAGCACACTGTAATATAGATGTTCATACTGTAAGTGTCATAAGGTTGCTTTGGTCTCCATGTTGACTTGCAAGCACCTCTCTTATATATATTTCAAGTTGAGTTTGAACATCTAATTTTTCGTTATCTCCACATGTGCGAGTAACTAGCCATGTTTATCTTGCAAGTGTAATATCTGTTTTTTCATGAAAACCAAACACTCTTTCTCCAATAATTGTCTAATGCTAAGAATATTTCTCTTCAACTCTGCTACATAGTAAACATCATTCATAGTATCTTTTCCATCTTTTGAAAAAAAAAAACATATTTTTTCTCAGCTTTCGACTTGGACCTTTGATGCATCTCCAAAAAACACATGCCCTTCTCTTATCTTGCATATCAACAAAGAGTTGTTCGTCCCCACATATATGATTCCTACCACCGGTGTCGAGGTACCACACCATGTTGTTATTTGGATTAGTGCCTTGATTGGTCATCATGAGAACGTCATTCATAGCAATCTTTTTCGTAGTGTCCATATTTATAGCAATTGTAAAATTTGACATTTGAACGATTCGATCGACAACCTCTTTCATGAGTGCAGCCTTGTTCACTCTAATTTTGTTGGCTCATTTGTCCTCTCTCATTATTTTTATTTCCACAACCACGACATCTTCCGCGATCGGAGTCGTGACCTCCACAACCACATCTTTTTCTTAGGTTGTTTTGTGCATACAACGCTTTATCCTTCTTGAGGATCATCTTTGATTGTAAGGCCTCCTCCGATACCTCTTGTTTGTTTTTCTTCTTCTGTGTTCATGCGCTTCAAGAGATCCTGCAAGTTCATCGATGAATATTTCTTCCAAATTCTTTGACTCCTCGATTGCACATACAACATTCTCAAAATCATTTGTCAATGATCGGAGATAGTAAACCTTGGACATGAGCGGGTAAGAGCAAAACGTAACTTCTGTCATCCCCGTCAAGAACATAAGTCCAAGATGCCATGCTAACCCTTTGAGCACAACTACAATGATAGGATGGTGAACCCAACAATCACCGTTGTTAAGTGGAAGTTGGCATGCCACCATTGAAAAAAATCAAAATTTAAAAACAATTTTTTAGAGAGAAAAAATAACAAAAATAGAAGAGAGAACAATTTATGGACTCTTGTTATTTTTTTATTTCTTCTAGCTACTATATATAATACAAAAGTACGATAAATAACATTATAAATGAAATTTAATAAAATAGTTACTTTTATACTATTTATTTATAAAATTGTCCGAATAATTTTTGACATTTTGTTATTAAAATTACTATAGTTTCTTCTACAGTATTTGGAATGACTTGAAATATAAAACATTGAAAACTAGAAATCTAGGGCATAGAATGTAACAACCCCCATTTATTTTAAGAATTTGAGACTTTAAGATGAAAACGTTTAAGATTATTTTTATGAATGTTGCTTAAATATTAGAGTGTTAAGGTATTTTGGATATTGGTGAATTAGTAGGTTAAAGGTGATGAAGGAAATAATGACTAAGCGGTCGACCGCATGATTGAGCGGTCGACACTTTGTCCACCGGTTGACCGCAAAGGAAGAGCGGTCGACACTTTGTTTACCGGTCGACCCAAGGATTGAGGAGGGGTCGACACAATAGAGCCCTCCGGAACATTTTCAGTCGACCTCAGGATCGAAATGGGGTCGACACAAATAATTCTCGAGAATAGATTCGGTCGACCGCAATGGAGTAACGGTCAACACCTTCACCGACGGAAGTCGAAAGGTCAGCCGAAACTTAAATGAATCTGATTCATGGACGTAAAAGAAATACTGTTTTTGATTTATAAAAGACATAAAAAGGCATTTGGCTGCCATATTTCTGCCAGACATCTTTATTCTCTCTGAGTTTTGTGAAGGTTTAAGTTCAAGGTATTCATCTATTCTTTGAGTTTGTTTTAGGTTTAGTAATGATAAAATTATGGTATTGCTTGAATTGGTGAATATAAACGAATGATTTCATGCAGAGAGATGTGAAACAAGTCGATTATGTATAAAGTTAGAGTTTTAGAAATTAGGTCAAATTTTAGCACGAATTTGAGTTTATGTCCTTCATAATAGTTAAAGTAGACTCTTTGAGTGATCTATAGCCATTTGAATCACTCAATTTGGAGCTTTTTAGACAAAGTTATGGATGTTGCAAGTTTGCAGACGAAAACTGGGAGAGGAATTCGGACGACCATTTTGTAAGTTAGGTCGTCCGTTTTGTAACGGTCGACCGGTTCCCATTTTCAGAATGCATGCTCTCTGTTTTTGAGCAGCGGTCGACACCTTGATCTAAGCGGTCGACCGGTTACTTCATGTTAAGTTAGTTTTCTGAATTTGATGTCTTTTAAGAAGTTATAGTGGACTCTTTAAGGAACAATTTGACACCTTGAGCATCACAAATGGAACATTAACGAGGAAGTTATAGTTGTTTGAAGTTGGAATAGTAGGATATGACTTTATGCAATAAACATGTCATATTACCTGATTTCTAATCCTTGATTAATCTATACGTTTAGGTTACCAATTGGATTAAAAGGAACTCAAGTGGATTAATTCAATATAGTGGTTAAGGTAAGATTATGATGCATGTGAATGACCCTTAAGTGGGACTACATTATAAAGATTAAGATTATTGTTTGTTAATGCTTTGATATATTGGATTGTTTCGGGTGTAATGCACAATACACCGACCTCAATTCATTTGAAGGTTGTTTGTGTGCTTGGTTGATATTGTTTGTTAGAATCAAGGATATGATAAATGCATGTTTTGTTTATTAAGCATTGTACATGAATCATGCATCATGTTTTACTCAAAATAACGAAAATGAATTTTTCATGCATGATTTTCATAGACAACAGAACAAGATATGAAGAAAGAACAAAAGAAGATTCATGAATTCATGTAACAGTTTGTTGTTGAGGAGGGATTTTAGTTGGTTGTCTTACGTGGACGTCATAGTTAACCTCTCAATTTCTCATCATAGTTCGCCTCACAATAATCTCATAGCTACGGTAATTAAAGAAAGAATGAATGTCAAAATTGAAATGAAATTGCATAGTTTTACAAAAGTTCATACATGTTACATATTTTATAGTTTTCATTTCTTACTGAGTTTTAGGCTCATTAGAAGGACTTTATAATGTAGATGAGGAGTTTAAATGCTCAGGATGATAATCAATGATGATGAAGGGTGTCCATGACTAGCATTTGGGTTGTTAGCTCAAAGATGACAAGTGAACATGGTTTTTCATGTAATGTAAATAAGTGTTTTGAAGTCAAAGTTTAAACGTATGGTATAGTTTATAAAATAGGTTGTCAGAAACGTGTTTTTGAATAACTATTTTGTATGGTTTGTAATAACTATATTTGACAACTTTTGAATATAAATTATGAGTGTTTCTAAAAATGTTTGATTTTATATTGTCACTTAATTAAAGACGAGTTCATCTATTTCAGTCTTCCGCTGTAATCGAAAATGATTTTATCATTAGTTATGAGTCTTAAAAGAAATAAGGTATAAAAAAAAATTTCTAAATGTTTCAAAGATTTTCAAAACGAGATGTTACATAGAAACCCATAGGTCACACATTAAATTTGGTGACCTTTTTTTGAAAATTCAGTCAAAATCTGTATAAAAAAATTAACGAGTTTTTATTATCATTTATTAGTTGAATTTAATATTCAATAATCATTCCCTTGTTTCTCTCAAAATTTGCAATCATTCATACTTAAATCGGCCATGAAAAGCTCAAAGAATCTGGAAGTCTGCATTCAGACAAGAAATAATACAGGAGGAGGTAAAAGGAAGATCTTTGGATTGACAAACAAAGGCAGATCCGGCGTTGTCTTACCGGCGAGGCTCCTAGCTCGTAATTGAGACGACTGCCATGGAAATAGGAGAATGAGGAAGATGGAGGCGTGTAAACAATGGGGCATCAAGCTAGCGAAGAATGAAGGGAGGAAGTCATTAAATCGATCAAGCAACAGTTTGTGGACGGAGATGCAAACATAAAAACCAAAATGAAAAAAAAAATGGGATTCAAAGACGATGACAACAATGGTCGTTAGAGTTAGTGACACAACTTTTGTAACACCCTTGCTTTTTGTGTATAGTACAATAATCTTGTGATTTAGTTTTGATGGTACGGTAAATTAGAAGTTGTGATCGATGAAGGAAAAAAAAATCGTTACGTGTATGAAGGGTTTGAAGGAAAGTTAGAATAAATAAAACTCTCAATCATAAGATTAACCTAAGCTAATTAGTGATTATTAGAATGGACACCTCCTACTTGAATGAACACTTCATGCTTTCCTCCACCTTTACCTTAATTTTCTGTGTAAAAATAATATAAATCAAAATATTATTATTAAAATTAAATAAATATGATTGGTGAATTTGAGGAGCAGCTTAAGTGAGGTGAAATGAGGAGAAAACACCTCATGCTTTCTCCACCTCCTCCTTAGCTTTTTATGAAGAGGGTTTCCGATCAGATTGGGAAAACAACAAAATTCATCTCCTTCTCTCAAGTTCTCTCTAGTTTTGTAGGAGAAAAGTGAAGATTTAAGGATAGTTGAAGTGTCTGAGGGTATTTAGTGCATAAAAGTGAGATTTAGTGCACTATTTAAGCAAGAAAAGAGGAAAATAGGGAAGCCACGAATTTGGAAACTTTGGTGCAAGTTTTTTTCCTCTAAGGTATCATTCTTACCCTATATTGATATCTACGTGCTTGAGTTGGTTAAGAATGGTTGCTAGTGCATAAATTTTAAAGTTGTATCAAGATTCCCAATTTCAGACAAATCTGCATAGTTTTAGAATTTGAATTGTTACAAGGTCTTTGAGTGGTAATTTAATTTAATAATAGACTTGGAAATAGTCGGGAGATTTGGAACTAGGTAAAAAAAAAATCTAACTTATTCTTAAACCCTAAATAGACTTGGTAAAAGTAAAATTGACTAAAAATTAAAAATTACCGAGGGTTGCCTCCCTTAAGCGCTTGTTTTAAAGTTGACGGCCCGACTTTCCGCTGCAGCACCTCATGCAGCGTCATTAACTAGCACGGACGAATTTTGCTCATTGCTTTCTGAATTTTCCAGAAAATGTTTTACCCGCTGTGCATTGACTCTGAAATATTTTCCGGAAGCTTCGTTGAAAAGTTCAATCACTCCAAAGGTTGTGACATTTGATATTAAGAATGGTCCAGACCATCTTGATTTAAGCTTCCCGGGAAAAAGTTTTAGTCTTGAGTCATAAACCAATACTTTCTATCCAATTTTAAATGTTCTCTCTTGAATATTTTTGTCATGCCATTTCTTGACTTTTTCCTTATAAGCTGCAGCATTCTCGTAAGAATTTAATCAGAATTCGTCGAGCTCATTTAATTGCAACATCCTTTTCTCTCCAGCAGCATCTGCATCTAAATTTAATTTTGCAACCGCCCAGTGAGGCTTGTGAATTAGCTCAACTAGGAGATGACATGCCTTTCCAAAAACCAATCTGAAAGGAGATGCTCCTATCGGTGTCTTGTATGTTGTACGGTATGCCCACAGCGCATCTGGCAGCTTAGATGACCAATCCTTCCTTCCAGGGTTTACTACTATTTCCAGAATCTTTTTAATCTCCCGATTCGACACCTCTGCTTGTCCATTTGCTTGAGGATGGTAAGCTGTAGTCACTTTATGCTTCACCCCATATTTAGCTAATATGCTTTGAAATTGTCTATTGCAAAAATGACTTCCTCCATCGCTTATGATCGCTTTTGGAGTACCGAATCGGGTGAAGATATTTCGATGTAGAAAATTCGTAATAGCCTTGGCATCATTTTTCGGTAATGCCACTGCTTCTACCCATTTTGAAACGTAGTCAACGGCCAACAAAATATACTGATTTCCGAATGACGAAGGGAATGGTCCCATGAAATCGATTCCCCAAACATCAAAAAGCTCGACTTCTAAAATATTTGTGAGTGGCATCTCGTGTTTTCTTGATATGTTTCCGCACCGCTGACACCTATCACATGTTTTAACAAATTCATTAGCGTTCTTGAAGAGTGTAGGCCAGTATAAACCAGATTGCAAAACTTTTGAAGCTGTCCTTATTCCTCCGTAGTGCCCTCCGTATGGTGCTGTGTGGCAGTGCTCCAATACAGATAAAAATTCATCATCTGGAATACACCTTCTTATAATCTGGTCTGGGCACTATTTAAATAAATATGGCTCCTCCCAAAAATAGTTACGGGCATCATGTAAAAACTTTTTTCGCTGTTGATGAGAATAATCGAACGGAATAATTTTGCTGACCAAAAAGTTTACTATATTAGCAAACCATGGAGCTGTAGAAATTTGAAACAATTGTTCATCCGTGAAATTCTCTACGATCGGTATGCTGTCTTTCAATTCTTTTTCGGTTTCCAACCTCGATAAATGGTCAGCAACTTGATTTTCTGTACCTTTTTTATCTCGGATTTCAATATCAAATTCTTGCAGTAAAAGGACCCACCGAATTAATCTTGGTTTGGCATCCTTTTTTGTGACTAAATACTTTATAGCCGAGTGGTCCGTGTAAACTATTACCTTGGTCCCGACAAGATATTGCCGGAATTTTTCAAAAGCAAAGACCACTGCTAGCAGCTCTTTTTCCGTAGTCGTATAATTAACTTGAGCTTCCGATAATGTTTTACTCGCGTAGTAGATCGAACAGAAAATTATGTCCTTCCTTTGCCCCAGAACTGCACCCACAATGTAGTTGCTGGCATCGCACATTAGTTCGAACGGTAGATTCCAATCTGGTGCTACAATAATAGGTGCTGAAATTAGCCTCTTCTTTAATTCTGTGAATGCTGCAAGGCATGCTTTATCAAATACAAATGCCTTATTATTTTCCAGCAAAGAACATAGTGGTTTCTTGATCTTGGAAAAATCTTTTATAAATCGTCGATAAAAAACAGCATGTCCCAGAAAACTTCTTATACCCTTTACATTCGTCGGTGGAGGCAATTTTTCGATAATTTCGATTTTTGCTTTATCAACTTCAATTCCTTCTTTCGAGACCCGATGGCCAAGAACAATACCCTCGGTAACCATGAAGTGACACTTCTCCCAATTCAGCACAAGATCTGTTTCTAAGCAACGTTTGAGAACAACTTCTAAATTATTTAAACAGTCTTGAAAAGAGTTACCCATCACCGAGAAGTCGTCCATGAAGATCTCCATAACTTGCTCCACCATATCCGAAAAGATTGACATCATGCATCGTTGAAAAGTGGCTGGAGCGTTGCATAATCCAAAGGGCATTCTTCGAAATGAAAAAGTTCCATACGGGCAGGTGAAGGTAGTCTTTTCTTGATCTTCGAGCGAGATAGAAATCTGATTATATCCCGAGTAACCATCAAGAAAACAATAGAACTCCTTCCCTGCTAATCGATCCAACATTTGATCAATAAATGGCAGCGGGAAATGATCTTTACGTGTCATTTTATTTAACTTCCTGTAATCGATGCAAACTCTCCATCCTGTAATGGTTCTTGTTGGTATTAATTCTTCGTTTTCATTTGTGACCACTGTAATGCCGCCTTTTTTTGGAACACAATGTATAGGACTAACCCATGAGCTGTCGGAAATTGGATAAATAATCCCTGCATCTAACAGCTTGATAATTTCTTTTTTAACTACCTCCTTCATAGCCGGGTTAAGTCGCCTTTGCTGTTCAATTGACGGTTTGTAGTTTTCCTCCATAAGAATTTTGTGCATACATATACTCGGGCTTATTCCTTTAATGTCAGCTATCGACCAGCCAATTGCGCCCTTGTGTTGCTGCAGCACAGCTATTAAAGCAGCTTCCTGTTCTGTATTCAGTCTAGAAGATATAATTACCGGCATCGTATTCTGCTCTCCCAGAAATATATATTTTAAGTGTTGCGGCAGCGGTTTCAGCTCAAGCTGCAGCGGCTCTTCTGCAGAATTTTTCAATATGTCTTCTCCAGTTTTTTCTCTGTCTAGAAATTCAAATTTTGGTTTTATCCACACCTTTGATACTAGTTGTTTTTCTGATTCAGCCTCTTCTTCTGCTTCTTCTTCACTATCTGATTTTTCGAGCGTTATAGAGCAGCATTCTTCTATAATATTGTAGCATTTTTCTTCTTCTTCTGGAAACTTCATCGATTTCAGCACATTAAATTTCACATTTTCTTCATTCACCCTCATAGTAAGTTTCCCTTTTTCAACATCAATCAATGCTCGTCCAGTAGCTAAGAATGGTCTTCCCAAAATGATTGGCATATATCTATCAACTTCACAATCCAAAATAATAAAATCTGCTGGAAAAATCAGCTTGTCAACTTTTACCAAAACATCTTCTATTTTTCCTTCCGGGTAGGCTATCGATCTGTCCGCCATCTGTAGAGTTACAGACGTGGGTCTTGCAGCACCAATGTTCAGCTTTCTAAAAATAGATAATGGCATTAAGTTAATACTTGCCCCGAGATCGCATAGTGCTTCTCCCAAGTCGTGATTTCCGATAGTGCACGGTATAGTAAAACTTCTCGGATCCTTAAGCTTTGGTGGGATTTTATTTTGAAGAAAATAGCTGCATTCTTCCGTCATGGCTACGGTTTCGAATTCTCCCACTCTTCTTTTTCTTGATAAAATATCTTTCATAAACTTGGCATACTTCGGCATTTGCTCCATTGCCTCAATCAAAGGAATATTTATATGCAGCTGCTTCAGCACATCCAGAAATTTTTGAAATTGCTTATCTTCGTGCTGCTTCTTAAGCCTTTGTGGAAATGGTGGTGGTGGTCTTTCATACGAAATAAACGGTGCATTCGGTGGCTTCTGCACTGCTGCACTAGATGCAGTGCCATTTAAAATTTCCTTGCTGGATGTTGCATTATTTAAAATTGTATGTTGTACTTCTTCTGTAGGGGCCTGTTCTGCATCTATTTCTTCCAACAGCTCTTTATCAATTAATTCTGGGTCCTTGACAGTCTCAACCTCTCGCCCATTCCTTAGCGTTATTGAATTACAATGCTCCTTGCCTTCCCGTTTTGGTACCTCCGTGTTGCTCGGTAAATTTCCATTTTGTCTGCCATTTAGTGCTTGGGCCATCTGTCCATTTTGTAGTTCAAGGTTACGTTGTGAAGCTATTTGATTCTGAATCAATGTAGATAAACCCTGAATTGTAGTTGATAACCCTTGGACTGTATTATCATTTTTCGCCATCTATTCAGCTAAGTGTTGCTCCACGGATTTTGTAGGTTCAAAATTAGATTGTCGGGGTTGCTGAAAATTTGCTGCTTGATTATTTCCAGGCTGAGGTTGCTGGAATTCCTGATTATATGTGCGGGATTGTTGCTGGTTCCAAGTAAATCCATTTCCTGGTTTCCATCCGGGATTGTACCAATTACTTCGGTTATTTCCAACAAAATTTACTGATTCTGGATTTCCTGGGCAATTGTCATATATGTGGCCTTCTCCGCAAAAAGAGCAAGGGATGCGCATTACTTGCTGATGTGGTTGCTGCTGTAGTGGTTCTTTTGGTAGATTCATTCCTTTTATTGCATTGGTCAACGACGTCATTTGTGCTGTAAGTGCACTCGTTGAATCTAATTAAAAAATTCCAGCAGTTCGCCTCGGCACGGATCCTCTGTCATTAGTAGGCCACTGACAGTTATTAGTTGCAATATTTTCCAGAAGTTCGGATGCTTCCGTATATGTTTTTGATAAAATCGCTCCATTTGCAGATGCGTCGAGAATTGCTCTTGTGTGCAAATTAAGTCCGTTATAAAATGTTTCGAGCTGGATCCAATGTGATAATCCATGATTCGGGCACTGCCTTATAAGTTCCTTGAATCTTTCTCAAGCTTCAAAAAGAGATTCCAAATCATTCTGTTTGAAGGTCATAATTTCTCTGTGCATTTTAGCATTCTTGACTGGAGGGAAGTATTTGATCAGAAATTTTTTAGCAAGCTCTTCTCATGAGTTTACTGAATTACGCGGGATTGAATTGAGTCACGCTTTCGCTCGGTCGCGCAGCGAGTAAGGAAACAGTTTCATCCTTAGAATTTCACCGTGTGCTGTAGCTTCTGCAAATGTGTCGCACAACCGAGAGAATTCTACTAAGTGTGCATTCGGATCCTCGGTCGGCATTCCGCTGAAAGTGCCGAGCGTTTGTAAAATTTGAAACATGATCGGTTTTAGCTCGCATTTGGTTTGATTTGTTTCTGGATATACGATTCCAGCGTGTAATTCGTCCAGATTCGGAATGCCATAATCTCGTAGTGGACGTTCTGGTCTGATATGTTGCCATAATCATTTTTGTTTAATTGCAGATCCTAATCATTTACCCTCGAGCTATCGTTTAGTTAAACAAAAATGATTTTGTTAAAATTCAAAACAAACATTAACAACCCGAGTAATTTAACCAATTTCTATGTGATTTCTAATGGCGTTTTAGATCTCACTAATTTCGTTATAACTGTGGCGTCCAGATTATACACGATTAACAATTAAGATCTAGTTAAATTAATCAAATAGCTAACAACCGAGAAATCATAAACGAATACTTCCCAAATCCAACCTAATGAAAATTTAGCTCATGCTTGAAATAAAAAGAACGTAAATCTGTTTAGAGAACATAATCACAGCACTCTAAAAATAATAACGGAATCACCATCACTTTCTTCAAAACCCCGGTGGCGTCCCGCAAGTTCTTGAATCGGCTCCGGTTTCTCCGTTCCGTGTACGACGTGGCTGAATCTTCTACGTTTTTTCGTTCTCTCTACCTCCCTCCCTCTTTTTTTCTGAATTGATCTTTTCCTCTTTTTAAAAACGTGGCAGCTAGTATCTCTTTCCAAAATCACAATTAGAATCCCTAGATTTGTGGGGATATTCTTCTCTTTCCAAAACCAACTTCGGGATCCTTTGATTTTTGGGATTTTCTTCTCCAAATCATATCTCTTTTTAGCTCTCATTTTCCATTGTTATCTAGCATAATCCCTGCATAAAAGGAAACAAATAGGGCAGATAAAAATAATCTCGGAATAACCGAGATTCTCATGATTTCATTAACTACCCGCAGAGTCTGTGTTGCAGCTGGCGCTGCAGCACCAATTACAGCTTTCAGCATAAAATCCCACAATTATTTATTTATAGCTTAACAATTTTCATAAATTTGATGGACATAATTAAGTCTTTTTCAAGACTTAACAAACATACAAGGAAGACTACAATTTCTCCCAACTTTGAGGAAGATAAAATGAGCAAAGTATGATAGAGTAAATAAGAGTTTATCATGAAAGTTTTATAAATTTTGAATGATGAACATAGTTTTAATTAATTATTTTAATTTTGGAAATCAAATCAATCGTGTAATTATTTAAAATTTACGACACTTTTCTGAATATTTTCTTATTATAGTTTTTATATATCATAAAAATTTTAATCATTCAAATAATATATGCTTAAACAAATTAATAAATTTTGAAAAACATAAAAAAAAGCACCCTGTGTTGACGTGGTAGATAGTGAATGAATCACTCCCATGCAATGGGTGGCAGGCACTCAGTATGATATTTAACCTAAAAATAACAAATCCACAGCAGTAAATACGCCTCCAAATGTTGTGCAAAATCAATATCCCACGGTACAGTCTTTTTACTATTTAAAACTTGATTGTTTGATCAAATCTAATTTTAAGCGTTAAAAAAGTATATTTTGACCAATACCCCCTTAACAAGTTTATTAAGATTTGGAGACCTCACTAAATTTGAAAATTATATATGCATAAAATCTACCTAAACACAACTATCCATATTGTTTTATAAGTTGATGATATTTTACCTTAAAAAGCAAAAAAATATACTTTCTCTATCAATTAAAATTTGATTGTTTGATCAAATGTAATCAGTACCAGTAACAAAACATAACGAAGTAGTTGCCCTAATTTAGGAAAACTTGAAACTGGCTGAGGATAAGGTGTTGCGATATTATTGTTGCCCTCATCACATTTCAGGTTTTCCAACTCCTCGTTCGAAGATGGCAAGAACATTTGCAGCCATGTTTTCTCTTCTCGACACTGCTTTCATCGTGCTACAGCTTGGAGCTCTCGACGAAAGGAAGATGGATCGTCGACCAAAACACTAGGCAACGAGTGAAGATGGTCTGCATCAACTGGTTTTCCCACGCCCAGGCTATGGTGACCGAGAGTATCGACAAGAGGCCACTTCGAGATATCGTTGGTAAGATCTCCAAGCGCAAGTTTAACTTGTTAAACCGAGGACTTGTAATGGAAATGTGTGAATTTTAATTTCTCCGTTTTGATGTGCTTTAAATAGAGGTGAAGAGAGGGAAAAAAGTTCTCTAGGAAAATGAAGAAACTGTCTAAATTCAACTTGATGAAAGAAATACTTACACGAACTAATTAAAATAGATGTGGCTGTATCTTCCAAGATTCATTTCTCGCGATTCATGCCACTTACTTAGGGTGGTTAACAACCACTAAAACATTTTCTGAATCTAACTTTGATTAAATTAGAAACAACTTCTGAATTTAAAAAAAATAAACTTTAATCAAATGTGCAAGATTAATTCCAACATTCTCCTATTTAATCTTGTCAGATTTGCTTTAGATTTTTTACACCAATTTTTAAACTCAGTTCTTTCAATCTTCCTTGGCTGATAGACTTTGTCAGGATGTCAGCAAGCTGTTCTTCTGTTCTAACGAACTCGATTTTAATTTTTTCTTTCCGAACACATGTGCGTATAAAATGATGTTTTATATCTATGTGCTTACTCTGATCATGATGGACTGGATTCTTTGCAAGGGCAATCATTGTTTGTTGTCAACTCGTAAGATCATTTTTCTTATCTCTACTCCTCCTATTTTGCTTAATAGTCTTACCAGCTAGATTCCTTGAATTGATCTAGCTGTTGCGGCGACGTACTCAGCTTCGCAGGAAGACAATGTTACAATATTTTGCTTTTGTGAAGTCAAAGAGATTAGGCTACTGCCCAAAAAATAGATTACTCCGGTTGTACTCTTCTGATCATCTACGTTTCCAGCAAGATCACTATTGCTATACCCAATCAAAATGTCACTTCCTTCATCGTGCTTCACATAGTTACATCCATAATTTATTGTTCCTAGCACAAATTGTAGAATTTGCTTAACTGCACGAAGTTGTTTCATTGTTGGATCTTCCATGAATCGGCTTACTACTCCGACCGAGTAAGCTAAGTCTGGTCGTGAGTATACAAGATAACGCAAGCTTTCAATGACACTCCTATAATTTGTTGAATCTACTAAGGGGCTATTGTCTTCTTTGCTCAGCTTTAATCATGATTCGATAGAAGTATTGCAAGGTTTTCTCTCTCTCATTCACAGTTTATTTAATATCTTCTTTGCATAACTAGATTGAATGATTGAAATTTCGCTTGAATCTTGCTGAACTTTTATTCCTAGATAGTAACAAAGGTATTCCAGTTCCAGTATTTGTGTTTCTGGAATATGACTTCTCTGCTAGTTACGATTTTGTTTGTTTCTGGATGCAAGACTCGATAAGCTTTTGTTCCTTTTTTCGTATCTGAGCAATACTATCTTTGTGCCTCTCTGTTTGAGTTTATACAAATGTGGATTCACATTTTTTACATAAACCAGATTCACATCTTCGTGCCAAAAGCACGTAGATGTTGGACCTGAAGCACTTTTATGGTCCAGACTTCATACATCGTCATATCTGTAACGCCTTTTGTAGTTGACTTGTTCAAGATATAAACCGTCGTGTAGTTGGCTTCCCCCCATAGATTGCTGGCATATTTTTGCTTATCAACAAACTTCGGATAATTTCAATCACTGTCCAATTTTGCCTTTTTTATGACTCAGTTCTATTGAGGTGAGTATGGAGTTGTTAGTTGTCATTTGATTCCCTATAACTCATGAAATTCATTGACCTTTATTGACATGAATTCTCCTCCCCGATCTGTTTGAAGGAGTTTTATCCATTTTCTAGCTTCTGATTCTTCTTCCAATTTTAGTTTCTTGAACGCTTCAAATGTTTCGTCTTTACTTTTCAACATTTTGATCCACATAAATCGACTGCAATCGTCAACCAATAGTAAGAAATAGTTATTACCTCCAGTTGTGGTCTGTGAAATTGGTCTGCAAAGATCTCCGTGAAACGAGTTGTAACGACTGTTTTGCTTGAAACTCTCCAGACTTCGGAAATTTTGTTCTCCTTTGCTTTCTTATTGAACACTTGTAGCAAATTTGACTTATTAGTTTAATTTTTGGAATTCTCTTCACCATTTCCTCAGTCGCTAGTTTTCTCAAGGCATCAAAATTTAGATGTCCATATCATCCATGCCACAACCAAGCATCGTTCGTAATATTTGTTAGCAAACAAACTAGTTGTATTTCCTCTATCTTTATCATGTACAACTTATTTTGTGACCTCTGGATTTTCGCAATCAATCTGTTTTTTGAATCGTAGAGACTCAAAACTCTGTTTTGGATGATGGTGGCTACTCCGCTTTCATCCAATTGGCCTATGCTGATAATGTTACTTTTTAGTTTTAGAAGATAATAAACTCTCGTCACTGGCATATGTCTATTGTCTTTGCATTTAAGTAAGACTGTTCCTTTTTCGGCGATGTTGATTATTGACATGTCGCCGAATCACACATTTCCTTTAACACTTTCATCAAGATCGGAAATTGCTATTGGATTTTTTATCATGTGGTTACTTGCGCATGTGTCATAATACATGATTGAGTGTTTTTCTTCATCTTTTTTTTTTCTTTCGTCTATACTTTCATGGAAAATTGATAGTTGTGATTCTTCCTATAATTTTGCTAATAGTAGAGCTCGTTCATCTTTGTCGGTATGGTGAATAAGATGAGCATTTTCTTCTTCTTTTTTCCTTACAATCAGAGGCCAAATGCCCGTATTGATTGCACGAAAAACATCTAACTTTCATTATATCAAATTTTGATTGGCGCTGCTTCTTATCTTCCCGGTCACGCACACCATAATATCAACCTCATTCCAGCCTCTGCCACGTCCATGGCCTAGCCCTCGACCGCATCCCCGCTGCATTCCTTGGTCTCTGCTTTGTCCCGAACATGTGACATCTTTGTTTTTTCAATCAGCTCGTGTCAGAAGCACTTGATCGCTTTGTTTCACTTCGCGATCCTTTAACCTGTCTTCACGTGCTTTCAACAACCCGATCACCTCTTCCATGATTTGAATTTGTAAATCTCTGAATTCTTCAATCATCGAGGCTATCTGTATGAATTTTTGTGAAACAGAACGTAGCATCTTCTTTACCACATATGTTTCATCAATTTGTTCTCCTAATTCATGCAATTTAGCGACAATTGTTGTCATTCGCCCTGAAAAATCATTTAATGCATATTTGTCCTTCATTCGAAGACCTTTAAGCTCAAATCAGAGCGTTTGCTCTTTCACTTCCTTTATGCAGGCCGCTCTAAGGTGCATGGTCCTTAATGTGTTCCATGCCTCTTTCGCCGATATCTTTGATCCAAGTTGCGACAGCGTCTCTTCAATAATTCCCTAAAAAATGGCTGCCAATGACATTTTCCCCTTCCTCTGATTTTCGGGTTCTTCTTATTCAACTACTTCCCCAACGCCTTGTGCTTGGATGTACACCTTCATCTTAATCGACCGTGACAAATAGTTACTCTTTTTAACCAACGGGTATTGAAGAGAAATACTTCATTTCAAGCGACGGTACAGAGGAAGTTGTTGTTTCTTCAAATATGTTTCTACCACCACCTCTTGCGGTGCTGGAGGGAGATTCATATGTCGACATGATTTTAGGCATATGTATGATAATATGACTCTGGTACTAAATGTTAAATCGAGGACTTGTAACAAAAAGGTGTGAACTTTAATTTCTTTGTTTTGATGTACTTTGAACAGTGATGAAAAATGGGTAAAAAGTTCTCCAGAAAGATGAAGAAATTGTCTAAATTCAACTTGATGAAAAAAATACTTATACGAATTAATTAAAATAGATGTGGCTCTATCTTCTAAGATTCATGCCCCACGATTCGCGCCACTTACTTAGGGTGGTTAACAACCACTAAACTTACTTTCACGCCACTTACTTAGGGTGGTTAACAACCACTAAACATACTTTTTAAAACTAACTTTGACTAAAGAGAAATCAACTTTTGAATTTAAAAAAATAAACCTTAATCAAATGTGAAAGATTAATTCTAACAAATTTCATTCGTTTGACCTACTCGACTCATATGTTCACTCGCTACGGCGACAAGATTGTCGGAGATAATTTGGATAATCTTGACCTAAAGGTTTCCAAGGCGGGAGAGGCGACAAATAATCCCTTGTTTTTGAAGTTGACGGAGGTTGAAGCGTTTGAAACTGTCATTAATGCCCTAGGGAAAGGTGGCATCATAGTTCACATTGACAACCACATCAGCCACCCGTTGTGGTGCTACTCCCTTGACGATGGAAATGGCTTCTTCAGCGACCCCCATTTCGACACCGATGAATGGATTAAAGGCTTATCTTTCGTCGCTCAAACTTTTACCCCCCCAAGTAACATCAACCCACTCGTTACCCTCTTTCTTGAGAATAAGTTTGATAGTTCTGTTTGCATGTTGATTAGTTTAATACTTCTTGCCCCAATGTTTAAGGTGATTTTGATGAGTCTGAGGAACGAGATACGAGGATCAACGGAACAAACTTGGATAACAAGCTGGTGTACGAGACTCATTTGTATGCTCTTAGCGGAGATCCCACGACCAAGTGGTTCCAAAATTTGAACACCATCTGCGCTAAATCATGCAAGGCTTTCATGACAAAGGAGTGTTTCAAACCGTGGGTGATGATGCCATCCCTATGTTCGTCAGTGAATTTGGCTACGATGAGAGAGGCTACTCCGAGTCCGACAACCAATTCATGAGTTGTTTCCTTCCCTACCTCGCCGCCCATGACTCAGACTAAGCCTTGTGGGCTCTGCAAGGAAGCTATATATTTCGAGAAGGAAACCAACAGCCAGAAGAAACGTACGGAATTCTCGACGCCACCTGGACTCAAACCAGAGACCCTCAATTCGAGCAGAGGTTTCAGCTCATCCAGACGATGACCCAGGGTAAGAGTAAACGATTATAAACATTCATGAAGCATCAAACTTGAATCACATTGCTGTAACTTTTTTCATCTTTTGGTTTGCAGATCCAAGCTCCAATTTGTCGACGTCTTCCATAATGTATTATTCGCAAACCGGACAGTGCATTTCTCTAAACAACGAAAACGAGATCCAGCTAGACGACTGCTCCTACGCAACTCGATGGAGCCACGATGGAGACGGAGCTCCGCTGACCGTGGTGGGTACCGCCATGTGCTTGAACGCGGTAGATGACGGCATTCCGCCTGTTCTGTCCAACGACTGTAAGAGTCAAAAGAGCGCATGGACGGCTGCTTCTAGGTCAAAGCTTCACTTGGCAGCACTTAATGAAGCAGAAACTGCTGTGCATAGAGCAGGAAGCTTTGGGGTCATCTTCACTCGTCACCAGAAAGTGCATCTGCATTGAAGACGATTATGATTGCCTCGACGATCCAC
Organism: Begonia fuchsioides; assembly: GCA_003255005.1. Taxonomy (NCBI): domain Eukaryota; kingdom Viridiplantae; phylum Streptophyta; class Magnoliopsida; order Cucurbitales; family Begoniaceae; genus Begonia; species Begonia fuchsioides. The sequence continues at coordinate 64,397 of QAOC01017965.1, forward strand.
GAGCCCAGTGGTTCAAGCTTGTTCCAACCAATGTTATGTAGGGTTCTTAGACACAGTACTTATTAGCTTTATGTGTTCATCCTATAATGGCTCTTCTACTAACATCAACTTTGAGTAGAATTGAACTTGCAATGTCAAAAAAAACCAAGTTTTCTTTCCTTTCACTCCACATATATAGAACCCCCTATCTTCACTTCCCCCTCTCCCTCCTCCTCCTCTATCTATCTCCTCCTCATCTATCCTTATGATAGGGCTTAATCCTTTAACAAACCACTTCTTGATATTATTTACGAGAGAAATTTCAAGAGTTTGTCAACAAAATTGTGAATACTGTATGTCGTGGTTTGACATTGGTAACTGGAATTCTTCTACTAATTATTTAGAAAAAAAATTATGAGTTTCTCCATACACAATCACATTCTTGTGAAATACAGCACCCCATAATCTCAGTGTGCGGAGAAGTTAATCATGTTGAATAAATTAAATGTTATTTAGTGGGGTTTTAAATTAGAAGTTTAAAAAAATGAAAAGCCAAAAGTTATTTAGATGAAAGGTCATAAGTTATGTAGTTGAAAGGCCAAAAGTTTAGAGTTTTTATGGTCATAATTAGGTTTTATTATTTCAATTACTATAAGGGTTTGCTAACCCCTATAAATAGAATTGTCATCTCTTTATAAAATTGTCTTGCTTTTGATCAAATAGAGTGTGTGTCTTCTTCCATTAGTATTTTCCTTCTCCAATTTAGTTTTATTGTTCTTCACTTTGGTATTTACTTTTTCCTTCAAATCCAATCACCGAGTTCAGAGAGACTTTGATAGCTTCATCTCTTATTATTCCTTCTATCACTTTGCAGTCCTCTTCTCTTGTGTCTTCTAGGTGTTCATTAAAACTTGAAGGATCATTTCCTTACATTGTTAGTAGGCCATAAACTTATCATCACAATGGAAGCACAGTCTCTTGTCCCTCTTTATTTTCATCTCCGCTTCCATCAATTGCCACTGTCCCACGTGGTCGCCGATGAAGCTGGAATCATTTTAGATACTATTGTAGCTAGAGGTAGGGAAATTTTCTCCAGATCGTTGTCGACCATTCCATCTGTAGGGTTCCAGTTGTTTAGGTTTCATGTTAGTGTATATGTCCTGGATTATTTGGGATGAATTCATCAAATCTTTCAAGCCCATAGTTCTCATGATTTTTACAAAAGCTATAATCTCCTTTACGAGCCCATTAAAGAATAGACTGAATAACAGATCTTCTGGAATGCCTATTATCTTGGAAATGATGGTTTGGAGTTGCGTTGGATATTCTTGTTGACTATTAAATTCAATAAAATAAATAATACTAAAATCGTGAGTTTTTTTGGGCATATTTTGACTGGCTTTTGGAAGAGAAAACAGTCATCAAATTTAATGTGTGACCTACAAATTTCTATGTTCCAGATGTTTAATTTTTAATCATTGAAGTTTTAGTAATAAAAGGTTAGTCATTGTTACATGAGTTTTATAAATAAAGAGCATTATAGTTAATATTTTATTTAATTTCATTTTAATGTTATTTATGTCCCTTTTGTATTATATATAATGACTTAACGAAATAAAAAGAAGACAAGAGTCTAAAAATTATTCTTTCTTTCATATTTTATTCTTTCTTCTCTCCAAAAACTCAAATTTTCCAACTTTTGATTTCTTTTAAATTAATATTAGTGCTATGTCGAATTATGGGAACTCAACATTTGAGAAAACGTGCTATCACGACACACCAAGACGAACTATGACAATTGGAGTTTTCAAATGTGTGTTTTACTTGGTGCACAAGATGTATGAGAAGTAGTCGAAAACGGTTACAATTAGCTAGAAAATGTTGGTTCCTCCACAACGAACCAATTAAAAGCAATGAAAAAAATGGGATTGAAGGATAAAACACCTCCCTATCTCTTATTCCAAACGGTAAAGGAGTCGGGTTTTGAGAAGATTGCTAATGCATCAACTTCGAAGGAAGCATGAGATACTCTGCAAAAAGTATTAAATGGTATCGATAGAGTTAAACAAATGCGTTTTCAAACTCTACGAGGCGAGTTGGACGACATGGAGATGAATGAGTTAGAAGATGTATTTAGTTACGTTACGTGTGTACCAACAATAGCGAATCAACTCAAACAATATTGAGGAACCCTCATGGGTGCAAGAGTTGTGAAGAAAATTCTTTGATCATTGAAAAATGATTTTGAGAATGTCGTATGTGCAATCGATAAGTCAAAGAATTTGGAACAGATGCCCATCGATGAACTCACGGGCTCTCTTGAAGTACTTGAACAACAGAAGAAGAAAAATAAACAGGAAGTCTTAGAGGAGGACTTACAAACAAAGATGATTGTCAAGGAGGATCACACGTTGTATGTACAATACAACCAAGGAAGATGACGCGATCATTGAGGTCGTGAAAATGAAAATAAAGAGAGAGGACAAACAAGCCAACAAAATTGGCATCCAAATGTCGAATGTTAGAGTTGCGGAAAATATGGACATTGTGCAAAAGATTACTAGTCCAAGAAGAAAGTGGAAGAAAACACGAATCTAGTCACGAAAGATGAGAACAAAGATAATGGCGTTCTCATAATCGTTTATGAAAGTACCACTCCAAATAATGACATGGAGTGATACATCAACACCTTATTAAAAATTATATATGTGGGCTCAAACATCTATTTGTTGATATACAAGAGATAAGAAAAGAACGTGTGTCTTTTGAAGATGCATCAAAGGTCTAAGTCGAAGGTCGAGGAAAAATATATTTTTCCCAAAAGAATAGAAAATAAGTATTGTGGAGGATCTCTACTATCTACTGAAATTGAAGAATAATATTCTTCGCATGAGGCAGTTATTAGCGAAAAGGTGTTCAGTTTTCATGGAAAACCAGATGTCACACTTTGAAGGATAAACATGGTCCGTAACTCGCACATTTGGATATGGAAAAAATTAAATGTTCAAACTCAACTTGAAAAATATACAAGTGAGCTGTTTGCAAATCAACATGGAGAACAAAGCAAACTAATGGAACTTACGGTGTGGATATTTATATTACGGTGGGCTAAAAGAGTTAGCAAAGAAGAAAATCGTCTATGGGCTACACATTAATTTCACTAAGTAGTTTTGTGAATGTTGTGTATTTGACAAACAAGCAAAGACACGTTTTCAAAGAAAACTGAATATTGTGCACAAAGACCTCTCGAGTTGGAAAAACCCAAAGCATTTGAGGAACTCAAAAAATTCAAGGCGATGGTGAAGAAGAGAATCAGAAATGTTTGAGTTTAAGAGAAGAATTTGTTGAGTATTAAACTCAATGAAATAAATAATACTAAAATCGTTAGTTTTTTTAGAACATCTTTCGTCTGACTTTTGGAAGAGAAAACGATCCTCCAAATTTAACATGTGACCTATGAATTTCTATATCCTGGATGTCTAGTTTCTAATGATTTAAGTTTCAGGTCATTTCGAGTACTGTAAAAAAAGTTATTGTTGTTTTAGTAATAAAATCATAAATTATTCTATGAGTTTTAAAAATAAAGAGTATAATAGTTATTATTTTATTTTATTTTATTTTTTATTCTATTAATATTATATTTTTATATTATATATAGTGGCTGAATGAAATGAAAAGAAGACAAGAGTCCATAAATTATTCTCTCTTTCATATTTTGTTTTTTTTCCTCTCTAGAAACTGGTTTCTAACTTTCGATTCTCCCACTATTTAAAGTTGTTTCAGACTCAGCAATTGATCGCATCCCGATCCATTACGAAAATTACCGAATTTCTCAAACATTTTTCTTTTGAGATTCCACCACGACTGAAACGGTCCATTTTTACTATCCCACTGAAACCACGCTAACACTGCACCTTCTAAGCATACAACAACCTCAGTTCTTTCTTCTTCAGTAGAGCGATTGATAGTAAAATATCAATCTAACCTTAAGGACCAATCATCGGGATCTCTCCCACTAAAGATTGGTAATTCCAACTTCCTAGGAATCAATTCCCTAGGCACTGATTGTTCAATTATGTTAGAAAATGAAATGGTCATTTAGGTTAGGCTTTAAAAATAATAAGTAAATCATACTGCAATTCACTAGTTATGGTTTAGTCATCTGTAATGCACGTACTCAATATCCTCAATCATAGAAGTTTGCAAGTAGTGAGTTATACTGCAATTTAGTATGCTTTTAAAGCTTGCTATTTTTTTCTCTAAACACAGAAGCAAATTTCATACTAAGCCTCTTTAAGCTAGCAACATAGCCATTTGCTCAGCTTAGTATTTTCGACTAGCTTTTATCTTCCTTCTTTACCGTAGACACGTTCATGATCTTCATCTTCTGGATATTCATAAGCTTTCGATTTGTGGTGTCTAGGTATTCTCCTAACATAAACAAGGAGAGATTATTTTACGTGCAAGTTGAGGCAAATGGAAATTTGTCATAAAGTAAGCATATGTTTACTGTTTCATGTTTCATTCTATCCTTTTAAAATACTCGATGATATGTTAAATAATAATTGATGCATATTAAAATATAATTGATAAAATTAATTATCATAGTTATTTATAGCATTCATTTGACTATTCTTTATTTGACAAGTCTATTTTTAAAAATATAGACTATAAAGGTTATATATTAATTTCCATAATGTAGCTATTTGAAGTTAGAGACAATAAACAAGAACGAGGCGCAATATCATAATTTAGGAAACCCTTTTAATAGAGAAAGTGTTTTTTAAAAGGCATAAAAAATAGATAAAATCTGCAATTGGATAAGGAAAGAATGAGATAATGTCCACATGGGCACTCGAAAACTCTATTTTTGAAGTCATTCTGAGACCACACAATATATAAAAAATAATTTCAACAATTCGATTCGTTAATACAAATGCTCACAATGTGCGTGTTCTTTAATTAAAGGGTAAAAATAAACAGCTCGCCCTCAACATAATCTTCAGATTTGGATCGAGAAAAAAAAAACATTTCACCTTTCCACGATGAATCGAACCGCGACAAGGAACAAGGAAGAATTCAGACCAAGCATGGCGGAACTGGTCAATCTGGTTTTGGTGGTTATTGTGAAGTTTGGTTTTAATAGTTCGGGTCAATCATGGAGCACAACAGTGGATTACAATTTTATACACATCCTTAAAAAACCTAAATTTCTGAGACTACGTTTTTATCAGCTGCAAGATAGATCGTGGGCTCGACGGTTCTTCAAATCTAGAGTGACGGAGCAGTTCATCTCACTGCTCTTCCTTCTGCTAATGAAGTCCAAGAACTCCACTTTACCACTCAACACTGCATGGCTTCTAAGCTTCAAGAACCCTAATTCTAAGTCACTGCTCAGATTTTTCGAATCCAGCAAACTGTTTGATCTTGCTTCCACTGTAACATTCATCCCTTCCGTTGCCCTGGCTTTTGTTCTTCCCTCCTCGATTCTCCTCTCTCCGACTGTCGCATTCCCGTACAACAAGCTCCAAGTGCTGTTATCATACTTGAACCGCCCGAAATTTGGATTCTTGACTGATATTTCAGAGACCAGAGTTATGTTGAAAGATGGAGATGAAGACGACGAGTTGGTGTACCGAACATCGGAGACGGTGACGGAGCGTAGTTGGATGGTCGGGGGTTTTACGCGAAGAACAATCAAAGCGAAAACCAAGGCGATGGCGCAGAGGATAACGAACCCAGAAAAGGTGTAAACGAAACATCTGCCGCTACGTTCTCGCCGGAGGGTTTTGAAGGCGGCGAACTCTTCGTCGGTTTTCTGGCGACCCTGGAAGTGAGCAAGAGGAAAAGTCTGACTGTGTCCGTCCGCCATGGGAGAGAAGAAGAGAGAATCGAGGGGTTTCGTATCTAGAGTTGAATGTTAATTATTTATAAGAGGCCAAACCATGGAGGGGAGACGAAGAGAAGGAAACCGAGTCGTTTCGCGGAAAGCGGTCAGTTTTGGAAGCGCCGCCGTTGCTTCCTAATCACAGTCGTTAATGGCCGGTCTCGTCATTATTCTTCTGAAACGTGTCATTCAACCTGGTTCTTGGTTGCGGCTCAAACCGAGCAAGCGGTTCCTCCCTCTTCGGTCCACTCGGTTTCAACTCAACCTCGGTGGTGGGTTAAGAGTACGATAACATCATTACGTTGAAGAAAAATAGGCTAAATAATTGTCAGCGCATTAAATTTCAAGATAAGATTGCGCTTCATTGAGAGTTAATAAGTTTCAATAATTGGTTCATTCGTTATCATGCATTCATTATCCTTAATAAGCCTGTCTTCTTCTTCAATCAACGATAGTCCATCTAATGGAAAAATAAGAAAGGATTGTGTTGAAGATGTCTTACGTCGGAGAGGAAAACAATAGTAATTTGTCTTATGCGACTATGGTAGTTACCCTCGAAGCAATTTCGAGTTTTTTTTTTTTTTGAAATACCGGCTGGTGGGATTGCAATCGATGGGATATCGAAATTGGTCAAGGAAATCTATAGGTGCTACAACATCGATATTGAAAAACATATCGGATCAACACTTGCATTCTCAACAATATCTTCTCAAGAACATTATCCTTAAGAAGAAACAAAAGCAAAAAAAATAGGTCTATTTCAAAACCTTGGTAGAAGATTTGCAACTTTCCTTTCGGCCTTCTGTGTACACAGACATGAAAAATCAAGGTACACAGCATGCTCAAATATACCTTCATTTAACATTTTGAAATTCCTTTATAAATCTGAAACTCTCCAACCATCTAGGATTCCAAAGGCAGTTGTGTAGATGGAATGCCCAAAGAACTTACGCTTTAGTGTGCAGACCATTAAGCTCATTGAGGAGCTTTGCAGGCTTATTTAGACAAGAGAGCCGATGAGCACTTAGAGAGTTTGAAATGCTTTGGATAGACTCCATTTGAGAAAGATAACTGTAACTAAGAGTTGACTTTAGTTTATACCTCTAATTTCCAATTTTTTGAAATCTAATATTGTGTACAAGAATTATAATATTTATTTTTTCTTAAAAACATTTACATGTATAATATGCTCACATCTATATGTTAATTCTGAGATGACCCATGCATCTAAAGTGCCCAAAAGCATTAATGACAAGATTCTAAAAAGAATATCGGGTGAGGAATAAACAAGAAATGGGCCGGAAATGGGTATTAATGGGAATAGTGGTTATCGGGTTGCATACGTAGTTTGAAGTTGAAATTTTAAGGGTTTTTTTTAGAGATGAAAGTAGAGTTTATCCTCCAAAAATGAGGGTTAAAGCTCAAGGGAATCATATGTTATGCAGAGGGCAGTGGAGACTGCTCAAAGAGCTTGTCGAAAAAGTGGAAAGAGGGAGATGATCGGAAACTTGGAGAAAGAACCGGGATGGAGGAAGAGCTTATGGATTGCACACTCACCCTAGAGACCACGAGCGTGGCTGGAGATATGCAGCACGACTTACCTAACCCTAGCCTTCAAATAAGACTTAAAACTCCCTCAAAATCTGAGAGAGAGGGGCTAATCGGATGGTCAAAACACTACCTACTCGATTTGGCACAAAACACAAACGGCAAGGGGAATGACCACCACCTAAAACTTACCTGATTTGGACAGACAAAATACAATGGTCCCCAAAGCTTTTCTCTAACGTTCACCATGTAGATTATCCTCCTCCCAAGAGATAGAGATAGAAAAAAGCTGAAACAAATCTCATGAGACCCACAAACACCCATGAAACCCACAACTTACCCATGAAACCCATTAAGTTGTTTCCTGGGTAGCTTTCTTGCATTGGACTCTGTAATTGCTTTGGTTGACTAAGAAAACGGTGTCCAAATTTAATGTTTGACCTTTTAATGGAAATCTTGTGAAGTTGGCTACAATTCTCATGAAGACGTCGTTTTTAGTAGAGTTCAGGACGACTGTCAAAATGGCTGAGAAAGCATCGGAGGTCCAATTGTGCCGGATCCAAATGTGGTCCCCATGTTTTGTTGCTTGGACCACTAGCATGTGGTCTCATCTCTACTAAAAGGCATCGAAGTTGGCGCCCTAAAATGGTCTCAAATGGCCATGAACAAAATATAAAATTTTGTGCAAAAATTAAACCCTAAATCTAAGTGTTACATTTAATTTTTCCAAGGGAACATTCTCCCTCCTTCAATGGCCCACTTGGGTCATGACTTGACTTCAATAGGGAAGGATTGGGCTGCTCCATATCTACCTCGGTTGTCCTCTAATTTCTCATTTCCTTCAAATGGCTCTTGGGCCAAGGTTTGACTCAATTTGGTGAAGACTTGGAGCTGACCACAGTTGAATTCTTCAATGAAATAAGGAGCTACAAAATTAGCAAACATATTAGATAAAAATTTATGGCAAGATAATTATAGGGCCATCCATATCATGTCATCCTCCCAAGGTTGATAAGGATTTGTCCTCAAATCCAAAACATTCTCAAAGATCCAATAGTCACGGTGTTCTCTATATCCACTTCTTTAGGACACCAAGACTTTACATTATCACCACATTTTAGAATGATGGAAAGTTGTAAACCATTTAACAACCAAAAAAAGTTTATAACCCAAAGTCCTCCATGTGGTTCTTCAGTCCATTTAAATCCAACTACCAACATGACAAATTCATTCAAAATACACGAGGCATGTCGTGGGTCATCGATAAAAAATCCATCCTCATAACAAATGTGCTTGTCATCAGGCACAATACCTTCAAAAATATCATTAACGAGAAACCATGGATACCAAACAACACAAAAGTCTCTATCATTAAAGTTTATAATAGGTAGAACCTTCTCGGCCAGAGGTCTAATAACCATCAAACACTTGCCATCAATGAATTTCAATTTTAAGAATAACTTTGATGAATCTTCCCAAACTAAACGTTTATCCCAAGATAAAGATAACATTCAAAACATAGCGTTGGTTGAAAACTTTTCCATCTTAAGATAGAAAAAGAACCAAGCACTTATATACTTCTTCTCGTTCTCAATCACATGATCAATCATAATCTTACTCCAAGGAATCAAAGCATTTTTAAAGGCCGTTGTACCAACTTCAAAATCACGAGTATTTAGTATCTCATCAGACAAAGCTTTTTCATCCAATGACCACGGTTCATGTAGACAAAATGTATCCAAATTCAAAAAGCTTCTAAAATCATCATGCATAATTCCAAATGAGTTGTCCCTCATTAATTTCAATTTCACAATTAGGAAAAACAAGCTCATAATTTTGCAAAAAAAGTTCTTTCGCTCCAAAAATTGCATGCTCGAAAACAACCACGAAATTCTTCTTCAAAAAGTTAACGTCAACATCACTAAAATATCTACTATCAATCCAATCAATCTCATGAAGATACATAAGAACTTGGTCAAATGGATCATACCTTTCGGCCACAACCTTGTGCGATTTGGCCATTTCATGCTCTCGGTCTACTTGGCTATTATGATGTATGAATAGGAGCTCTTCATGCTCCTATGTATATTCAACGCAAGCAAATGATGATGTTGCAAAGATCGAGTCATCAAACTCGAAAGGTTGTCTCTCGGGATTTTGGAGCTCCATCTCCCTTTGGAATCCTCCTTCATTATGTGCTGTCAATGAAAGGTTATCCGTTACATCTTCTGGGTTAGGCTCGTGAACTTCTTCCAAGATATCATTAGAGTGGTCGGGTTTCATGGAGAAGGGATTCTCCTCAAAACCGAAGACTTCTTCTACTTGCTCGGTTTTTACTTCAACATTTCCTTCCACTTGTTGTTGGTGAGTCTTAGCATAATTTTCAGCAATATTGATAAAGTCTAAACGTGCTTCCAACAACAATTTTTTTATCTCAACCAACAAGTCTAAGTTACCCGGATCAAGGTGCTTCACGTAGTGGGTTTTTTGCTCGAGAGTTAGGTAGTTTTCCATTTGGGAAAAATTCCCTCCTCATTAGATTCTTTAAGGTCTTCCAAGTTCTAACTTCATCTTCTCCATTTATCATTCTCTCCACTTTGAGATCTTGCCACCAATTATAAGCATCATCAACAAAACTACTTGAGGCTACACAAACTTTTCCTGTAACCGAGTAGTTATTACATGCAAAATGTGTTTCAACTAAATCCAACCAACAATAATATTCTTCATCATCAAATGCCCCTCTAAAGGAAGGAATTCCAACCTCAGAATAATTTCTCACGTGATTATAGGCTGGAAACCGTGATGTTTGAAGTGAAACCAAAGACTAATCAAGCTTTCCGTGGCTTCTTGGTGCGGTTGACATATCTTTTCGTTTTGATCTACTCCCGGTAAGATTTAGGTTGGCTCCTCTTCAAGTCTTCATTCTCAAATTAAAAAGTTAACCAAAATAAGAGTCAAATGGAAGAGTGGGAAGTGATTGGAGGCCCTGATACCAAACTACAAGATTCAAGAGTGGGAAGAGGAATAAAACAGATATCGGGTGAGGAATAAACAAGAAAAGGGGGCCGGAAATGGGTATTAATGGGAAGAGTGGTTCTCGGGTTGCATACGTAGTTTGAAGCTGAAATTTTAAGGGTTTTTTTTAGAGATGAAAGTAGAGTTTATCCTCCAAAAATGAGGGTTAAAGCTCAAGGGAATCATATGTTATGCAGAGGGCAGTGGAGACTGCTCAAAGAGCTTGCCGGAAAAGTGGAAATAGGGGGATGATCGGAAACTTGGGGAAAGAACCGGGATGGAGGAAGAGCTTATTGATTACACACTCACCCTAGAGACCACAGGGGTGTGGCTGGAGATATGCAGCACGGCTTAGCTAACCCTAGCCTCCAAAGAGGACTTAAAACTCCCTCAAAATCGGAGAGAGAGGGGCTAATCGGATGGTCAAAACACAACCTACTCGATTTGGCACAAAACACAAACGGCAAGGGGAATGACCACATCCTAAAACCTACCTGATTTGGACAAACAAAGTACAATGGTCCCCAAAACTTGTCTCCAACGTTCACCATGTACATTATCCTCCTCCCAGGTGATAGAGATAGAAAAAAGCTGAAACAAATCTCATGAGACCCACCAAAAACCATGAAACCCACAGCTTACCCATGAAACCCATTAAGTTGTTTCCTGGGTAGCTTTCTTGCACTGGACTCTGTAATTGCTTTGGTTGACTAAGAAAACGGTGTCCAAATTTGATGTTTGACCTTTCAATGGAAAGCTTGTGAAGTTGGCTACATTTCTCATGAAGACGTCGTTTTTAGTGGAGTTCAGGACGGCTGTCAAAATGGCTGAGAAAGCATCGGAGGTCCAATTGTGCCGGATCCAAATGTGGTCCCCATGTTTTATTGCTTGGACCACTAGCATGTGGTCTCATCTCTACTAAAAGGCATCGAAGTTGGCGCCCTAAAATGGTCTCAAACGGCCATGAACAAAATATAAAATTTTGTGCAAAAATTAAACCCTAAATCTGAGTGTTACATTTAATTTTTCCAATGGAACATTCACCATCCTTCAAGGGCCCACTTGGGTCATGGCTTGACTTCAAAAGGGAAGGATTGGGCTGCTCCATATCCACCTTGGTTGTCTTCTAATTTCTCATTTGGTGAAGGCTTGGAGCTGACCATGGTTGAATTCTTCAATGGAATAAGGAGCTACAAAATTAGCAAACATATTAGATAAAAATTTATTGCAAGATAATTATAGGGTCATCCATATCATGTCAATTACTTTTGTTTGACTCTCACACAATCTCAAGTTGATTAGTTTTAGACTCTTGTGAAATACGAACTATCAAATACAAAATGTTCATAATTGCTTAAGTTCACGTGTGATCTGTGCAAACACGATTGCCCCCAAACAACGCACGTAGGGCTAAATATGTCAGAAATCAATCATAGTGATGAATTGAGGAGACATACTAAAGTATGTTAAACGGTGATAGAAAAAGATGTAAATTAGTTAAATACAACACTCTCTTGAATTGAATGCATATAATTGTAAGAACACATAATATCTCTAACATACATATGTTAGTCATTTTGTCGTTGCAAGTCGATTTTGCATTTTTCATGTACATGTATGATGAGTTGCATAAAGTACTCACTTTGAAACTTGAGATCTATAGCGTTTGAAGTGGATTGCACCTCAATATCTTCCTCTTCGTGGAAGTTACAAATATCCTAGTTAATTGCTTATTTATTTTTGGGGCTACATGTAGCATTGTATCATATTGTCATTAAGTTCATAAATGTCATTGATTATCAAATAATAACTTCGAATTTAACACATCCATGCTCTAATGGCTCTTAATAATACAAATTTTAACGAAAAACAATAATTTGTATGTAGGAAACGAGGGGCAGATGTCCTCTTAATGGTGTTGTAGTCGTTGAGCAACATAAGTCTTTGTGTGGATGAGGACGCCTGCCTCAAGGGAGGGTAGCCTCACCGTAATGATGCCATCCTCGCATACATGAGGCAGGACTCTCGCGTAATGGTGCGAATGAGGAGGACGGACATGCGTGTTGTGAACTGTCCTTTATGTTCTAATTTATCAAATTTTAAATGTTGTGGTTGTTGAGTATTAAATTTAATGAATAAATGATAGTGAAAATTCGTCAATTTTTTATGATAGATTTTGATTGATTTTCGGAAGAGCAAATGATCACTAAATTTAATACGTGACATATGAATTTCTATGTTCTAGATGTCGAGTTTCTAATGGTTCAAGTTTTAGGTCATTCCGAGTACTATTGAAAAATTTATGGTCATTTTAGTAATAAAATATGAGAAATTATTATTAGAGTTTTAGAAATAAAGAGTCTAAGAATTACTATTTTGTTTAATTTTATTTTTAAAGTTATTTATATTATTTTTGTATTATATAAAGTGGTTGAACAAAATAAAAAGATGACAAGAGTCCACAAATTGATATTTCTTTCATATATTGTTCTTTCTTTTATCTAAAAATTCAATTTTCTAAATTTTAATTTCTTTCAGTAATTTGATTGACTCAATAACTCAATTTGATTTATACCTTTAGAAATCAAAGACTATTCTAATTTTTTTATGGAGACGGAAAAACACCCAATATTTATGCCACTTTTACACTTCTAACATGTCATACCATGAGAGTTCTACCTGACCTTGACAATGCAATATCGCCTAATTCTTCCATGAAGAACCAGCAATTTAGAAGCCAAGTGGCCGTTGATGGACTCAAGATACTGAAAAGTGCAAATTTTGTATTAAGCCATACTTTTCTCTCTCTCTCTCTCTCTCTCTCTCTCTCTCTCTCTCTCTCTCTCTCTCTCTNAGATGAGATAAATCAGAAGTATCGTGGGACGCACTGAGCTTTCTCATGGAACTATAGCTGTGCTTGAACCATTCACGAACTTCATCTTTTTAGATAACAGATACACAAAACCGATGGCAGGTCATCGGCCTATGCAAACTGGCAGCATCAGGAAAAGAGAAACTGATGAGTTTTTGTGCTGGAAAGCTCCATAATCATCCCACTAATCAAACTATTCTATTATCTTTAATCATCTTTCCACCTGCTCCTTCTATTCCGTACATCGTTCCAATCTGCTTCTTTAAATTAACACGACGGGATAACAAGATTCATGCCCATCTAATCTATGATCTTATAATAATGAAGCTATAAGTCCTGTTTACAACTAATTACTTACTTAATGCCTTCCAAAAATGCAATTACATTTTAGATTTGATTGACTAAGCAATCATTTAATCAAAAAATTAGGTAACAAAAGACAAAAAGATTGGATCAGGATTGTGTAAGACGGCCAATTAGAATAAAACCAAGTTGCAAAACCCACAAAAAACACATTTTAAACTCAGTTTCTAAACTCCCATGCTCACAGATTTCATCAGCGCACTCTAAAATAAGCCTAACAGTACAAAAATGAAGACTAATTTAATTGCTTCAGCTTTCCAAAACGGTGGAAGACATCTAAGATTGACAGATTAGGTCAACAACTTCATTAAATACTACGCGAACTTTGAACAAAAGGCTGAAAGATACACTTTGGTCTTCGTAAAACTGTTCAATGCTCAATTTTTCCTCACGGAAATCCAGTGAGGAGCAGCCTTGGATATGTCCTATATGAGGGTTTTTTGCTTGTCCCTTCATCTTTTCAAAGAACAGAAAGCAAAGTCAAAAGCAACCACAACAGGGAAATAACATATATATATATATATATATTACTGGTTTTCGAGCCTTGAGCTTTTCGTTTAATCAAACGTGGAAAGCTGACGATCTTCTCTTCTTTGCTGGACCCACTTCTTTGATCTCAACCTCAAACTCTTTGGTCTTTCCAGTGAACTTGATCTACTACGTACTAAGCAACAGCTAAAGATGATCCATTTAAAAAACAAGAAAGAAAAAGCTGATGACGCTACATTTTATTTGCGTTTTACACGCTGCCTGATTTCTTTTTTATCATCTTCAGAATCTCCAAATAAGTTTATAAGTTGGTAATAATGTATCCTTATAGAGGGTGTTGCGGAGAAGCTCTTTCTTTTTTCCCATGGCTAGAGTACATCCTCGGGCTCCAAGTGTCTCTCCCTTCCTCACATCAGAAAGAGAAAGCTTTACTATATGGATGAAGTCCCTGGTCTACAATACAAATGGCTGCACTGTCTTTGATTCACATGGCGATGTCATCTATCGAGTTGATAATTACAGCAGAAAGGGCAAGACTAAAGTTTTTCTAATGGATCTACGAGGCAAAGTTCTATTCACTATACGAAAAAAGGTACTGAAAACTGAAGAACAGTGATTAATTTCTTTCATCCATACGCGTATGGAGCTGTATTATTCTTCGTTCAAGACTTTATTATTGCAGTTGAAAGATGGGTTTAGGGTTTATGCAGAGACTGAATCTTTTCGGGCGCTGGGATGGTTATAGATGCGCTGGGTCTGATGCAGACAAGAAGCCATGCTTCAGAGCTGAGAAGCTCTGCAGAGTGTTAATGGGGGATTTCAGTTGCCGAATAACTGCAGGCTTAGAAAAGTATTGGATCGTACAGATGGATGGAAAAACAGCATTCAGGATACAAGACATCAATGGAAGCATCATTGCTGAGGTTAATCAGAATTCTTCTTCTTTCAGCGACAAGAATTCCTTAAAATAGAAACTTAGAAACATGTTTTGAGTTATTTCAGGGGAAGAGAAAGTCGTCCTCGTCGGGAGTACTTCTTGGAAATGACGTTTTAGCTTTGGAAGTGAAGCCTCAAACAGACCACCGCTTTGTCATGGCTTTAATCGTAGTTTACGGACTGATAACACGACAACTGTAAATTGTTTTGTTGGAGAAAGGTCTGAGGTTGTGGGTTGAAACTGATAAAAAAAACGCATAGAAATTTCATTTTTTGTTGCTTAAAAAGGGACTTGAATGTGCATGCCAGTCAATTAAGAAATCTATTAAAATCACACATAGAAGATTAAAACATATTTTTATGTGATTTTTTGCGCAATAAGATTGAAACATATTTTTAAAACATCTTGGTCGAAGATTGTGTAATGAATGTCATAATGGTTTTTGTAGCAAAGTTTGACCAGTTATATATGTAAGCATAGTCTGTATTGTAAGCATAGTTTTGCGATTAATTATATTATTATGTCACAAAAATTTAGGCCAAATTGAATCAAGATTTAAGAATTAGAAATAACCCGAGTAGCAAAACTAATAAAATAAATATTTTAAAGTTCGCATACGCCCACAGTATTGTCACGCAGACTTCCAAACATTTCACATAATTAATGATAAGGTAAGTGGAATAATTACACAAAAAAATAATATTAATTATTTTAGCATAAATGTCAATGTCGGCTGCTCTTGAAATATTGTACTTTTCTGACTTCTAACCAGAACTGGTAATTCTCTTCCTCCTCTACTACCCAATCAGTGTTCACCTCAATCTCCTTGGACTTTCCCATAAACTTGACACGAAAGTAATGGACAATAATTAAGAAACATTTTTAAAATACATAAAACAGCGGCAAAATAGAGACAAAAAGGCTTACAAAGTTGATATTTTAATGCGTTTGAACTTGGCCACCGAGTCTATAAACTGTAGATTTGCAAGCTTTTTCTGAGGAGTTCTTCTTCTGCAAGTTTCGTCTCTTCATGGATAAAGTGTTCCCTCGGGCTCTTACTTTCTCTCCCCTCCTTGCTTCGACTGGATCGAGGTTTACGGTATGGATGAAATCCCTCGTCCACCATACAAATGGCTGCACAGTTTTTGATTCAAATGGCGATGTTATCTATCGAGTTGATAACTACAGCAGAAAGTGCGAGAGTGAGGTTTTTCTAATGGATCTTAAGGGCAAAGTTCTCTTCACTATACGAAAAAAGGCACGAAATTTTGAAGAATGTGATTAAAACTTTTCATCCTTACGAGTACGCTGGTTTATCTCTCTTGGAATACAGATTTCAAAGTTCTAAATTTGCCAGATGATGATTGCAGTTGAAAGATAGGTTTAGGGTTTCATAATAGACATTTCTGAGGTAGGTTTCCTTCTTCTTCTTCATTTGTGCAGAGATTGCAACTTTTCGAGCGTTGGGATGGCCATGGATGTGGTGGGTCTGATGCAAACAAACAATGCTTTAAAGTTGAGAAGCGATCCAGGATGCTAATGGGGGTTTTGAGTTGTCGAATAACTGCAGGGTTTGAAACCTACTGGATGGAACAAACTGATGGGAAAACAGACTTCAGAATAATCGACATCCATGGAGGCATCATCGCGGAGGTTGAATTAAATTCTTCTTTTGCCTGCTAATGATGTCTGTAGAATCGCTGGTACAAAGCTGAAGAAAAAAAACATGTTTTCAACGATTAAAAATGCTTCATAGTTAATGTTTTTTTTAATTATTTCAGGCGAAGAGAAAGTCGTCTTCCTCGGGAGTTCTTCTGGGAGAGGATGTATTAGCTTTGGAAGTTAGACCTGAAACAGATCCCTGCTTCATCGTGGCTCTAGTCATAGTTTATGGATTAATTAGACATCAACTGTAAATAAAATTTGATTATTAAACTCAATAAATAAATGATAATAAAACACATTAGTTTTTTTATCGTAGATTTCGACTGATTTTTGAAAACACAAATAGTCAACAAATTTAACATGTGATCTGTGAAAATTTATGTCATAAATGTCTAGTTTCACTGGTTTAGGTTTCAGGTCATTCTAAGTACTGTGAAAGAAGTTATGGTCGTTTTAGTAACTAAACGTCAAAAAATTATTGTGAGATTTTTCAAAAATAAAGAGTTACTATTTGATTTAATTTCGTTTATAATGTTATTTATTATTTTTATATTATATATAGTGGCTGAACGAAATGAAAAGATCACAATGATCCAAAAGTTATTCTTTCTTACATATTTTGTTTTTTCTCCTCTCTAGAAACTCAATTGTCTAAAATTCCGATTTCTTTCAAATCTACTATAGTTTGTAGGTTCAATCGTTAAATAACACGAAAAGTGAGCATCTGAAATGCAAACCACCAAACATCTAAGCAAATAAAATGTTTTGAATCAATATCGTCGAAGATGTGTATTTTTCAGGAATAATATGAAATTGTAGAAAACTTTATGAACACGATGCACTAACTTTGTCACGAATAATATTTCGTCTTTCACTCTCTGGCTTGCAGCCCTTGGAAGGCTCAAGACAAAGGACCATCTAAGTTATTTGGGAATAAATGATCTATGCTGCTTTTGTTCACTACTTCCCGAATCTAACCAACATCTCATATTCTCTTGCGCATTTTCTAACTCTATCTGATCCATGATTAAGTCCAAATTTGAAATTAGTAGATCCCTAACTACCCTCAAAAGCGCGCTCAAATGGACAAAGAAGGAAAACAAAGTGAATCACAAAAGAGCTATTTTGATGAAGATCGTTCTGGCTGCCTCCGTATACCATATTTGGAATGCCAGGAATGTCAAGATTTTTGAGGGGATGATTTGGTCTGCTGAACAGTCTCTAGGAAGATTGAAAAACATGTTTTCAAAATGCTTTTCTCTCTTTATCCAAAGATGGTTGATCAAATTTACTCATCTCCTTATTGAGTCTTACTAGTCTTCTCAATTTTTTTGCAGCTTCCTTGATTCTTCGAAATGATACTGCTCCTTGTGTCCTTCTCCTGCTCTCCTTGCTGCCTTGATGCTGTTCTTTGGATTCCAAGATCCTCTCGGAGCTGTCTTACCGCGTTTGTTCGCTGCTCCTCTTCCCGGGTGGACAAAGCTTCTCTCGGATCTGTTGCCATCTTGTTGCCGCTCCCCTTCTCGGATGCTGCTGCCCTGCTTGGACGTGCTGCCTCTCTCTTCGTGATTCCAGTTGCTGCTGCTGCTATTTGGTCGCTCCATTTTGCTGTTGCTGCCGCGTGATTGCAGTTGATCTTCTGATGTCCATTTTTGTTTCCTCCCCGAGGTTTTTTATTGATGCCTAATGGGTTGAGTTGTTAGTGTTGTTTGTTTTTTTTTTCTTTTGCCACTCTTCTATTTGAGTCTGGATTATGTTCTCCCTTATTTGGACTTTTTGTGCTTTAGTCAGTCACCATGTTGGCTTTCCATCTTGGTTCTTTTTGCTAGGGTTTTCTGGGGTGGTCAGGCTTGTAGATTTCTCCCGGCCCCGGCTCTCGTCTCTCGTCTCCAATTTCTTGTATTTCAATTTTGCTTTAATTTAATTTACCTTAAACAAAAAATAATAATATTTCATTTTTCGAAAAGCGATGTGTATTGTATATAAAGTAGTGTTCCCCTCCTTAAGAAGCACAATGCATTTTGAATTGTAAACTTAAGAATAAATTTGTGAGTAATTTTGCCCAAAGCTGACAATATTACAATGGGAGCACTAAGGTCGTCAAAAATTATATCAGAGTCTCGTCTCAACCAAAAGTGTGTCAATGAGAACGTTGACTCTTTTTAAGTGGGGTAGATTGTGACCACCCATTTTAGGAGTCTTATAAAGGCAAACTCATATAAGTGAAGATACGCAATCCTACATCATTTGAAAAAGTAACATGTGTGGTAGATAAGTGGCTTTATCTACCGAGTGCAATGCATTATGGATTATAAAACTAAGAATAAATTATGAGAACTCCAGCTCAAAATGAATAATATTGTAGTATTTGGACTGGAGACATTACAATGCATTTTATCTCGCCATCCACGGTAATTTAATTTGTCAATTTAAATGTTTGAGTTTTTAATTTGCCTGATAACTCGTAGCTTAGGGGACTAGTTTGTCACTACCCTATTGACAATTAAGTAATTGTTTGTTTTGCATGTTCTTCTATCATGCATTCGTGTTGCATCGTATTTATAAAAGTCCACCTAATGTCTCTAGGATATGTATCACTATAGCTTCTTTCAAATATGTTTTATGTCAATGATATTAGTTTGACTTTTCCTGCGTAATACACCTTAAATTAATATTAAAAAGAATATGAATATTTTAGTAATAATGCTCCTTAAATTAATATTGAAAAGAATATCAATAGTTTATAAAGTTTCGTCTAATTTAGGTTTCATTTCTTCAATTTCTAATTTCTAAGCTGAGGGTAAGGTTCAATTCTACCCTAATATCATTTCTAAGCTGAGGGTAAGGTTCGTAATGTTAAAATTTGCATATTTGTGAAGTTTAATACGAAGTGATGCAAAAATCGGACCATTATGAGCAGTTTTAGGGTTAGGTATATAACGTAAGTTTAGAGGTCTCAAATGATTTTGACGTCTTCTGGTGAATTGAAGTAGACATCTTAAGGATTAAATAGGAACCTAATTTGTCTCACTCTAATAAGTAGAACTCGAGATATAGAATTTTGAAGTTTCTGTTTTATAGAAGTAACTTGAAAAGTTATAGTTTGGAACATTTTTGGGAAATTGAGATTTATCAATGATTTATGATCGTCACATGGATCCTACCTGTTCTAATGATTTATATTAGACATCCTGAGGAGAATTATGCCACCTGAATCGAATTTATTGGATTGGTGTAGCTCGAGTTACAGCAGTTTAAAGTTACTACAAAACATGATATTTTTCCAAGACTTTGAATTGTGTTCTCTTTTATTTTGTTAGGATTACCATATTGCTAAGTGGTGAAGGTTAAGTGATCAAGTGATTATATTGAAGCTAAGGACCTAAGGTAAGATTATGATGCATGTGATTGGCCCTTAAGTGGGACTACATTATAAAGATTAAGATTATTGTTTGTTAATGCCTTGATATATTGGACTGTTTGGGGTGTAATGCCTTGATATAATGCACTACTTTAATTTCTATAATCGCTCCAGAGTTAGTATTTATGAATTTTTTATGAGTTTATGAATTTTTAGATTAAAATTTGATTTTTTTAATTTAAATCTAGTCATTTTAACCTGTAACCGACCTAACCCATTCGGTGACGGGTCGGCCACCACAAGTACCCCTAACCAAATGCACATGATACATAAACCGTGTATGATGAATCAAGACATGCACATGTTGAAATCAAGAAATGGAACTCCAGCCTTTGTTGATTTCTCTTCTTTCCCTTTCTAACCACCGATAGAGCACAGAAAATAAAATCAAATTTTTAATAGAATGGATCCAATCCCAAAAGTTAGGACTCGGGTCGATACATGTGTACGAGTTCAAATTGCCCATGCCTAGTCTAAGAATAGTTTATGTCGCCAACTCTGACACCATTCGATTCAATTCACTTGATACATAAACAGTGTATGATGAATCTCCTCTCCCTCCGTTGTCTCCCTTTTTCGGAGCTCTAATTTTCAACTTACTGCGAATATGAATCTGTCACTATGGGGGTAGTAAGAATATGCTGAGGGAAGATAGAGATCTATAACTATAAAGGATGATATCCACTGAAGATTGATACACTCCAAAACCAGTGACTACTTTGATGGTGCTCGGATATCAGATGATGTGCTCCAGAATGAGCAATCGTACTTTCTTTTCTCTGATTCCAATTGATACACGATAAATTGTGAAAAAGTACCTTATTCACACTAGTTCCAATTGAGAGGACATGAACGAAGCTTTGCTAGCGGGACAGTCACCTAGCACTTGCACAAGGTGGGGGCCAACACCAGCGTCGATGTGCTATCTTCAGACCACGTTGGCATGCTTGCTTGACTTTACTCCAGATGGTTCATTAGACAACTATGCTTTATCTAAGGGGAAAGTTTGAGTTATCTTCCATCAATATGGCATGGTAGGAACTCGGTGGTCAATAGATGCTCGAATTGAGCATGCACATGTCGAAACATGGCCGATAGAATGGACGTGTTTTCTAGGCACTTCCGATGGTGCGATGGGTGATGGAAAACGATTGCTACCTTGGTTTCCATCGGCTTAAAAAAAGTTTGTTTTTCTTCACATTTAAGACCCAATTATCTATGAGGGGTTGTAGGCATCATATGAAAATGCAGTAGTCTTACAAAATGACTTTGCAAAAAAAAAAAATGACTACGAAAAAACTCTAAATGAAAGAACACAAAAAGGGAAGAAACACAACCCTCAATGTGGGTGAACCTAGACTCATTGTCTGCATGCAGATGAACCTAGACTAAACCTAAATAAAACGCAAAGAGAT
The DNA here is from genome assembly GCA_003255005.1 of Begonia fuchsioides. NCBI lineage: Eukaryota > Viridiplantae > Streptophyta > Magnoliopsida > Cucurbitales > Begoniaceae > Begonia > Begonia fuchsioides. Next base: position 85,991 of record QAOC01017965.1, read on the forward strand.
AACCTTTGAATCATGCACGTAACCCTTGACAAAGATTGGTGCTCCCTGTGTGGGTCAAGAGTTGTTTCAGGGAGGCATGGGTGTGCATGGCCACACTGAGACTCACTGAGGAGTGCAAGGGACGTTCTTGGGCCGTGCACAAGTGGTTGGTGCGCCAACGAGTGCGTGTTGGACAGATGTGAACGTGACGGGGCGTGCCTCAGAGAGCAGAAATGTGCCAGGGCACGTGTTGAACGGTCATGAAAGCAACAGGCGCACATTGAACGATCATAAACGCGACTAGACGCTCTTGAATAGTCAGGAACGCGGCTGGAGCCCTTGAACGATCAGGAACGCGGCTGGACGCACTTCATTGCCACGAATGTGACTTGACACGCCTGAACGACTGTGAATGATCCGAGGCTTGTGCTGAATGGCACAAGTGCTCCAGGGCACATGTGGGAGCGACATGAACCTACCTTGATGCACATGTGCGGCTCACACGGAAACGGCGTGATCGCTCTAGGATGGACACTGAATGTGTGCGATGGTGGAACTAAGGGAAGTACGAACCTTTGATCAAGTTTGCAGACTAATTTTCATTTGGCCATGACGGGCACTTTAGGCACTTGATGCTTCACCAATTGCCGAGTGTTTTAGGCATTCTAATGACTTGAAATGAGATCTATAATTGGTTGACCAGTGATTTTTTTCATAAATTGTTGTTAGCTGGGCAGTAAGATATGAAAAGACAAATGTGGCTTTAAAGAATCATCAAGAAAGGAGGGTATATGTTGAGCTACAAAAGTTAAACTCTATCAGTTTTGAATGCTTTTTGGTGCATTTTCTCTCCGCTTTCCATGTTGCCATCATTTGAGAACCTTTCAGCTTCACCAACTCGTCCGAGTACCTGGGCCCTACGATAAAACCTATTACTATACACGTAGAGACTCATTATCATGTCTTGGTTGAGCTTGAAGCAGTACATCTCCAAGTATTAGGTCGTGGAGAAGAGATTGCGAGATCAGAGCAACTAGAGCATGGTCTTTTGTGATTTTAGTCAACTAAAATCATATTCTTTGTCCTACATTTATAAGTGAAGAAATCAAAATTTGAAAAATAAAATTTCTAAATAGGACAAAGAATATTAGATTGAATAGAGAATTAATTGTAGACTCTTAGGTCTATTTTTATTTCGTTGAGTCACTATACATAATACAAAAATCATGTAAATATCATTAAAAATGAAATTAATTGAAATAGTAACTCTTGATTTATTTTTAAAAATCTTATAATAATTTCTGATTTTTCATTACTAAAATGATCATAGCTTTTTCCACAGTGCTTGGATTAATCTGAAACTTAAATAATTAAAAACTAGACATATAGAGTATAAAAATCTATAGGTCATACGTTAAATTTAATGAAAGTTTGTCTTTTCAAAGTTTAGTAGAAATGTCCCAAAAAACTAACAAGTTTTTATTATCATTTAATTTTTGAGTTTAACGCTTCAACAAATTTCTTTCTTGAACTCTAAATTTTTCTTACATTCTCATCATTTGTTTAAGTTTTTAAACAAACGCATTGGCAGAGGTTTTGTAGAAATATGTGCTACTTGGTCATGATTTGCAGCGTGAATCACTTTCACTTCTCTATTCTTTATATGCTCCTAGATAAATTGAAAAAAGAACGTCAATATGCTAATTCCTTTCATCATGAGCGGGATTTTTTTTTCAACTCATATTTTGGTTGCCTCATGTTATTGTAGGTTAAGCTATTATAGGAAATTTATTAGTCATATAGTGTGAGACACACACTAAGATGATATCACATATTCTGCCTCACATGTTGAAAATTTTACGACTCACTGTTTCTTTGAGAGCCATGTAAATGTTGTTGTCCCCATGTAGAACGCATATTCCGTTGTGCTTTACTAGTCGTCTGAGTGACTCAATTCTTCGAATATATTAAAGAATTCTTTTAATAGCTTTGAACTACAAATGTATTGAATCCTCTATGTATCGACTTACTATACCAACACTTTAGGCGATGTCTAGCCTTGCACATGTGGGTTATCGTAGACTTCTTACCAAACTACGGTATTCACATGATCTTCTCTCTCAAATCTAAAGGGTTTCGTACCAGGCACCATCGATGTTGCTACCGACTTACATTTTTTCATCTTATTCCTTTTTAAAATATCTTTTGCATATGCTTCTTGTGACACATATATTCTGAAATTTCCTTGTATGATATAAAGATTAAAATACTTCATCAATCCTAGGTCTGTCATTTCAAACTCTCCCGTCACAGTGTTATTGAAATCTTTAATCATGTTTTCATCGCTTCCCATGAAAATAAGATCATCAACATAAAGAGCAACAATATATAAATTACACTATTCGATCTTTATCTATATCACATGCTCACATTACATGAAGTTGTTCTTATTGAAGTAAAAGTCAATTCGGGTATTTCATGCTCTAGAAACTTGCTTTCACCCGTAGAACGTCTTAATCAATTTTAAAGAAGTCGAATTGTCTTCATTCTTGCAACTAAAGCAAAAACTTCATCATAACTTATTCATGTCTGTTGCCTGTAATCTTTTGTAACTAGGCATTCCTTATACCTTTTAATCTTTCTTTCAGTATTTGCCTTCTTTTTGCATACCCACTTTTAGAGCCGGCTATCGAGCCGGCTCGAGCCCGGGAAAGGCCGGCTCGAGCCCGGGAAAGGCCGGCTCGTCGAGCCTGACGAACCAAACGAACCGAGCCTTTCGAGCCTGTCGAGCCTATTTGAACCGGCTCTGTCGAGCTTTTTTAAAAAAAAATTGGCTCGAGCCGGCTCGCGAGCCTCGAGCCTAAACGAGCGAGCCGATCCGAGCCAGTCGAGCCTAAATGAGCCGAGCCAAACAAGAAAAAAAAAATTTCGTATATTGAAGTTGTATAACTTATTCGATATTATGTAATGACCAATTTATGCATATTGTTTTCTTCAAGCCAAAAAAAAATTTGCATGATAACATTTGTATGTATCGCCTCCATTACGCAAAAGAAACACGAAAACAATACCATCGAATAAATATCTCAAAGAAACTCGAAGACAATAGCATCGAAAGTTCGAAACATAGAATCAACAGCATGCAACATGTCTTTTACGAATCGAAATAGAAACACTGAAAGCAT